>CM021103.1:204657551-204788576 GCA_007115665.2 Sequoiadendron giganteum
TCACAAAGGTATTATATGGTTCCTAGAAAAAAAAAATGTTGGATATTAACCATATCCTACATTTTATTAACAGAAAATTTTGTTAGGATTATTTATTTCAATTTTCAAGTAACATAACACACTAAAAAATCTTGATTTTTCTTCTACATGTCTTTGTGCATGTTTCCTAATATATTACCATGTGTGTCTTGTCTAATTTAATTTTATACGTGTTGTATAAATGTTGGATTATAATATATGATTTTCTAATATATTTTGAGTTGCAAATAATATTTTTCTAATGAGTGTTTCTTTTCGCAAGTTTTATGTTTTTTAACATTGTTGTGTTGCATGTTTTTTTTTTGTTTAACATATTGTTTTTTAGATTTTTTGCTAGGGGAATTAGATTTCTTGATCAAGAAATTTGTCATGTATCCTCAAAGTATTTACTATTTTTAGTACTTTCTTTCTTATTTTAGTGTAGATTTATCACCTAGTGACTAAGCTACTAAAGTGGAAGCAAAATGTAAGGTCAAAAATTATATGCCCTACAATTGTGAGTTAAAACTTATATACCCTACAATTTTAACACTTACAAATTATATTTATTTTAGTGTCCACTTACTTAGCATGTTTCTAGGGTGAATTTAGCCTAGTATTGGCCTTTAACTCACTCCTAATGCTAGATTTGTTTTGTGTTTTGTGTGTCCAAGTTCATCTTATGTGTTTTCTTTTTTTCCTTGTGCCCATTCAATAATTTTTTCCAATTTTTAAAGTTTTTGGCCATGTCATACTTGGATGTTAGTTCTAGCACATGGATGCCTACATGACAAAACCTTTTTTGTGGAACAAAAAAATTATACAACAGTTATTTCCAACCAAATATTTACCTCTCAACTTCCAAATTTTATGTTTAACCATTGTAGAATCAATAGGATGGAATCCCAATAGATACATATGTTCAAGAGTATCTTTTTGGTGACCTTTAATCTTGTCTCCCCCTCTAAACATTCTCTCATACAAATTATTGATTCCTCATGAAATTTTCTATGAATATCCTTGTCTCTTGGATGAACTCTCTATGAGCATCACTTTATTAGCTTTCTATTAGCATTTCACTTCATCATTTTTCATAGAATTCCTTTTCCAAGTTGTAGGATTCTTGTGATAGAGCTTCCTTTCTTTTTGTTGGTGGGTATATACAAGAATATTTTTCTTGTATTATCAAGAGAGTAAAATTCTTCATAGTCTTCTTGAGATAGGTATCATTTATATTTTTTATTTCCTTAAGTCCTCTTTTTCTCTCAATCCTTCATTTTTATTCTTCTTTTTTTACTATTTTATCTAGTTGTAGCATCGTAAATTGTTGACCTTGACAATTTCAACTATTTTTAGCTCCCCCTTATATGTGTGGACCTAATATGCTCATAATTTTCTTATTTTATTATCATTTTTGAAAATTCAAAATGAAATTGGAAATTAAAATTAATTATTTAATTAATGACAATTGAAATTTCAAAATAGGTCTGGTCTAGGGTGGTACCATCCTTGACTAGCCTATTTTGGCTCAATTTTGAATACATTATTGTTGAAATTTTTATGTTTTCAAATTCAAATTGTTTGTCAGCTTTTCACAATTAATTTTGTAGGAAATGAAGAAATACATATAAATATAAGTCTTTTTCACCATTTGAAAACCTAATGAAATTTTTGAGCAATTGAGAATCCTAAAAAATAGTCAAGGTAAAATAAAGAGTAGAATAAGAATCATGATTACAACATTTTCATTAGTCAAGGTGCATGTTAGAAATGTGTCAAGTTCATAAGTAAATTTTTTCATGTTTTGTGTTCATTTGTTTTGTGAGTACTAAAACTTGCAAGACTTCCTATCAATAAGTAAATCTTCCTTGCATGAGATGTGTATCATGAATTCAATCCATTAAGGAGATTATATCTGAGTCATAAATTGCATCACTTGTCATTTATCACTTCTTTTTATCCATTTGCCTCTACCTTGCAACCTAGGGTAAGCACACTTTACATCATCATAGCCTTTGTGGAGGTAGAAACACTAAAATAGGATTTGAATTAGGTAAGACCCTATATAGCACAATCATTTATCTCCTCTCTTGTTTGTAGGTGGAAGATTTAAATTGGATCTGGGAGAAGATTGAAGACCTAATAGAAAGATCAAGCATTCAAGCCTCCTATTTTACCAAATTATGGAAAGAGGAATTATTCAACAATAGACAAACTTTTGAATATATGTTTGATAGGAAAGAAGTTACAGATTGTGACTCACTTGTACCTATTTAGATATTTTATAAAGCAAATTCTTCCAGTCTAGGTAGCCATCATCCCTGACCAAGAAATTTCAACCCTAACTTGCATGATAGGTTCTTTTGTCTCTACACTTTGCTTCTCTTTCATCAATTTTTGTGCATCAGTCCTATAATTTTTTGTATTCACATGATCAATTTGTTATAATTACATAGTTGACCTAGTTTCACATTTAAAAAATCAAATAAATTCAATTCCTAATCAATCAATCAACCCCACAACAAAAAGAGAGACCAAAACCTCGATCAACAATTATGGCTCTTCCATTGAGGATAGTAGCCAAGTGGTCTCATGTGATCATTTTTTGTTCTTCTCTAATGTGATGTGGGGAAAAGTGTGTTTTAGACCCTAGATCCCTTTTCCCACATCATATTTTGGTGATCCTAATGCTTTTTACATTTGCAAAAACTTATGAAATCACAAGTCTCTCATTGTGAAATCTTAGTGCAATCTTAGGTTGTTTTCATTTGTCAAAGTGCATGCACATTTTAGTGAAAAGCATTGAAAAATATACATTTGCATTTTTTTTTTCATTTCAAAAGATCAAAAAGTGTTATCTTTTAGTATTTACAAGATAAATTTAGTTAGTCGTAGAATTTTAAATTGTAGAAATTGTCATTTAAACATATTGTAGTGCTTTAACACCATAAAATTTTATGCATGTGTTTGCTTCACATAAAAATTAGATTTTTGTGTATTTTTAGAATTTTGTTTGCTTTCAGACCTAAACCTATGCAGCCTTAGATCCTTAGATATTTTAGTTGATTCCTATATTTTTAACTTGTTAAAATCACGTACCTTTGGTTTAGGGTGCCATCACCCTTGTCCACCTAATTTCTATCTAAATTTTAGTCACATTTCCATCTCTATGACCTCTATGTAGACCTATTGTCTATTTCTAAATAAATTTATGAGCTTCACGACCTGGTGTCCCATATCCAATACCCCTATGAGACGTATTTATAGACTTATGGCTTCCCATGCTACAATCACATCTGGTGTTGAGCTTGAGTCTCATAACTCTCTTACTCAATGAGTTACATCTACATAATCTTCTTTGATTCTCTTCCTACTCCTACGTTGCTTATGTCTTCTTCATCACCTAACATTCATATGGGCTTAAAATTTGTTTTTTCCCATTTCTATGAGCATAAACTTTAAAAATTGGACAAAGACTTAGAGATCCTTCAACAATACTTAAGCACTAAATCTTTGACTAGAGAAATAGTCCCATTAGTGGATAACCTTAGGAAGCTAATCAATGATTCACAAGGGATAGAAGCATTACATAGCCTAGCTCATATAGTGGACACAAAAATTCTTACAACAAGTTGCACTCAAGCTCTCACTAATGCTCAAAATAAAATAGAAAGACAAGTCTCCTACCTAATAATCATGCCTTATATTCCTACTTTCACTCCTCCAATCATAGCATCAACCATGCAAGATAGCAATGATCTTAACTCTAGTTTAGGGTTTTCTTGTAGAAACCATTATATCTTTGTCCCTTTATCCACCATACCTCCATTCACCTCACCACTCATTAACTTTAAAAATAATAACCCTCCAACCATTAACAATAGCCATACATGTTCCACACTTTCCCAAAACATGTCACAAAATGATCCTGTCATAAACCTTTTATAAAACATGTCATCCTTACAACAACAAGTTTCAAACATGAACCAAAATCAAACCAATGCTAATCCATCCATATATCTCACATGGAGTCCATTGTCATTTATTATCCTAAAGACACCCATACCACAAAACATTGAGACACCTCGCTTCGATAAGTATACTGGCAAAGGAAATACCAACAACCATGTGTCAGCCTTTACCACCTTGAGTAGTGATTTTTTATTTGAAGACACTCTCCTAGCTAAAATTTTCCCTAGATCATTAAAAACATGGATTTGGAATGGTTTTGTTCATTGCCAAATAACTCAATTACTTCATTTATGTAACTTATGAATGATTTCCTTCAACATTTCTTTAAAAAATATTGGACCTCAAGTTACATTGACTGATTTAGTCCATTTTCAACAAGGACCTAAGGAAAAGTGACTGATTTTATAGGATGATATTAATATCTTTATTCGTAAATCTCCTATACTCTACCAGATGCTAACATTCAAAGGGCATTCATTCAAAATTTATAGCCTAACATTAGGGATACTATCTTATTGATGAAATGTCCCTCATTCACACATTTATGTACAACTCTTCACAATTACCAAATATCGGATAGCCAATACAAAGGAAGACCTTCATCATCTCCTAATGGTCAATATGGGGTCATACTTCAAAACAACCACCAATCATTTAAGAAAAACAAAAACAAAATATAAAGATAAACACCCCTCAAGATTCTAATAACCTTGAAACACAAGTAGTTATTGCATCTACAATACAATATCAATTTAGGCCAAGAGATAGACATTTTTCACAATTGCCTGATTCTCTCCATTTTATTATTTTACAGTTGCTAAACAAGAACATGATTCAACTTCCTCCAATTAGGCCTATTGATACCAGTGAACTTTACCTCCAAAATTTAATGCAAAATCCTGTTTTCAATATCATCATACACCAGTACATGATACAAATAGATGCATGCATCTTAAGCACCAAGTGCAAGACCTCATCAGTTTTAATGTCATTTAATTGGTTGGTGTAAATGATAAAGGGAATAAATTAGTATCACCACCTAATCAAAACTTACAAATATTTATAAATTCATTACCAAGTCATTCAACTAATTTTGTTGAGCAAAGTGATAATGAAGAATTTGATGACATATCCAATGAGATAAATATGATTGATTTTCATCCTCATAAAATTCAAACCAATATTTTACCCTATATTACTTTCATGCATATTGACGCTTCTATAACTACACCAAATGGTCCTCTTTACATAACTAATAGAATTGATAATAAACCCATAAGGGGAATACTCATTGATCTAGTATGTTTAGTAAATGTGATCACCAAAGAATTTTATATATGCATGAACTTTATAAGGATAATTATAAACAATTAGAAGTGTTATTAAAGTCTCATGATAGTTCTATTTTCCCTATGATTGGTTCTATGACTCTCCTAGTTAAAGTAAGACCTAAAAAGGATATATATTTTTTTATAATCCCAACATTAAACAAGCTTTGTATGAAGTTAGGTCACCCATGGCTTAGCTCCATGAACGTGGTCCCATCAGCCATTCATAAATATCTTAAATTCCCATTTGAAGGATATACCATTTATCATAATGGATTTAAGCCTTTAGCCTCTCATGAATTTTTTTACTGGATTACTTTTAGCCTCAACCAGCCCAACCCACTAAACCTCATGAATATTATCTATTTTTATCATATTGAAATTTTTTAAATCTAAGAATATAGCCCAATTATCCCTTACCAACATTTTGCCTAAGTCTCCTTAGTCTCTTGTGGCTTCAATGGTTGTTCCTCATACTCCACAGATAGTGAACAAACCTCGGTCCAAATTGGGTATTCTTCCTCGACCTTTGGCATCTATGTCACAGTTCCCCCTCTACCATCCTATAAAGGACCATGAGAAAACCATTCAACAAGGCCTTTAGGGATTAATTTTGTGCCTCCTAAGGAAAAAAAAGCCTTTGTGCAAAAACCTAAAAGGCCTATGGTTTCTCAACCTTCAATAGTTCCTTCAATTCCTCCTACAAAGGAAGAAAAGGGACCAATATTGGAAAATGCCTCACAAGTTGTAGCTTGTGTGAGATGAAATAAAATTGCAAAGGAACAAAAATGAAGATGTTGTGCTATGGCTCATTAGCTTGTGCATACAAACCAATCTCGATAAGATACCTCCCAAACATCCATCTTCATCATCACCTAACTCTACTCCACCACCCTCACTAAACCATGAAGGTGAACCTTATCTATCCCAACCACAAAAAAAGAATCGAAAGATCACTAAATATACAAGATACACACATAGATTATAGTTTTTGTAGTCATGTTGATATCACTAATATACAACCCATTGTGATATATTAAGATAGCGAGATAGAAGATAAAAAAAGAATAAAAAAAGATCATAGTGAGCTATCTCTCATGTTTACAAATCATGAATCTAGATGGGGGAAATTGTGATGATCCTCCTTTGGTGAGTGACCCACCATGTGTTGAACCTAGTACTTCTCCTTGTATTGCACTTTTTGTAGTTCCTTTAGCCTATTGTCTACCTTCCATTTATGATGAGCAAGATTGGGATGCAAACAATTTGATATAGATTATATCACATGAGTAGTACCTTTTTAATCTTTGTGTTTTGCTTGCATGTAAAGTGATCTCCCCATAATGTGTCACTTGATGTGTATCTGTGTTTTTCAGTTCTCTTTGGATGACCCTTTTTTTTCTCATTGGCACAAGGATACAAAGAGAATGAATCTGCAGTGTCATTCCTCTATTTGCATCTTTATTCCTCTTTATGTTGTAAATACACTTTCTTTTGTTCCTTTTGGAGATAATGCAAAGCATTGAGACATTTAGGTCTCTTCCATGTTGACCCAAATTCTTTTATGTTGACTTCATTTGTTATTCCTCCCTTGTGTTTGTAGTTCCACATGTATTTTAGGAATGATGTCAATACCAAGCATGATCATATCATATACTCTCGTTTATATTGACCCTAGATCTGTGGATCTCTCATGTGCTATTTTGTGTTGTGTGGCTTTATTTTGGGGGAAATACCTTGTCATGAGTCAACTTTTTGGGAACATATCACTTGACATAGGGTTCCCAAACAAGCTCGCATGTCTTATCATTTTTTAAATATCGTTTTTCTACCTTAAAGGAAATTTTCCCTAGTAGGTGTTAGTAATTACTTTAAGGTGGGGGCATACACTCCATTATGTGCCTCACTTTTATTCACACTCTATGAACTTAGTGATGATTTCATGGCATATAGATCATATTTGTAGCACCTTATCAGAGTTATTTTGCAAACAATGAGCTTTTCTTATAATTCTTGGTATGGTTGACATGAAAACTCACCTTGTGAATATAGAACTTCACTAGCCCTTGTGTGTTTTTCATTTTTTACCTTTTTTGAAACTCACCTAGTGAATATCAAACTTCACTAGCCCATGTTGCTTCTTATCAATATCACCTAGTGAATATAAGACTTCACTAGCTTGTGATGCCTTTCATGGGTCACTTAGCAAATATCAGACTTTTCTAGCCTATGATTTATTGATGCCTTGGGTATGGATCATATTAAGAGAAATCTATAGATCTTCCTAGTCTATGATGTCATACTCTCTTTTTTATGTTTGCATAAGTGTGTTGCATCATGTGTGATTTGTGTCTTCATTGTGCATGTTTTATGTTTGTCATGTTGTATTGCATATCACATGTGTGTGTTCCTTTGTCTTTAAATTTTTGTTTAATAATATTCTGAGCCTAGGGGTTAGCACATCCCCTAGATTCATTGTCATCATACTTCTCCAATGTTTGGATGAAAGAACCCTTGGATTTTCCTTACTTTAGTGTGAGCATGAGTGTAAGTTCATACTTTCACTAAAGTGGGGTCTAAATTTAGCATCATAAATTATCAACCTTGACAATTTCACACTATGTTTAGCTCCCCCTTATATGCTTGTACCTAGTTATGCTCATAATTTTCTTGTTTTATTATCATTTCAAAAAATTCAAAATAAAATTAGAAATTAAAATAAATTATTTAATTAATGATAATTGAAATTTCAAAATAGGTATGGTCTAGGGCAGTACAACCCTTGACCAACCTATTTTGGCCCAATTTTGAATATGTTATTGTTAGAATTTTTATGTTTGAAAATTTAAATTCATTTGTTGCCTTTTCACAATTAATTTTGTAGGAAATGAAGAAATGCATATTAATATAAGTCTTTTTCACCATTTGAAAACCTAATTAAAATTTTGAGCAATTGAGAATCCTAAAAAATTAGTCAACGAAAAATCAAGAGCAAAATAAACAACATGATTACAACATTTTTATTAGTCAAGATTCATTTTAGCAATGCATCAAGTTCATAAGTAAGATTGTTTATGTCTTGTGTTCATTTTCTTGGTGAGTACTAACACTTTCAATACCTCCTATCAACAAGAAAATATTCCTTGCATGAGATGTGTATAATGACTCCAGACCATCAAGGAGATTAGATATAAGTGGTAAGTTGCAAAAAAATTCATTTATCACACGTTTTTCTCCATTTGGATCCGCTCAACCTAGGGTAAGCACTATTTACATCATCATAACATTGTGGAGGTGGAAACACCAAAATAGGGTTTGACTTAGGTAAGCCCTTATATAGCACAACCTTTTCTCTCCTCTCTTGTTTGAAAGTGGCATATCTAAAGTGGATTTTGGAGAAGATTGAAGACCTAATAGCAAGATCAAGCATTCAAGCCTCCTATTTCACCAAATTAGGGGAAGAGGAATTATTCATCAATAAACTAAGTTTTAAAGTTGATTCCATCAAGAAAGAAGCTACAGACTGTGACTCACTTGTACCTGTTTAGAGATTCAAAAAAGATGCATTTTCATTTCTAGGGCACTATTGACCAGCCAATTTTAACCCTAATTTGCATGTCAAGTTCATTTGTCTCTGCACTCTACTTATCTATCATCAATTTTTGTGCATCAATCTTGTACTTTTTTGTATTCACATTAGTTTCTTGTAATTGCATAGTTGACCTAGTTTTACATTTACAAAATCAAATCAATTCAATTCCTAATCAATCAATCAACCCCACAAAAAAAGAGGGACCAAAACCTTGATCAACCATTTTGGCTCTTCCATTGAGGATAGTAGCCAAGTGATCTTATATGTTTTTTTTTCCTCTCTAACGTAATATTGTGAAAGGTGTGTTTTAGACCCTAGATCCTTTTTCCCACATCACATTAACATATTCAAATCTTGTGATACCACTGTTATTGTTCTCACCATTATTCTCACTCCCTCCATTCTCTTGAGAGAGAGTCATGTAAGAATTATTGTGTGTTATTGTTTTATCACACTTTCTATCAGTAGTATTTTGGAGTTCTCACCTCCTACTATTTTCTATTTCCATACACATTGGGTCATTGGTAGCTTCATAGACTAGGGTTATTGATATCAATTGATTATTATCATATTTCTTCTCTTTATGATTCTATATGAGAGAAAATAATAAAGATATTCATTTCAAACTATTTTCTATATGACTACTTGTGGAGGTCAAAATACCATATTTGGGGTTTGACCATTTTGGTAATTTCCCTAACAATAAACAATTCTCCATTTGCCATATTTATTTGAGACTCTTTTTGATAGAGGTTTTTCATTATCTAAACCTTTATTTATCGTTTTATTATTTCAATTAAATTAAATTTATTTGTTAACATATTACCATTATTCTATATTTTTTGGATCTTTTGTGTTATGTTGTGTGTGCTTTCATCCTCTCTCCATGTAGGAAATTTGAAATCTGTATATTTCCTTGAATATATATTTTTATTTTAGATGATAATGCATATTGTGGACTACATAAATAGAGTGCTAGTGTTTGAATTGGGTATCTCTCATATTGTTTCTTTAGATTCCTATCAACTCCAAAAAAATTTTCTCTATATAGTTTATTTTTATATTTTGTTTCTCTATTTCTAGTATTTTTTATTTTCATTTCTTTCTCAATACTTTTATTTAATGGATAATTATAATTTTATTAGGAAAAAGTACATTTAGATAAGCCTAAGTATATTGCTTGTTATCTATCATAAAATAGTACCTTTTTTATTCTCAATTTCATCTACTGTGGTGATTAGTTAAAATATTGAACTCGTTAGAAATAAAAAAAATTATTACTTAAAAAATAACTAATATAAGGCCAAAAAATATTTCATACAAATAATTTATGTTGGAGAATTGATGAATCCACAAGTACATGAATCTACTAGAAAAATCCCAAAAAACCTTCCATAATTGAGATTTGCAAATAAAATTTCTATATTTCCTCAAGAAAAAGTAAATACATAATTATACAATGAAAGAAAATAACCTTTCTATATTTGCAAGGGAAAAATACCTAAATCACACACAATTGTTTCAAGTGTCTTAATCCAATAATTTGAGTTAAAAAATAAACAAGAAAACTATGTAATCTTAAGGCTAAGGTGTGAATAGGTTCTAAATAAGAAGTAGTTATATAAAGTTCCTTTTTCACACCACACCTTCCCTTAGTGAAACTTAGGGAGGAACTAAAATAAAGAATAAAAAAGAAAGAAGTGGGTCGTAACAACTAGGCTTGATGAGGTATCCATGTACAAATGAAAAAATTGTCACAACCAAAGAAAATGAGAAAACTTCGTGGAAAAGAACTCTCTAAAAAAGAGATGTAAAAAATATAAAGGAAAGAGGACTCAAGAATCCCTCCCAAGGATAAATTCCCCAACCATCAATCGTAATTGAAGAAAATGAGGTGAAACAATGTTTAGTGAATATGTCTACAACTTGTTAGTGTAAACAGTGTCTTTACATATCTAGTTAGGATATCACATTTAGCTTAAGTTTACTTAATATTTTTATGCTTTTGTCTCACCTCATGTGTTTGATACATGTGTCCTCATCATTTGAGAAAACTAATACATGCATACTTGCAACTTGCTAGCATACATGTCATTTGATCTAGACAAGTGTTTCATCTTTGGAGGGGTAGTTAACTATTGTGTTATACCTTCTTAGATCTAAGCTACCTTTCCTATACATGCAAGGCCTCTATGTAAATTTTATAAGCTCTTCATATATTGGTAGACATACTATTATGCTTCATTGTTCACAAGTCAAAGGTTATTTTTTTCCTTCATATTCCTAGCTAATTCCAACATGGTATCGAAGCCATGAATGTACATTCCTTCTTACATCAAGATGACTCCAACACTTAGCGCTATCATTAGAGAATTGTGGAACCAAACAAACACTTCCATTGAGTTTGGAAAACTAGAGAAACAAGAAAATACCCTTTGTTTCATCAATTTTGAGTTTCATGTTCTAGTGAAAGTATTATTCCAAACATAATATATGGATTTCATTTTGAAACCACAATATCCACTCTTAACATTAAGGGGTTGAAGGAATTAATTTTTGTGTAAGTTGTGCCTATCAATCCATGACATTTATTAAGGCACCAATAACTATTGCACTTATTTTTGTTTGTAGTTTATGTTACAAATCATCATCCATGACCATAAACTACTATTTCCCACCATATTTCAAAAATAAAAAGCTTCAAGTGTTGCATCAATAGTTCCCTAATCGTTGCACTAGACAGTGCCTCCATTGGATCACATTTGTGATGGCTTATATCATCTAAGATGGGATATTTTAACAAGACTTGACACTAGTAGGAAAGTCATTTTTTTCTTAAGGTTTCTACACTCTTTACATTCCCACAAGTGGTCTCTAGCATTGGCAGCTTTTACACTCACCTAGTGCAAGGAAAGCATTACCAGCGATGACCTTCCCAACTCGTACACGCCTCTACAACAATCTCCTACATTTTTTCATACCATTATCATAGGTGGCCCCCATAAAGCACCAAGGGTTTCCTTTAATTCATGGCTCCAACCAGGCCTGGAATTTGATGGCCACCCCTACTTCTTATAAAGAATTTTGTGACGGTTTGATTATTTAAATACCTTTCATCTGACATTTTATAAAAAATATAAATAGTCAAAAAATACCATCTCTATCTCTCTCACACTAGTTTTTTTTACTTCTAATTATTTATTTATTTCTTTTTTCATTCATACTCCTCAAAACGTAGCAACTTCATTTAACATGTACTCGAAAACCCCAACTAGGCAGTTGTCAACTTCGTAAAAATAAATTAAAAAATCATAAATAAATAAATAAAATCATTATAAAATCCAAATAAAATTTCAAAGGAATTCAAAAGCATACAAATGTTCACCAATAAAATTGGAAGCTCTTCAATCACCTGTAAAACAATAAAAATCAAAAATCAAAAGCCATTCTAATTCTTTTTTTTTTTTCTATTCATACTCCTCAAAGCGTAGCAACTTCATTTAACATGTACTCAAAAACCCCAATGTTGTCAACTTCATAAATAAAAATAGTCATCATAAATATAAATAAAAAATCATTATAAAAGCCAAATAAAATTTCAGAGGAATTCAAAAACATACAAATATTCACCAATAAAATTGGAAGCTCTCCAATCACCTATAAAACAATAAAAAACAAAAATCAAAAGTCAAATAAAATTTGAGAGGAATTCAAAAACATACAAATACTCACTAATAAAATTGGAAGCTCTCCAATCATCTGTAAAGCACATACATTCTTATCTTGAAAAAGATAAAAATTCTTGTTATGTTATTACTCATATCAATATGGATATATATATATATATATATATTAGTAAAATAATGTAAAATTAGAAAATAGTAATAATTAGTAATAAATCTAAAAATCATAAATTTATTAAGTTTCTAAATTCATATTAAAAATAAATCTTGTTAAAAATATGTTAAAAGTTAAAAAATAATTATATTCTATCTTTAAAATATTTTCAATTTAAAGTTGCTAAATTCATATTAAAAATAATCAAAATTTTAAATTTATTGTTAAAAATACTTTAAAAATTAGAAATAATTATATTCTATATTTGAAAAGATTTTAAAATAATTTATATTTTTATAATAAACATTATATATATATATATATAATATTGCCTATAATAAATTTTTATGGTTCAATAATAATTTAAAGTGTCATATATACGGTTATATAAAAATATAGTAAGTCAATTTATATGGTCTAATAAATTTTAAAGTTGTAATATACTGTCTAAAATGCAAAAAACGACCAAATAGACCATCAAATTCCAGACCTGGCTCTAACTCATAGCTATGATAGTATTTGAGTGGAGTATTTTGAGAGTGAATCCAATAACCTCATTATTGGAATCCTGGGAGTGGTGAGGTTATTGGAATCTTGGGAGTGGTTTTCTCGATGTGCGAAAAAATTATCTTGGAAGATCTAGAGAGAGGTGATAATAATAAACATAAATTGCATTTTTCCCTGATTTTTTGCATTGTCGATGCCATGAGTGGGAGCATATATTGGGAGGGCAATGATTTGTTTTCTAAAGAACAACTACATTAGAGTCATTAGCATAGAAAAATCCTACATGGATTTTTATTGGTCAACTCTCTAGAGGCTCTCCTCAAACAACATCCATATGCCCCCATTTCCCCCTCAAGGCAACATCTATACAACTATTTGTGAGGTGATTAATGCTTAGTTTTAGTATTTACTATAAGCTTTTTAACTTTTAATTTTGTAATATTTTTTACAAATATTCCTTGTTAATAGCTCTAACCATAACTTCTATATCTAAAATTTTGTGTTTTTACTAACCAAACACTAAAACTAAAATTTATGTGTGTGGTCTCTACAAACCATTAAGTGTTTGTAAAAGAGGGAACTTTTTATTTTTTCCATAACTTGCAAATGGGGAGGTATTTTTTCAAGTGTAAATAGTCGACGAGAAGTTTATTCCACCATGTACACTTTAATGTTGAGATAATTTGATTTTTTTTTGTTTTGATGCAATTTTTAGCCTCGAAAGTCATTAATTGTTGGAAAATTTTGGCGAGGCACGACTTTCACCCCAATTATCAAAATTTTGTAAACTTTTTTTTATTTATATCAAAAAATTACAAGGAATTTATTCTTTCTTATAATTTCAAGATTTGGATAGCCCATTTTATCAAAAAATGTAAAAATCATAGTGCATTATAAACAGTCAATCTGGCATCCAATCTTAATAAAAGTTGTAATTTCTCTTGCATATCTTTCTAGGGGGCTATATTTTAACACTATTTATTATGGGGATAAAATTGTATTTCAAATTGATATTTGCTAATAATTAGATCATATATAGAAATTAGAAAATGAAATGCATATTTGTGGAAGTAATCAACATTGGTATGAATTTTGTCCTTGTTTCTCATATTTTCTTCCAACATTTGTTCAAAATCATAAAACCCATATCACTTAATGTTACATCTAATCTAAATTGATATCTCTATGGATTCCAATGATTCTATATACTAGGACATTAACATTGTTTTTTCTAGATTTGCCACTTTGGGATGCATTTCTACCAAACATATTATCTCTATTTATAGAATCTCACATCATAGATTTGGAAGACACTATTGAGGAAATTTATCTTTTGTTTGATGATAGTCATTTCAACATTATTGTCATCCCATATCCATCTTTTGATCTTGTTCTTTCCTTGCCTACATTAGCTTCTATAGTGACAAATTTTGCAGATATTCATGAGCTCAATCTGACTCAGACATCCTCTAGTTTGACATTATTTACAGTAGTATTAGATTCTCATCGATCTAGCTATCAACATACATCCATGGTTCTTAAACTTGAATAATATATGATACCTAATTTCCTATCAACATTTGTCACAATCTATCATAGGCTAGGAGATTATTGAGAATGATTTGAAGACATCATGAGAATCATCTAGGTCTTTGGATCATGCGAATAATTTAGAGAGCTTCATCCTTATTCTTGTATATTCATATTTGGAATGGGAAGTCATCTTGCACACAATTGTGGTGTTGATTCTTCCCAAGGGTTAAATTTTGTTTAATGTTTATGGATCATCTTCAACATCCAATGTCGATCATCTACCGACACTACAAGCATAATTTTGAGAGGAGGCTGCATAGTTTATCTTCTCATCTCAATTTTGGAGGGAGCATCTCTTCACATGGAGTTCTTTCCTTCTCACATTTTTTTTTTTTTGGGGGGGGGGGTTCACATAGAGCTTTTCTCTTTTCTCTCTTATGGGGGAACATTCATTGTATTTTTTGTTCTAGAAGTAGTCCTTGATGGGTCATTATGAGTCCTTCTTCCATCTTCTTCACTTGTAAATTTTATTTTATTGCATCTTCTTTTGGAGAGGAGCTTTATTTTCTATTATTTTTCTCCTTTACTTCATTTATGAGAAATTTGTACATGAGTACCTAACATGGTATAGTAGGTAAGACTCATCATATTTGCATACATTACTCTCTAAGTTTCACTTAAGGGGGGGTGCTAGTGTAAATAGTGTCTTTATATATCTAGTTAGGATATATCTTTTCTAGGATTGAGATACTCACACTTAGATTAAGTTTACATAGGCTTTTTAGTTATTTTTAATCACCTCATATGGTTGAGACATGTTTCCTCATCATTTGAGACACCTAGTTGAAACAACGAAAATAGGCAGAGAGAGATGATTTCTATCCTTGAAGAGATAGGGCTCCTCCTATTTCACTCAAGGAAACCCTAGAGATCTCAATCCTAGGATGTAAAAAGGAAATATATCTGCTAAAGGTTGTCCTAGGGTAGGATTAAAGAATAGATGAGGATTCACCACCAAGCTAGGGCTTGGAAAGACAAGAGATGAATAAATCATGCAAAGTACCATTCAAAATCTACCTAAATGACCTAGGAAATGAAACTAAAATATAGAATGATAAAATGAGAATGAATAGAGGTGCACCTGGAAGAAGGATGAGGTAAAAACAAGCTTCAAAACCCTAAAAACTTGTTGTTTAATGCCCATTGGGACTCATACACCAATTTAGGCAATTTAGTCCCCAACTAGGGTTTTTATGCCAAAACTAGAATCTGCCATTGTATGATCTGAAATAATTGAAATTTAGAAAATAGGATATACTAGGACTCATACGCCACAAGTGATGTATCATTCCCACTCATCTTTTTCAAAGGGTTAAGACCTGAATCTTCTCTCCTATCTCTATTATTCCTTCCACACTCTGTTTCCGGATCTGAAATCCTGATTTGCAACCTATAGGTGACTTTTAGTGAAAATGATAACCTTGTGATGACTTGATGACTTTCTTCAACCTTGCAATCTAATATTCAAAGGATCTTCAAGCTCCAAGACACCTATATTTTCAATCAAACATGTAGAGAGAAGAAAAAACTTATTGATTGTTAGGTAATGGGGGTTTTCCTTTGTCAAACCCTGTTTAGGTAATGAAACCAAATGATCAGATAATGAAATAAGAACATGAAACATGAAGCATAAAACATGAAAAATGAGAAATGATACCTTGAATGATGTTTTGTAAATCGTAAATCTAACATGAAGTGGCTATGAAGGATGTAGATCTAGATCTTGAAATAAGTGTAGGAAAATGCTTAATCTTGGACCTTGAATACAACATCACAACACTAGCTCAAAAACATGCTTGATTCTTGATGACCTTGATATGATGATGGATCTTGAATTGCTACAAAAAATGATGAAGAAATTTGCCTTTGAATGCTTTAAAGAGATCTCGAATGCACTTTAATTCTCTTGTGAATTTTTGTAAACTCTTTTAATCATAAACTTTCTATTAGGAATTCTCTCTTGAATGTCTTAGGTGAAAATGAGTGAATATACTTGTTTATGCCAAATTTCCAAAAATTACAACACTACAAGCTGACATCAGATCTAGGAGGATAAAATTCCACCAAGAATTTGAATTAAATTTGATTTTGGGCCACATGAGACTCATACACCACAAGTGGCATATATGAGTTCCATTAGTCTTAACTATGGAACACATTTTCAAAAATTCTTAGAATGATGTAAAATCCAGATCGGGACCCAAAAACCTAGGTGGGACTAATACACCCAAGGTGGCGTATGAGTCCCAGATCACTAAATCTGGGCCACACAACCTAAAAAAGACATGAATTATGATTGGATGTTGGTTTATGTCAATATTATCCTCAAAAAGATGCATTAATTAAGGCGTGTGGATGCAAAATAAGGTCAAATAAGGCATAGGTAAGCACACTTAATTAATAAAACCCTAGATTAGTTTGAAAGTGTTACGATACACTTTACAACACTATGAATAAGGCACCATTAAGTTCATTTAGTTTATAAGGGTCCTAAACCTAATGCAAAGGTGCAAATAAATACACTTTACAACAATAAATTAAGATAAAATTAGGTATATCTAGCTTAAAAGGGCCCTAAATCCAATGTGAATGTAGAAAATATATTACAACACTAGATCAAGGCGACATTAGGTCTATTTTAATGTTAACCATCTCCATATTAAGTGAGAAGTTGTACCATCTCCAAGAAGGGTATACAATTTTTGTCATTACATTTAGCCCCAACTTTAGTGAGAGGATGAACTTGCTTCAAACTCACACTAAAGAAGACATTCAAGAGGGGTCCAAGTATACCGATGTAGATGGTTTAGGATAACAAAGATCAAGGGAGTGGTCAAGCCCCCAGGATCCAAGATCCTACATCAAACCAACATAAGCACAAAAGAACACGCACAAGGTGTATGATATGCAACATCAAGATACTCAAACATTCAATGTCAAAAGAAGACAAAAAACAAAAAACAAAAAATAAAAATAAAAAGGGGTGGATCAAGCTTCGACTGTTTGTCTCGCACGTTGTGGATAAGATCTATGTTGTTTGTCCAAAAATTCACACTCTCTGAGGCAATAGAACATTGGGTTATTTGTTGGGTGAGTATCCAAAGGATGGCTCAATGAGAAAGTCATGCCTCTATATCGGCTTCTCCCCGTATAATGAGAAAGTCATGCCCACGTTTAGGCTTCTCATCATATGTTAACCATACCAAAGCTATACCTCCTAATAACTTTGACAAGGCACAACATAATAACGAACTTTGAGCTTCATGAGCCAATAAAAGCTTCATATGCTTGAAACTCATGAACAAACATGATGGCTCCATAGGTAAGAAAAGCGTATTATGCAAGGTGGCCATATAACGATTGTTGTAAATGACAAATAGTGTAAGGTATGTTCAAAGGGATTATACTTGGTTCATGTAAGGTCTATTCTTAGGAAACATCATTCTTAATGTCTCCAAGAGAGGACAAGTCAAAGTAATATCACGCCTTCGAAGGGAATCAAACTTGATGACACCACCAAGAAAGGGACGCATCACAAGAAGAAATAAAATCGCACAGTGAAGAATGAGTGTCGATGTGTGCCCCCACTTTAAAGCAGTTGCTAACACCATTTTTGTGAGCAATTTTTTTTAAAGTAGAAGAAGATATGAGAGCTTATTCTTAAAGCCCTATGCCAAGTCATATGTTTATGAATCGAACTACATCATGAATAAGTATGTCACATGCGAGCCAACTTAAGGCCTGTCATCCACATCCCAAGCCTTCTCTTATATGTACATGAAAGGCAGTCAACTAGCCAAAAGAGACAACGACAAGTGACATACGAGGATAAGGCTACTTAACCCCTTGCCCCCACTTAGTACAAGCCAAGGATGAGCCGATATGATTGATGAGAAACATGCTAGAGTGAAATTAGTATCGCTTAGAGGAATTAGGTGCTTCCACATAAGTGATTGCACTTTACTCCTTAAGATGTTGAATTTTATCACTTAAAGCCCTGCATTCATTAGTAGAATGACCATAAACTCTATGATATGCACAAAATGAATTCTTGTAGTAAAATTTATCTCGTGTTCTTCAAGGAATGGATTTCAAATGACCTTGGAGGAGTCTCGACAAGATACCCTCTTGATCAATGGTAAAAGATGTTCCTTTATTTTACAACAAAGATATCTCTTGCTTAGTATAAGATTTCATACTTACACAAGACTCTTTAGATTGCGAGATTTTGTACTCTCCTTTATAGGAGGGTGTAATATCTATCAAATTCGAATAATTAGTGTTTTGTGTGATGAAATTTATGTTAAGCAAAGATTTATTTGTTTCTTTCGTTTCTTTCAAAGGACAAAAACAAAGATCACTAGTGTCTATCAGTTCAGGATGCACTAATGTTGAAGTTGGCTTACAAGAATATTTTGTGAGAATGTTGATATTAATTGAAGGATTTTTTGTTTCTTTCGAGGGACAATAACCAAGACCCCTAGTATTTTCTTGCATGTTAGGCTCTATAGAGATGTGAATACCTTGTTCTCTAGTACCACATCCTTTTCCACTATACCCAAGTTGTTTCATAAGCTCATAACCTTTTCCATAAATCTTTTCCGTTGATTTTGGATTTGGTGGCTGTTCATTATCAAGTTCATCAAAGTTTGTTGTGTAATTTATTGTTTCTTGTAAAGTGTTAGAGGTGGATGCTTTCAAGGGGTCTTCTGAATTTTTTGTTGACATTACTGCTTTTTTCTTTTTCATGCTTTTCGAAGTCTTTGTTTATGATCTTGTATTCTCCCACGAATGTCGGTGTGAAATCTAAGGAACCTCAATCATCTTCTAATAGCTTCATGATTTCCTCAATATGTTTTTCTTTATCTTATTGTTGCGTAGGTTCTACTTGTGTAGTTGGTGTCAATTTTTTCAAAGGATTTTCCTTATTTTTCTCAATGTTTAAGCAACTGTTTGGTTCAGGATCAGTTTCAAGTGTGTACACTTTGTTATTGTAGACATACTTCATTATCCGATGAAGAGTAGAAGGAACCCCATTCATTGCATAAATCCACAATCTTCCTAAAAGAATATTATATCAAAGATCGTGAGGCATAACATGGATTGGTGTTTCTAATATGGCCTTTCCAGTTGTAATAGGCAAAGTGATCACACCAAGCAATTTTTTCCTACATTGTCAAATCCTTTAATGGATAAAGAGTTAGGTTGAATTTTTTATTTATCCACACCAAGCCTATCCAAAATTTTACACTACACACATTAAGAGTGGAGCCATTATTGACAAGGGTTCATTTTATGCCTTTTCTATTGTATCTAGCTATTATCATGAAAGCATCATGTTGTTTTTACATTTCCAAAGGGGAGAGTTCACTTTGGTGGAAAATAATGTCAACGTTCATTTCCTGAATCGTGATTGCTATGTAATTTGGTTGTGCATTAGGAGGGGTAGGAACTTGTTGTAAATCACTTTGAATCATGTTGTGATAATGAGGGGAGGCTTGAATAAGGTCCCATAATGATATTTTAGCAGGAGTATTCTTTAGTTGTTCAACAAGATTGTACTCCTTTTCGCTTTGTGAAGGCAAATGAGGAGGGCTAGACATGATAGGGTTAGGCAATGGGAGGGATGTTGAAGGCGTTTGTATTGGTTGTGGATTTTTTCTAGTGTTATATGTATGAGAAAAGGTATTATAACTCGGCTACTGTAAAACATTATTCTTAGGTGGGTAAATGATAAGTTCGGGTTTATTTTGAGTTTGAGGTTTGTGTGAAGGTGGGTAAAGGATGAGTTGAGGTTGAATAATATTAACATCCCTTAGTGAAGGGGAGTCTAATTTTACTTCAACATCTTCATCTAAGGAAGCCCCATTATTAGTGTTTGAAATATGTGTATCAATGTTCTCATTTTCTTGCACCATGATATCCTCCCTAGGAGGAGAGTTTTTAGGAGAACTACAAACTAGATGTTCATCATAGTCAAAGGTTGGTTCTTCTAAAATGACTTCATTATAAGTAAGGGGGTTACCAATGATTGGATTTTATTGTTCAATAAGGTTTTCTCTAGGGGAAAAGAGGGAACTAAAATTCTTATGATTTTCATCAATTTTATTTTTAACATCAAAGTATCTTCTTCACAACTAGGAGAGATACTAGGAGAAGGACCAATGTGATTGTCATGATTGTCCATAATTTCATTCCTTTGTCCCATAATGTCTTATAAAATAGGATAGGTAGGGGAAGAATCATAAAGAGGGTTTTCATAGATCTTAAATATTTGATCATCTAACACCAATATATCCTCCTCACTTACAATTTCATCTTCTAAAACATTGCCACAAGAGGGGAAGGTGTTGGGAGATGAATATAGACTAGTTGAATTTTCAATGTTCTCTTGTGTTATGTGATTGTGATGATTACCTATGATTGTGTCCTTCTTTTCATCAATGTATTGTCCAATAATAGAGGTAGGAGGAGAGAAACAATGAGGACTCTCAAAAATCTCTTTGGTTGGTTCTTCTAACACCAAAATATCTTCTTCACAAATAGGAGAGATATTAAGAGAAAAACAAATATGATTGTTATAATTTCCCAAGATTGTATTCTCTTTTGCTAAAGCCTTCTCATAGGGAGGGGATATGAACTTTTTCTTAGCATGCCTAGATAGGTAGGATACCAATATTGTTTGACCAAGAATGAAAAGCACTTCTAACCATCTCATGCAATGCTTAAATAATGTAAATAATTTATATCCAAAGATGAAAAATACTTTTATCCAATGTATGCAAAGCTTTAAGAATGCAAAAAATGTGTATCCAAAAATGAAAATCACTTTTATCAAACTTATGCAAAGCTTCATGAATGTAAACATTGTATATGCAAAAGTGAAAAGTACTTTTATCCATATTATACAAAGTTACATAAATGTGAATATTTTCGTATTTGTTGATTGTTATTATTGAAATGATTTCAAAAATGACTGACCTAAATTGATTTTTTTGACCTATATACATAAAAAAAAAGTTATTGAAACTTTCCAACCTGGTACTATGTTACTAGTAAGCTTAGGGAGCACATAAACAAGGTTTTCAGTGTTGTAAAAGGCAATTTTAGGCCTGATCTGGGTCTAAATTGCCTAGAGGGGATATGAGTCCTAGTAAGGGATTTTTAGGGGTCTGAATGTTGAATAATAGTCACCACAAAATACCCAGAAACTAGGCAAAACCACCTATACTGGGACTAAATCGCCCAAAGGGGCGTATGAGTCCCAGTCTAGGGTTTTTGCACTGTTTTCAACAAATTCTATGTGAATGTTATGTTTTATATTTTGAGTGATGTCTAGGATAAGTGTAATTATAGACTTTAGATTATTTTCAATGATGCAAGATGCAAAAATTAAACCTATATGCACTTTCACTAATGCAAGAATTAGAAACCCTAGATACCAATTAACTAATGCAAAACCTAATGCCAAGTTAATGCAAGCTAGATCTAGGATTATAATACACTCCAAATCAGAAATAATGATGTTCTAAATGTAGGTTCACCAAAATGAAATGACAAAAATAGGTGTTCCACCTTTTGGGAGGTGGAACACAAACTAGGTGTTTAGGGACCTAGACCTATTTCCTTCAAGTTTCATTCAAGGAAACCCTAGAGATCTCAATCCAAGGATGAAGTAGGAGAGATAGATCTTGCAATAGGGTGTCCTAAGGTAGTATTAGAGACTAAATGAGGGTTCACCACCAATCTAGGGCTTGGAAAGACAAGAGATGAATGAATCATGCAAAGTACCATGCCAAAATCTAGCTAAATTACCTAGGAAATGAAATTGAAATATAGAATGATAAAAAAACTTGTTGTTTAATGCTCACTGGGACTCATACGCTAGTCTAGGTGATTTAGTCTTAGACTAGGGCTTTTGTGCCAAAACTAGAATATGACAATGTATGATCTGAAACAACTAAAATCTAGAAAATATGCTATACTGGGACTCATATGCCACAAGTGGCGTACCAATCCCACTCATCTATTTTGGAGGGTTAAGACTTGAATCTACTCTCTTATCTCTATTCTTCTTTCCACACTTTGTTTCTGAATCTGAAACCCTAATTTGCAACATGTAGGTGACTTTTAGTTAAGATGACAACCTTGTGATGAATTGATGACTTTCTTCAATCTTGTAACCTAATATTAAAGGGATCTTCAAGCTCCAAGACACCTAGATCTATAATCACACATGTAGAGAGAAGGAAAAACTTATGATTGTTAGGTAATGGGGGTTTGCCTTGGTCAAACCTCGTTTAGGTAATAAAACCAAATGATGAGATAATGAAATAAGGACATGAAACATGAAGCATATAACATGAAACATGAACAATGATATCTTGAATGATGTTTTTTAGATCATAAATCTAACATGAAGTGGCTATGAAGGATGTGGATCTAGATCTTAAAATAAGTTTAGGACAATGCTTAATCTTGGACCTTGAATACAATATCACAACACTAGCTCAACAACATGCTTGATGCTTGATGACCTTGATATGATGATGGATTTTCAATTATTGCAACAAATGATGAAGAAATCTGCCTTTGAATGCTTTAAAGATGCTCTTGAATGCTCTTGTGAAGTCTTGTAAACTCTTGTAATCATAAACTTGCTATTAGGAATGCTCTCTTGAAATAATTAGGTTAAAATGAGTGAAATAACCTTGTATTTATACTTGTTTATGCCAAACATCCTGAATTTACAACACTACAAGCCAACATCATATCTAGGAGGATAAAAGCCTACCAAGAATTTGAATTAAATTTTATTTTGGGCCACACGGGACTCATACCCCACAAGTGGCATATGAGTCCCATTAGGCTTAACTATGGGACACATTTTCAAAAATTCTTAGAATGATGTAAAATCCAGATTGGGACCCAAAAACCTAGGTGGGACTCATACGCCCAGGGTGGCATATGAGTCCTAGTTCACTAAATCTGGACCACAACCTACAAAAACATGAATTATGATTGGATTTTGGTTTATGTCAGGATTATCATCGAAAAGATGCATTAATTAAGGCTTGTGGATGCAAAATAAGGCCAAATAAGGCATAGATAAGCCCAATTAATTAATATAACCCTACATTAGTGTGAGAGTGTTAGAATAAACTTTACAATACCATAAATAAGGCACCATTAGGTTCATTTAGTTTATAAGGGTCCTAAATCTAATGTGAAGGTGTAAATAAATACACTTTACAACATTAAATTAAGGCAAAATTAGGTTTATTTAGCTTTAAAGGGCCCTAAATCCAATGTGAATGTAGAAAATACATTACAACACTATATAAAGGTGACATTAGGTCCATTTTAATGTTAACCATTCCCAAATTAAGTGAGAAGTTGTACCATCTCCAAGAAGGGCGTACAATTTCCGTCATTACACTAGTACATGAATACTTGCCACTTTCTAGCACATATGCCATTTGAGCTAGAAAAGTGTTTCATCATTGGAGGTGTAGTAGGTCATTGTGTTCTACCTTCCTACCTCCTCTACCTTTCCTATATATATGAATTTCCTTTATGTACATTTTACACACTCTTCATATATTGATAGATATATTATTTTGCTTCATTATTCACAAGTGAAAGCTTGTTTTGTGCTTTCATAATCCTAGCTAATTATAACAACTTAAAATGATGGTTTTATGCCACAACCTCCTACACTACAACTTATGCCTCCTACCATTCATATTTTTCCTCGATGGTCTTGCAAAAATATTTAGGAGGCTAGATCTTTAGCTAGTGATCCTATGACTTCTTGTTACACTCACACCCAATATTTTGAGTCATGCTATATCTACTAATCTGTGAAATTTTTAAAGGCTTTAGGTATTCTAGAGTGGTATCATCCTATGGATGATGAGTATTCTTCATTAATAAATAATCACACATGGGATTTAGTTTATCTTCAGAAATATGGTTTAGTGCAAGTGGGTGTAGCACACCAAGTATGTAGTTGATGGTTCTATTGAGAAATAAAAGGCACATCTTGTTGCTAAGTATTTTTTACAAATTGAGGGTATGGACTACTCTAAGACATTTTTTTCTATATCCAACATGCACTTTGATCACCTTGAAATTTCTCATATTACATCTTAGGGTTGGACTATTCACCAAATAGACCTAAAGAGTGCTTTCTTACATGGTGATATTCATGAGGAGATATAAATGGAGCAACCTCCAAGATTCATGCAAGAATATTTTCTTGTTTATAATTTATGATTTTCTTTGTGTGATCTCAAACAATCCCCTAGGGATTGGTATAAGAATATAGATGGTTTCTTGCCTGCATATGGTTTCACACATTGCCATTTTAATCACATAATGTATATTCAAAGACATGGAGTTGATATTTTGATATTATTCTTGTATATAGATTATTTTATCCTCACTATTATCTCCTCCTACATTATTAAGACATACAACATTCATTGATGGAGCACTTTAACATGACATATCTTATACTTCTACACTTTTTTCTTGGTCTACAATTTTTTTGGTTTATTTAGGACCATATCTCCATACATCAACAAAATTATGCCACAAATCTACTTCATAATTTTAGCATGGTTTACTTTAAACCAAATCCTATACCATTCTTTCTCTTGCACCAACCCTAGCATCAATGTAACTCTATATATGGAAAGTTGGTGCATAGTCTTATATTTGACACACACACACATCCTGATATAACCTTTGTTGTTGAAATTGTCTCTCATTTTTCCTATGATCCTCATTATATTCACTAGAAGGTAGCCAAATGCAACTTGACCTATATTACTTGGGTACTATATATTTTATCATGCAACACACACTTAAAGCTTTATAGATAGTAGGCTTCATCGACTTAGATTGGGAAGGTGATGATGAATCATTTAAGTTCACTTTTAAGTTTTTTTTCCTTTATATTTGTCTAGTTACTTGGTCTTGCAAGAAGCAAACCACTATTGCATTATCATCCACCAAGTATGAGTATCAAGGTATAGTTCTTGCTATACAAGAGGTTTTATGGCTTCGATAGACTATGATAGAGTTTAGTCTACTAATTGATAGTCTTACACTTCTTTGGTGTGATAACCAAAGTGATATGAAAATTACATGCAACCTAGCTAAGCATTAGAGGATGAAGCACATTGCGATACACATGCATTTCATTTGATATCTCATCTATGATGCTCATATCTCCTTAGAGTATTTTTCTACCAGGGAGTAGGTTTTGGAATTAGCCAAGAATCTAAAAGAACAAAAAAACCTTCCACTTGTGAGCAATGAAACAAGTAGTATGATTATCAATATATGAAGAGTATTTAAAATGTATATAAATTATTGCATATATAAGCAATGTAGAGGAAGTAGGAAGGTAAAACACAATGACTAACTACCCTCCAAAGATGAAACACTTGTTTAGCTCAAATGACATGTGCTAACAAGTGGCAAGTATTCATGTGCTATATGTCTCAAATGATGAGGACACATGTCTCAACCACATGAGGTGAGACAAAATAATAAAAAATCTTGAATAAACTTAAGCTAAGTGTAAATAGGTCAATCCTAGAAAGTTGATATCCTAACTAGATATGTAAAGAACTATTTTCGTTAAAAAATTATCTAATTCATAGGTATCATCATGAGATAAATAAAGCATAATAGGTAGTGAGGAAGAAGAAGAAGATGGAGATTCTGATTACAAGAAATACTCATCAAACAAGACATCTTTGTGCAAGTAGACATCTCTCATGGTAGGATCAAATAATTGATAAGCCTTTAAATCCTCATAATAGAACAATAAAAATGAACAATTGATTTTTCTTCTTCATTTCCTTATATAGATCATCTGGTATAAATTCCCACACCTCACTATCAAATATTGTGAAGAATGAAATATTAGGCTTGATATTGTACCCAACCTCCTCTAGAGTTGTATTTAGAACTGACTTGTGGGGATTGTGGTTTTGAATATAATTAACATAATTGATTACTAAGCCTAGAATAATAGACCCATAAACTAATATTGAAGCATACAATTGGCCATATCCTTGAGTGATCTATGCTTTCATTTGGTAACACCATTATGTTGAGGAGTATTTAAGGAACTAAAAATTGATTATGAATGCCATGTTTAGTGTAATAGTCATTGTAAGAGTTGGTATAGAATTCTTTATACCACATAGGATTTGGCTAAAGATTATAGCCACCCAAGATCTAGGAAATTATATGAAAGTACAAGAAGATCAACTATGAAATAATAATGCTATCATATCAAAAGATACAAATGGTAGATTACAATCGGATTGATTCATAAATGAGAACCCCTTAATTGTACAGCTAAGGTGAGATAGGATTAGACAAGATCATGACAAGTGTCTTAATCCCATGACATGAGATAACAAACATTAAATTACCTAGGACACAAGAATTAAATATCATAAGATAATATAAGATCTAATGCCAACTAAGATTTCTAGAAATATTCCTAGGACCTAAGTAAAATTAACATGTGAATACGACCTACTAGGTTAACTAGCTAGGTAAAATGCCTAATTCATACCAACACCCCCTTAAGTGTGACTTAGGGAGGAAAAAACCAATACAAATGATGAAATTATTGGTCTTGAATACTAATCCATGTTAGGTACCCATGTATAAATGCAATCTCTCACAAACAGAGAAAAGGAGAAAAACTAGTGGGGCAAAACTTCTTCCAAAAAAGAGATGAAAACAAAATGCTCTCAATGAAGAATGAGAAGGATAAAAACCCATGCAAGTAAAAATTTCCCCAATAAGAGAGAAGAAGAGGGACCATGTAGCCCCCCTTAATTTAGAGTCTCTTGTAATAATGGTAGATACTAGAGACTGAATAGTGGAGATGATCTGATCGTGTTCAACAACATTCCTCCCCTTCGAAAGAAACAACACCAAGATTATATGCATGATAGCTTCTCATTATTAAAAAGGAATATGAGGGAATAAATATGATGTGTAATGTCTTTAAATCATGATCAAGTGTCTCCATGTCAATGTTGAAAGATGACACACTCTGAACATGCATTCTAGGCCACGTTGATGAAGATGAAAATCTAAAATATAGTAGAGATTCAATTGTAGAACATAATCCAAAGACAAAGATATCTCCTCTGAAGATAAAGAAACCTCCTTCAAATTCTTCTCAAAAGAATCAACACTCATGTCAAACTGTGAAGAATAATCATGTAGATAATAAACAAGAGGGTCAGATTATTCCCTCACAATAAATGAAAAAGAATCATCTCCATCAAAGAGAAGATGTATGAAATCAATGGTGTCTCCCAAATATAAAATGTGGGACTCTACAAATAAAACTGTAATGTCTATCAAGTACTCATCCCAAGTAGCCATCTCTGGAAGACAATGTATGTCTTGTGCACTAAATTGCAAGAAGCTAAAATTGTGGCAACACAAGCATCATCAGAAGAAATAGTAGATGAAGGAGTTGGAATATCAACACATGTCTCTAGAACCTAAGTAAATGAAAGATTACCAAGATTGAAATGACCATATTGAATCTTAAAAGTGTCAACACTAGATTCTTGAATGTGAACATCAACCAAAAGAACAATAGGAGAAAAATGTGAGGTGTAGAATCAGGCTTGATTATCAACCTTGCCAATTTTAACTATATCTCTTCTAGGAAGAATCTGGTGTGAACTCAACACTCTTTCCTACTCCACCATGTGTGATTTGATAGATAGAAATGATATTGGTTGATAATGAAGGCACAAAAATAATATAATTAAATGCTTTTTCATCCATGTCAATAGATCCCTTCCCACAAACATACATAAATGTGTTGTTAGCCATCAAGATGTGTGGTGATGAACAAGACTCAAATGAATAGAACATACTTTTTTATGAAGCCATATGACGTGAAGCTCCTAAATTAGGTATCCACCTCTCTAACTCATAATCTATAACTGCAACAAGTGATTGCCCCTATGTATCTTTGAATTTGATAAATGGGACAAAGATGAACCTCCTAACATTGTTGAAGGAAAATTGATTTGATTCTTCTTAAGAAGATGCTTCGGCTCATCAATCTACTTCGAATAACATTGATGTTCATCATGCCATATTTTCTTGCAATATGCATATTTAGGCTTCTCCTTCTTAGATGATTCCCCTTGAGAGGGAGAGGGTTTACATTCTTTATGTAGCTTTTTCTTTTTCTTCTTTTCAAGATTCCTTGATTTTTTTTGTACCTTAGGCTCACTAGCTACCAATGCTTGTGGTTCAAAAGACTTGATTAGACCCATATGAATTAACTTATCTTCCTCTTGGATTGGAAGATTAACAAATTCATCAAACCTAAGATCAACATATGATGCTCCCATAGAAATTCAATGGGTATGAAAGCCAAAAAAATAATGAATTCTCATAACCAATCTTGGGTAACACATTGAGAATCAATTGTAAATCCTCCTTTTCAATATTGCAATATTTTAGTTGTGTTCTTGGTTTCTTAACCTTGGATATGTATTCTTGGATGTGGTAAAAAACTTTAGGATCAAGATTCATCAAATCATTGTCAATATGATATCCCCTAATCTTATCAATTTCACCATATAATTTTTCAAAAGTCTCCCAATCCTCCTTAGGTGTTTTGTATAATTCAACATGAAATTGTAAATCAAAAGAGACTAATGAACATATGTATCCAAGAGTTTTATCATGATAAATCTCCTATTTTTTCAATTATTTTCCATCAATAGTTGAGAAATTGTTTCCTTTAGATGACCTAGAAAACCCTTTCCCATTAGATAATTCCATATTGATTTTCTCCATGAATCATAATTATATAGAGTTAGGAGTTCAATTTTAGATTTCCCCATTGCAAAAACACACAACAAGAAAAATAAAGCAATCAAACACCACAAGATTACCCCCAAAATTACCTAATCAAGGACCCCCCCAATAATATATGATCTAGAACTCTATGATTAGTGTGATTATATGTGCCACTTTCGAAAAATAATGAAGTGGACTTGATCTTAGTGCTTAGAAATACCAAATTTGGCCACAAACTCAAAGAATAATTTTGACATAAAATGAGATCACTATGATCACTCCATTGTAAATTACACAAACAATTATGTACTTTCAAAAAAAATTACATGAAAGAATGTTAGTGTAGGAGTGAGAATTGAGCCCCAGAAGTTCACAAAATGAGAATGACTGAACACCACCTCTAATAATCTATAATTTCTGGAGAAATTAGGCACCAAAATAAAAAATTGATTGTACCACTATGAAGAGCATGAAATTATACCATAAATAAATAAATAAAATCTTGCAAAAAGGAGCTTGGATGAATGAGTTACGGTCGTTTGAAGTCAAAATATGAAATCAAAACTGTTGATGGAGAGGGGGGGAAATTGGAGTGGCATGTTGATGATCATATGGCTATCAAATTTAAGATACTCATAGATGACACTCATTTGATTGTCAAATTTAATATAAACATTCAGACAGTCATTTGATTGCCAAATTTAAGAAATTTCTTGATGGCAATCATTTGGCCGTCAAATTTAAGGTAGTCATGTGAAAAAAATTGCCAAAAAATTGCTAAAAAATTGAAGTATTATATATGAAAATAAGGTTTTTGTGCCTTTTGAGTACAATGATAGGGTCATATTTGACCCAAAATTCTTTTAAATGACAACTCCTTGTTGGATTTGACAATGAACCTCCCTCTTCAAACCCTCATAGATCTTGCCTCAAATATCTGATTTAGATGAAACAAAAGGAAATTTTGAATTTCTTGGACCCTTTGATTTAAATGGCGAGCTTAGATCTACACAAAAAAGTTCCAAAATGAACATATAATACAAATTCACAAATAGGAAACCCCAAATATGGTATTTCTATCAAATTTTTTTATTCTCCAGATCATCATTTGATGCAAGAGAAGTGAATACTCAAATTTTCAAGATCTACCAAGATATGCATCCTATATCTCTCAATGAAGACTAACAAGAAGCAATCCCACAAGCTCTAATACCATGTAAGAGTTGGTATAGAATGATTTATACTATACAATATTTGGCTGAAGATTATAACCACCCAAGATCTAGGAACTTCTATTAAATTATAAGAGATATCAACTATGAAAGATAATGCTACTCTATAAAGGGATGCAAATGATATACTATAATTGGACTAATTCACAAATGAGAACCCCTTGGTTATATAGCCAAGGTGAGACATAGGACTAGACAAGATCATGACAAGTGTCTTAATCCTATGATATGAAACAACACACATTAAATTACCTAGGACACAAGAAGTAAATGACATAAGATAAGAATATATAATTCCAATGAAGAATTATAGAAAGATTCATAGGACCTAAGTAAACTTAACATGTGAATAGAACCTACTAGGTGAACTAGTTAGGTAAAACACCTAATTCACACCAACAGTCATGAAATTCCTAGTTCACATATTCCCCCCATTATCTATATGTAACTATTGACTAGAACTTGATTGCTTCTCCATGAGCACCCTAAATATATTGAAAGTGGTGAATACATCACTCTTGTACTTGAGAAATTACACTCATGTGTGATGAATGTAACCATCAATGAAGGTAAGCACATACTTGTCACCTAAGGAAAAGGAAAAAGGTAACTATGTACCAATTCGAATAAGGTAAAAGCATGGTGGGACTTACCCTTAGGAAAGGGCTCTTGATGATGTTTACCAAGAATACAACCATGAAAATGCCCTATATACATGAAACATTAGGAAGAACAAGTATTATCTCCTGTGTACTCAATTACTGTAGATACCTATAGTTGACATGATCAAAACATTCATGTCAAAGTTTACCCAAGGAATTCACATGGGAAATGTGTGATGAATTGTTGGATGAATTAAAATAATGAAACCTATACAATATAGACTCATGATCAATTATACTTGAAAGAATAATGAAACCTATGCAATCTAGACTCATGATCAATGAGTGACATCATGTAGAAAAAAATCAACCATCTTCCCTCCCTAGTATGATAAATCTAGTAGACAAAGAGAAGATTTGTAGACATCTCAAGAACAAGGAAAACATCCTCAATGTAACCACCAATAATTTATACAATTTGTAACCCCACAAATTTTCAAAAGAGTTACTACAATCTGAGTATTACTATCAAAAAGAGACTCAAGTAGATCAGATGAATGAGTCATGTGATGTGAGGCTTTGGATTTTGTAATACAACTATGTGGTAAAGATAAAGCTTATGCATAAAGTGCATGACCTTTGCTTGTACTAGTGGAAGAAGACTTAGAGGGTGAAATATTATGCTATTGTATGGCTTCCTATAATGCCCCTAGTCTCCTCCAACATCCAGTAACTACATGTCCCTCCTTTTGATAAAACTATAAGGATATCCTTATTTCTTCTTTGACTTAGAAGAAGACTCACTAGGATTAGATGATTTGTCCTTTTAGGAGTATATTAACATTTTTGGTTTCACTTATTCTTGGGATTGAAGAAACTCCCATTTTTTGATGTAGATTTTATCTTAGGATTTTGTGTCTTCTTACCTTTGAATGGTTGGGTGACCAATAAATGAGTTGTATAACTAGAAAGTGACTCTAATTGTGCCAACTTATCTTATTCCTATGTCAGGTTGTCACATAAGACCTCCAACCAAGGCAAGGTAAATGTATATCCCAATGCATCCATAATGGAACATAGAGTAGAAGAGAACATCTAAAATGGTCTTCAAAGCTTAAACATGATCAATAAAATATATGATTTTTCATGTTTATCCTTTCCACAACCCTATAAAAGTGATTTGAGTGACTTAAATTTTACCAAAAGGTCCTCAACAAAAGGAAATGAATTAGGTGCTACTATATTCAACTTCGACTCAATTTATAATGCCTAAAACTCAATAATTGTACCAAATAACTCATTGTACTTGTCCCATATCTTCTTAGGATTTCTTTAAGATTGTGAAAGAAAATGTTTGAAACATGTAGTGTTGTAAGACCCATGGATTCATCCATCTTGTTTCTATATGAAATATCTTATATTCTCAAGTGAATTGAGGTATAGTATCATCAAGTGTAGACCATAGTCCCTCAGACATGAGAAATCTAGTCATTTGAGGTTTCCATGTGTGATAATTATGCTCTATAAGGTGCTTAATATAAGAGGTTTTTTCATGTTTATGTTTTGAGTTTTGTAAAATTAATTAAATGTTGGTTTTGATTATTTTCTAATTCTGTAAGGTACTTTAGGAAGGAAATTTACTCCCCCTACCCTCCAATAAGAAAAATAAACCCTTTTACAAATTTGACAACTAAAAAGAAAAAATGAAAGAGTTCACGTTAGCTTTGATCTCTATGTACTTGGTACAATTTATAGAAAACTAGATCTAAGTACTATGTAGAATGTTGAACCAACTTTCCAATATCATAAGAAGTGAAAAAAAAAATCTGAAACAAAAATTATAAGGCTGGAAGAGAAAAGAGGTAGGTCTAAGCTCAATAGAAAATACATTTTACCAACAAAACAAAAAAATGAAAAAAAAGACTAGAACCACTAGAAATTGCTCAACCACCCTTTCTAATGACTACTTGTTTGCAAAAAAAAAATTGATACCACATGCTCTAGTTATACCCGATTTCACAAAACTACTATTTTAAGGGGAAAAAAGCAAATATGGTCCATAGTCGATGACCTAATGGAGAATTGGTAGTGCCGGTAGTTTCGATGGTGACTTGGTGTTAGCGCAGAAATGACCGGGTATTGGGGGCGATGGGTGGGTTGATGCGGCAAGTGGGCATTTTTTGTCGGCAAATGTGGAAGAATCAAGAAACAGTACCACTGCTTAGACGGTATAACCTACTATTATTTTATCGATCACTTGAAAAATGGAAATTCAATGGACATGCAAAAAAACCCTCTTACTATTTTAATTTCTTATTAGAAAAAATATTTTAGCTATCAAAAAATTGTGTAAATCTGTTTAGGGATGATGTAGGTGCATGTATGCAGCTATACAATCGTATGAATATACAAATCTATACAGATTTTTATAGTTGTATAATTTTTTTCAATGATTTGACAATTGATCTTAGAGATTTTGGGCATTTTGGATGCAATATTGAGGTCCTCTTTTCTCTAGTAGATCTTTTGTAATAAACCCCCTAAGGAAAAAACCTTCAAAAATTGAGAAGGGGTTTGTTGATTTTGAATTCTTATAACATATTGGAGAATTGTACAACAATCTACCAAAAAAGTCAAAAACTTTTCCACAATTAAGAGCTACAAAGAAAATTACTATCTCGCCTATAGAAATATAATTCCATAATGATACAATGAAAGAAATTAACCTTGCTATATTAGTATGATAAAAAGACCTAAAGCTCACACAATTATGCCATTAATCCCATGAATTGAGACCAAAAAGAAAAAAAATTCTAAGTTTAAGACTAAGGTGTGAAGTCCTGAAGTCTAAGTGGTTAGATAAATTTCCACTTTCACACCAACAATTTACACCTATTTTGAGTACAAATAAAATAAAAGAATTTGGTGTTTTGGTAAATACAAAAAAAACATATAATAGTGTGGCTTGGGAGATGAAAAAATGTACAACAAATGGAAACAAATACTAGTGAGGGTATAATATTGAAAAATATATTATTATATTTGAGACACAAGTGATTTGATGGAAAAATATTAATGTATGCAAAATTTCTACCAAATAATGGTGAGACTATGTTTTCTAGGGATTGCAAAGTGGGTGATAAGTGAAGAATAAAAAATAAAAACAAATAAAGACCCAAAACCAAATTTTAATAAAAATATGATAATGGCTAAAATACAAATATGTTTGACTCAAAATCCAAAGATGCAAACAAAATACAAAGTTAGGATGTCCTAGGCTTGCCATGAAGGTAGGGTGAGCTAAGGGTGTTGAAAATTCAAATAAACAAAGACCCAACAACACAAATATAATTCAAATATGATATTGACTAATAAAATTGATATGGTAAATGAGTTTGCCTCAAAATACAATGATGCAAACAAAATTCAAAGCTAGGAGGTCATAGCTTTATAATGAGGGTAGAGTGAGCTAGGGGAATGAAAATGAAAACAAAAAAAAACCATAAACATAAATTGGATGTAAATTTAATATTAATATGACTAATATGTAAAATGGGTTTGGCTCAAAATACAAAGAGGTAAACAAAAGATAAAGCTAGGAGGTCTTAGGGTTGCAATGGAGGTAAGAGGGAATGGGGGGAAATGAATGACCAAATGGTTATGAGAGTTGATGGAAATGGATATGAAGGATTGAGGGATGACCAATGAAAGAGATTTTATATACTACCAACCAAAATAAAAATAAAAACTCAAATTATTTTCATATGAACTTTGGAATAGCTAATGTGAAAGCTCAACAATAGTATATCAATCTTGTTTATTTCATCTATAGAGGTCAATGGAGGCACCATAAAAACTTCATGCCGGCTTGGAATGAAAGCTATCCCTTTGTATATATTTCATGATCATGAACATATTATTATCTTATTGGAGAAAAAAATCTCAAAAATTACACCCAAAACAAAATAAAGTAAACACTTAATAAAAAAGACTAATGCATAAAAAGGGCTTGGAGACATATACATCTAGGAGATTACTAGGGAAAATAATTAAGAGGGTCAAAAAGATGTCAAAACAAACATGCGATAAGACATCTAAACTGAATGAAAAACATGTAAAAGTAAATTGCAAAGCATATAATTCTTGATCTTACAAACACTGGAAATCTAGTTTCTTGAGCCTTCCCTATCCTTTTATTAGTTTTGATTTATAATTTATCATTAATTTTCTCTAATCTAATGATAAATCATAGTGTGATCTAAAATAATTTTTTGATATTAAACAATATGATCTAAAATGTTAATGTAAAAAGTTCCTACACATGTAAGTTTTAATTAATTAAATTATATTGATATAAATATACAATTAAATTGATCGATCAAAATATATATATATACACACAATTAAATTAAAATTATATTATGAATCTTTATTCTATTTTTTTCAGCTATTTCATAACATTTTGAAAATATTGTGATACTATTGTTATTTTTGTTAATGTTATCATCAGTATTATAACTCTCACCATTCTCTTGAGAGAGAGTCATAAGTATTATTGTGTGTTTTTGTTCTATCACACTTTTTATTGCTAGCAATTTGGAGTTCTCACCTCCTACTATTTTTTATTGTCATACACACTGGGATATTGGTAGCTCATTAGACTAGGGTTGTTGATAGCAATGATATTTATCATATTTAAACTCTTTAGGAGATGCACTTAGGATTTTTAAGAGAACACAATATTAATCTTTGTTCCAATCTATTTTTATATTAATATCTATGGAGGTTGAAAGACCATATTTGGGACTTAACCATTTTGACAAGCTCCCTAGCAATCAACATTTTTCCCTCTATCCTAGCTACAAGTATCTCTTCTAGACTCTTGCGTAGAGGTTTTATATTCCATAAATCTAAACCTTTCTTTATAATTATATTATTTCAATTAAGTTAAATTTAGTTTTAAATACATTGCCCTTATTCTATTCTTTTTCTATCTTTTGTGTTATGTTTCATGTGTGTCCATCCTCTCTCTATGTAGGGAATTTTACATTTGTTTAGTTTGACATATCTTTTACATTTAGATGACAATGCATTTGGTGGACTACATAACTAAAGTGCTAGTGTTTGAGTTGAAAACCTCTCATATTTCTTCTCGATATTCATACCAACTCTAGATTTGTTGCTTTATAGTTTATTTAATATTTAGTTTTTCTATTTCTAGTATTTTGTTGTTTCCATTTATTGCTCATTTTTTACAAGGGATGAATATAGTTTGACTAGGAAAAAGTACACTTATATAAGGTTGAGTATATTTCTTTTTTATCAATGAAAATAATTTTAAGGGAGTCAACCTTGTATGTTAATTGGAGAAGGAAAAAACTACAAAGTTCAAAGTGGCAACTTCATAGAATGCCTAAAAATATTTGTGGCATGCATACATTTTATATATTGAGATAACATATTCAAAAAATTGTATGAAATTATAAAATCATTTGTCACTTTCTAGGACTTATATATCTTCATTCATAATTGAGACAAACTTCATGGGATCCCAAACAAAGAACTAGTCCACACCATCTACATTCAACACATCAGTCACAACTTTTAAGAACTCCAACCCCCACTTTGCCTTCTTATAAGCAACCTCATCAATGTCCACTATATTGATAATAAACAATGACAATGGACTATTATAATTTAGAAGAATAGTTGACCAAGAGCTTAGATCTAGATGAAACCCCAAACCAACCACAACATCAACCATAATTTTCTTCAAACCCCCACACCACATTGGCCTTATCAACATTTCAACATCTCAACGGATGCAATCCTTCTCTTCACCCAGGTCCAACATCACCACTACAAATATGGATGCAAGATCTGAATTAACCTGATGTATATGAGTAGAAGCCAATGCAATTAAAATATCACCTAAGATCATCCTCACAACGTGCAACACCACATAAATTTTTTTTTAACTTTCTTCAAGTGCAACCTTGTGACCTTGCCCCTAAAATCCATTTGTCTCACTTTAGTGGTAAGTCACACCGTAGTATCCACTAAACCATAAACAATGTACAAATTCCATTGACCTAAGAAATATATTAATGGGATCAACGTTCAAGTTCATCATATCACCACTTAAATATTGCAACACCCCACAAGTGAGAGTGCAGAGAATAACCATCCCAATAAGAATGGGTTTTAATTGCATCAATATTTTGTATCCTGAGAAATCAATTGATGGGACTTCCAAACACCCATAATTGCCCCCAATTGCAATCTAACGTCCTTATCAAGTGCCAATTTAGCAATTTTTTCAGTCTATAGAACCAAGGGAGGGATCTACCAACAACTAAATCATTTCCCTACATGTCTATCACCAAGTTTTCCATCCTATTTACCACATCATTTTCCTCTCTATATACATGTTCAATAGTGAAATCATTAAATTGGGACAATAGCTCCCAAATCGGGGGATAAATTTGGAAATTTTCCAATTTATGATCCCATGTCTTCATATGGTGTTGATGGCAATGAGGGAGTCCCCTTCTATTCAAATGTTTATAATTTTTTTTTTTTTTCAATTGAATTTTCAATAATGCAACTTGAAACTCTGCTTTGTTGTTCATTCTATTCAAGAGTTTTCTAGCCACAACTACAATTATACTTTTCTTTTGGTCTTTAATAACATATCCAACACCTAATTTCCCTATATTATCATGCAAGACACCATAAATATTAAGTTTATAACATACTTCTCTTGGTGGGTACCATGTGCATTAGATCTGGACCTATCAACTAGATGATCTCAAGAAGCCCCATAAATGGAGGGACAATTTTAAACCAAGGATGCATCCCCTCGATGATGCACAAATGTCCCACTCCACATGCCATGGGTAAAGCAAGATACAAGATCCTAGGGGCCCCTCAATTATTGATGTGATAGAGGGAAACCTCATGAGGGTTGAACATTGGTTAATGGCACTATAGGAAAGAAGCCCCACCATCACACCATAGGGTATCCCTAAAATTTAAACTAGGGACATAACCCCTAGATGACATGCAAATGTACAACTCCACATGTCATAGGTAAAGAAAGATACAAAATCTTGGGGAGCCCTCAATTGTTGATGCAGTAAAAGACAACCCCGTAGGGTTTGAACCTTAATTGATATCACTACAAGAAAGAAGCCCCACCATCACACCACAAGGTCTCCCCTTTGAGTATATTTTTTTGTATCTATCATAAAAATAGTGTTTTTTAAATCTTTGTCTTTTCTAGTGTGATGATTAGTTGAAATCTTGAACTAGTTAGAAATTAAAATTTTAGCCACTTACAAAAAAACTAATATAAAACTAAAAATATGTTTGAATGCAAAACATTTACAACTATTCTAACTTGTACAAATAAAGGATTTGGCGTTTTGGTAAATACAAAAAAATCTATAAAGGTGTGGCTTGGCTATGAGAGTGAGGGTGTAATAGCTATAAAAATATTAGAGATAGGTCTTAGACACAAGTGATTTGACAAAAAAAAATATATGTAAAAGTTTTACAAAATAATAGTGAGACTATGTTTTGTAGGGTTTGCAAAGGGTGTGATTAGTGAAGAATAAGAAAGAAAAATGATTGAAGACCTATAAACAAAAGTTTGATAGAGGTTTGTAATGATTGGTGAGTTTGACTCAAAATGCAAATATTTTAACAAAGTACAAAGATAGGAGGTCCTAGGGTTACAATAGAGGTAGGGTGAGCTAGGGGAGTTGGAAATTCAAATAAACAAAAATCCAAAAATAAAAATATAATTCAAATATGATATTGACCAATACTATTGATATGATACACGCATTTGACTCAAAATATAATGATGTAAACAAAATGAAAAGCTAACAAGTCCTAGGGTTGTAATGGGGGTAGGGTGAGCTAGGGGAATGAAAATACAAACAAACAAAGAACCACATCCAAAATAATTGGATGTAAATTTAATATCGACTATTAAAAATATTGATATGGTTGATATGACAAATGGGTTTGACTCAAAATACAAAGATGCAAACAAAATATAAAGCTAGTAAGTCCTTGGGTTGCAATGGAGGTAAGAGGGAATGAAAATAAAAAAGATGAGCAAAATGGCTATGGGGTTGATGGAAATGGACGAGGAAGGTTGAGGGATGGCCAATGAAAGAGACTATGTAGATTACTAGTTTAAATAAAAATAAAATCAAGTTATTTTCATATAAAATTTAAAGTGGCTAATACAAAAGCTTAATAATGCTATATTATTGTTGTTTATTTCAGCTATATAGGAGAATGGAGGCACCATAAAACTTTATATTGTTTTTCAATGAAAGCTAGCCCTTTGTACATATATTTCATGATCGCCAACATAGATTTGTTCTATTGGAGGAAAATGCTAAAAAATCACACCCAAAACAAAAGTTTAGGGCCAAAATTGATTTTGGATGCTTATTTAATGAATGTTTAGAGGAAAATTGAACTTCAAATCTTGTGTGTGCTTTGTGCCATCATTAAGTGAATCAATTATGAAGATTTATCTTTTTTATTAGATAAAAAGTCATTCTTAATCCCAAATTTGTCCAAGGGTTGGGCATTGCCCTTGAACCCCCAATTTTCTAGGAGAAATCAATGATAAGGTTTTCCACTAAAAGATTCCAAAAGCAAGATTTTAAGAGGTCAACCGTGATTATTTCACTAAGTTTAAGGGATAAAGTCATTAATTTGATGCATTTAAAAATGTGACAAGATGAGGGGTCATGGAAAAAGGGAAGGCACCTAGGATAAGGGAAGAAAAGAAAAGAAAAACTAAATTAAAAAGAACTAACACATTAAAAGAGCTAGGAGACATACACAACTAGGATATGACTAAGGAACGTAATAAAGGGGGTCGAAAGGAGGTCAAAACATACATGTGACAAGACAACTAAAATGAATGGAAAACATGTGAAAATAAACTGTAAAACATGAAACATTCCATCTTACCATCAGTATAAATCTTGTTTGTTGGGCCTTCCCTATCCTTGTATTAACTATGACTTACAATCTATTGCTAATTTACTCTATTCTAATGATAAATTATAGTATGATCTAATTTTTAATTATATTGAATTATACAATCTAAAATAAAACATTAATATAAAAACTCCCACACAGTTTTAATCAATTATATATATTTTTCAAAAATTCAACCATACAAGATTGGTACAACGTAAGAACTCACATAATTTTTATTCATACTTCTTCAAGGTGAAGATAACGTACATGTTCTCATCTTTTTAACCTTAAATATGAAGAGCTCTAAAACTAGATATTAGGGTAGAATCTTTACTACAAGCATGCACAAGCTATATCTCTCCTAAACCGCCATACACTGGTTAACCCAACTATCTTAGTTATGGAAGAAAGAGTATCCCTTTGATACCCTGCTCCGACACTATGGACATCTCTGATAATTAAGTACGGAATTTCAGAAATGAATAATAAGTACGGAATTTAATAAGTCATTATGAATGACAATGGCCACCACTTCAGTTTTTCAACTGCATTGGCGGTCATTATTTCTCCTAAAATGCTCGAGTAAAGCTCTTCTATAGCCATTCTGAGCTAGCACGGTTATGGCTCGGAATGGAAAATACAGAACCATCTCCAACAAAAATCTCCCCAAACTCTCAGCTGGCAAAAATCCTCTTGCTACGGTAGAGAGAAACAGCCCTGGATAATTGGTTTTTGCAATCAGAAATGACCCTTTTTTGGCACCTTCCAAAACCCTTTTGGCCACATCATTTGGATCTTCCGCTTTCTTACGATCATACATGTTCAGAATCTTCAGTAGCTTAATGTCTTCTTTATCTTTTTCCACTGCCAATCCGAACAAGGAAAAACCCAAATTAATCTTCAGCTGAAATAAAAAAAGGATATATAGCAGTGAAGTTTCATTTAATGAATATTTCTGGAATTAAAACTATGATAAACCTTCATCCAGAAGAGGAGTGTCCACAAATCCAGGGCAAGCTAGGCTCACAGCAATGTTGTGTGGCATCAATTCAAATTTCAACGACTCTGCCAAGCCTTTAACAGCATATTTGGTGGCTGTATACACACCTTGCCCATAAAATATAAACTGCCATTGAAATAAGAAAATTGATATCAAAATCTAGAAAATTAAGATGGGATTTAGCTAAGGAGTCCAAGTACCCATTGTTTGATATGAGTTTTCTTACCATAGAGGCTAGAGATCCAAAGAGGACAATGGATACAGGGTGTTCCTTGCTATGTTTCTTCAGCAATGGAAGAGCTGCATGTATTGGGTAAATTGTTCCATTTAAATTGGTCCCAATTGTTAGATCGATATCTTCAACAGATTGAGTCTCCAAGTTTCCACCACGGGTTAATCCAGCATTAGTAATAAGAACATCAATGGGTTTCCATTGAAAGGCCTCTCGGATTGCTTGGGTAATTGCTTTGAAATTACTAACATCTGCAGCCTTCACAATAGATGGCACCTAATCAGTTCTCAGAAGAAAAAAAAAACGAAAGTAGAGAGCCTAAAGAACTAGACACCCATTTTTTCAGTTTATGCTATTCATCCTTCTGCTTTTGAGATATTAGCTTTTAACTGGTGATTTGCTTATACATCAGGCTGAGAGATATATGCTTCAAAATTTACCTATTAAATCTCCAATGCATGGCATGGATTCATATAATAGCAGTTGTTTCTAAGTACTAATAGTTGAGAGTTGACCATTATATGCAGATTGAAATTACAATATGATATACAAAAGTCCCCAAATTAACCCCAGGGGCTGATCAGTTAAAAGAAATGAGCTAAACTGATCAGTTAAGAGAAATGGACTAAATAAATCTTGGGTGTAGTAGGACAAGGCGAATTCAAGATTAGGAGTTTGATATCTACAATTTCTTGCAATTTAATCGCAAGCAAATTTGAGACCATTCTCAGGATGAAGAGAATAGAAAATAGATCCTGATGATGGATCATGTAGTGTCATCAAAAAAACACAGAATCAGATCCAGAAGCTTTCAGATTCACTACTATGAACTGTGGAAAAATCATATCTCTGAGTATTTCAGGCAACCGACTTGAATTGCTCAGGAAACAGGCAAAATAAGTTGCAAAGACTCTACCAGGAATCAGACAAATGTAAATCAGAACAGAGCAGTTTGGCTGTAGTTGGGGAGACACCAAAATCATTATCCACACAAGCTTTCAAATGTCTATTTGTCAACACACACAAATCAGGCATTTTGTACAAACTTGGCAAGGCAAGGGCAGTCATATGTTGTTATTTTAATGGAATTTAGAATCTAAATAACTTCAAAAGAAATTTATACCCTGGTGAATATCCTGTCTGGATGGCAATGTATATCCTCAACAAGGCTCTCGACTGCTCTCTGAAGATTAGCAGAGTTCCTTGAAATCATACTCACAAAACCTCCCTGCAGAAGCACCTCTTTGGCCATTGCAAGCCCGATTCCACTGGACGCCCCAGTTATCACAACATGTTTATTCATCAGACTCTTGATGTGAGGACGAGTCTCCTTACAACGCCAGTGAAGAATAGAAATTCCAGCCAAAAGGCCTGTCATGGCACTCAAAACCAAGAAATCCATTGCAATACTATGATCAATGACTAACAATCTAAACACCTTATAACGTATATATAGAAATTTGGGACGAGAAGCTTCCTTCAAAGGATGAGTAGACCCCTTGAAACTCTTTCAACTCTTTCACTGGATGATTTGCATGGCTTTGACTTGGCATTAGTATGTGGAGCAGCTGCCCTGTTTTGTCAGCATCTAATTCGGTTGCCTCTCTCTTATTTACTTCTTAAATTATACAATCCCTTAGGACATAAATATCGCAGTTGATTAGTATGCATACTTAAAATTACCATTGACAAGATTGATTGATCCTGCAATCCACTTTGAAGCGGTATGCTTCTTATTCATTGGGGAAGAGAATAAACTGTTTGGTATGGGGTGTACCGGCTATCTGTTCCACTAAAATTGTTGCAACTGATCTTACCTTCATTAGTATTTCCGGTGGCCAAATCGAACTACAATGAGCGTTTCAATAATAAAAACTAAAAGTGGGTTCCTTAAAACCTCACTGCTGTCCACCGAGACTGTAACAAAGACCGCCTAGTTCTAGTTGTGTGTAGAGATGGTGTTAATAATATTATGTACAATTATACTTTAATGATTTCGTTTTTGTTTTTTTGAATATTTTTTATTTAATTTTGTATTAATAAAAAGAAAATAGTTCAATTTTTATTAAAAAAAGGACGGTAAAAAGGTACATCTATAAATTTAATTGTAAAAACAAAAGAGTCTAGCCTTGAAACATTAAGTTATCATGATTATGCCAAACGAAGGAGGAGGATCTTGATCATCAAGTTTCCCCCAAACATTATAGGGCATGGAGTCATCGATGGACTCCCATCTATTGAGAGCAACAATGTCTTCTTTGTTCTCCTCAGAAGATTGTTGAGTGTGAATCAAAGAGATGATGAGTAGCACATAGGGGAACTTGTTGGTGTTTGGCTAGCCAATGTCTCGCCTAGGAGATGATGGAAAAAAACGTTGAGGCCATCCTCCATGAGTAACAGTCCCTAGGATTTTGAGGCACATTACCACAAGAGTGAGATCCACAATCTCCATGACTATCTTGTTGGGAAGAGTGACTACATCCATGTTGACACCCACGGGGGGATGTGGAGTCGAGAGGAACCCAAACAACAATGAAAGGGGCATTACCTTAATGGTCTAGTAGCTCCCGAAGATGTGCAACTTCAAGTGCAACCTTGTTGGCTTGCACCTAAATTTGCCTAAGAATATTAGAGCAAATGATAGCTTTAGTATACAATGAAAAAATGTTTATTAGTAATGCTATCGTTAAAGAAAGCAACATTTTTTATCTTTCCATATACTCAAGAGAATTTCCACCATGAAAGCATGCAAAATCTGGGTATATTTGTGAGGAAGGCAAGGACAATCCCCGAGTAAAACCATATGCTAAGATAAAAGGGGTAGGCTTGAAAGGCCCGAAGAAATCATAAATCCAATTCCAAGCTTCTTGAGTTTGCAGACAAAACCAGAAGAATGGCTTGAGAGACTCAATTTGACAGTAAAATGGACAATTAGGATTGAGAATTCTCATATGAGTAAGATGAGACCCTAAAGGAAGGCCTTGACACAATAAACACCATGCAAAGTGAGCCAATTTAGGCTCCAATACCGCAGACCAAACACCTTGGAATTGTTTTTGCCATATCTCATGAGAGGATTGCAACTACAAGTGAGAATTAAGTTGATTCACCATATGCAAATGTGGAGACAACCAAGAATGCCCTTTAGAGGGTTTGTAACTCCAAAAGAGAGTATCTAGAAACCACTTCTAATCTTTCCACCAAGGCTTGAAGTAGTGCACTCCTAGTTTGTGGTGCAACTACAAAGGGATGTCATCAATAATTGTCTAGTAAGTCTTCTGGTTCTAAATAAAAAGCTTGTACTTCAATATAAAAGCCTGCTAAGGAAGAAGATTATTAGTGGTTGGGTGAATGAAATCTGGTAAAGTTCTTGCTCCTCTTTTGAAATTTTTCAATAAGTATCTATATTACCATTTAACAAATAGTGCTACACATATTCACAAAAAAAGGTGGATGGAAATAGTCAAACCACTAAAGTCTAGATAAGGCAATAACCCAAAGCATAAAATCATAAAATAAAGCCGCTACGTGATGAGAGAAGTAGGAAAGGGAGGAGGAGGATCCTAGTCATTTAGCTTACCCAATACATCAATGGGGCTTGGAGTGTCCATGAGAGGATCCCACCCATTAGTATTTTTTCCCTTATTATTATCTTCTTCTTCATTTGCATGACTAGGTGAGATAGAAAGAGCCAATCGAGGGAATTTGTTAGAATCAAAGCAATTAGTAGCACCTCTTGTTGGCCACCTAGAAGCTCCTCTTGTAGGCAATGAAAAGGTGGAGTGCTGAAGAGTAGGTTGTGACTAGCCTTGTTGACCATAATCCCTTCTCATAGTAGGGGAGAATCCTATGAGTGATTCACATAGTTTCCTCAAGTGGAGAAGCTACATCCATAGTGGCACCCACAAGGAGGGGAGCAACCTCAAGAGGAAAAGGAAGACAAAGGAACTCTAGCAACATCACATGGGGAAATACCTTAGTGATCAAGTAGCACTTGCAAGTGAGTCACCTCAAGTGAAACTTTACTAGCTTGCAGTTGAATCTATAGTAAAACATTAGAATAAATCATAGCTTTAACATAAAACAAAACATGACAATCCATATAACAATTTTAAAAAATAGTAGAATTTCTATCTTTCCATATGATAAATAGAATCTTCATCTTGAAAGCATGTCAAGTATGCGTGAATTTGTGGGAGATGTGAGGCTAGTCCCCTACAAGAACCATATGCCATGAAAAACGATTCTACTCTAAATGGCTTAAAAAATTCATGGTCTTAGGTCCAAACATTCTAAGCTCTAGGACAAAACTAGAAAAGGTGTTTGAGAGGCTCCTATTGTCCACAAAAGGGACACTTGGGGTCAGAGATTCCCAAATGGGATAACCTAGAGCCAATGTGGATGCCTTGAAAAAGAAGACATGGGGGAAAAGTGATCCAATTTTGGTTCTAGAACTACCATCCAAATGGTGTGAAATATGTGTTTCCAAACAAAAACTAGTGATTGTAAATGCCACCATTGATTCAAGGTGGGCACCATGGAAAAATGAAGAGAGAGCTAGTGATATCCTTGTCTTTTATATTTAGATGACAATGCATTTGGTGGACTACATAACTAAAGTGTTAGTGTCTAAGTTGAAATCTCTCATATTTCTTCTTGATATTCCTACTAGCCCTAGGTTTGTTGCTTTATAGTTTATTTTTATATTTAGTTTCTCTATTTTTAGTATTTTGTTGTTTTCATTTCTTGCTCATTTTTTATATGGGATAAATGTAGTTTGATTAGGGAAAAGTACACTTAGATAAGGTGGAGTATATATTTTTTTATCAATGAAATTAATGTTAATGGAGGCAACTCTCTAATACGTTAATTGAAGAAGGAAAAAATACAAAGTTCAAAATGGCAACTCCATAGAGTACCTAAAAATATTTGTACCATGCATACATCTTAAAAAAGTTGAGTGTTTGAAATTATAAAATCATTTGTCACTTTCTAGATAGGAACCATGTATCTTCATCCATAATTGAGACAAAGTCCACATAATCCAAGGCAAAGGAATAATCCACACCATCTACTTTCAACACACGGTCACAACTTTTAAGAACTCCAACCCCCACTTTGGCACTTTGCCTTCTTATAAGCAACCTCATCAATGCCCACTATATTAATAATAAATAGTATCCAAATATCTATTATAATTTTAAAAAATGACTGACCAAGGGCTTAGATCTAGGTGACACCCCAAACCAACCACAATATTAACCACAATTTTCTTTAAACCCCCACACCAAACTTGACAGACATAATCCTCTCTTCGCTTGGGTCCAACATGACCACTACAAACATGGATGCAAGATTTGAATTAACCCTATGTATATGAGTAGAAGCCATTAAAATATGGCTAAGGTCATCCTCACAGTGTGCAAGACCACATAAGATTTTTTTAATAAATTCTTCAAGTGCAACCTTGTGATCTCACCCCTAAAATTCATTTGTCTCATGTTAGTGGTAAGACACACTGTAGTATCCATTAAACCATAAACAATGCACAAATTTCATCGACCTAAGAAATATATTAATGGGATCAATGTATGAGTTCTATCATATCGCCACTTAAATATTGCAACACCGCATGCATCTCTCACAAGCAAGAGTGTAGAGAGTAACCATCCTAAGAAATCAATTGATGGGACTTCTAGATGCCCACAACTACACCCAATTGTAAGTTGATGTCCTTACCAAGTGCCAATTTGGCAAGTTTGTCAGTCTATGGAATCAAGGGAGGGATGTACCAACAATTAAATCATTTTCTTACATGTCTATCACCAAGTTTTCCACTGTATCTACCATATCATTTTCCTCTCTCTATACACATGTTCAATAGGGAAATCATTGAATTGAGACAATAGCTCCCAAATAGGGAAATAAATTTGGTAAGTTTTCATTTCATGGTCTCTTATGGCAATGAGGGAGTTCCCTTTTGTTCCTATTTTTTAAATCTTTTTCAATTGGATCTTCAATAATACAACTTGAAATTCTACTTTGTTGTTCATTCTATTTGAGATTTTTGTAGCCACAACCATAATTATCCTTTCTTTTTGGTCTTTGATAACATATCCAACACCTTATTTCCCTAGATTATCATGCAAGACACCACAAATATTAACTTTATAACATCCTTCTATTAGTAGGACCTAGTGTGCATTGGATTTGGACCTATCAATTGGATGATCTCAGGAAGCCCCATAAGCGGGGGGAAATTTCAAACAAAGGTTGTGCCCCCTCGATGACATGCAAATGCCCCACTCCACATGCCATGGGTAAAGAAAGATACAGGATCCTATGGGCCCCTCAATTATTGATGTGATAGAAAACAATCTCATGAGGGTTGAACATTGGTTGGTGATACAATAGGAAAGAAGCTCCACCATCACACCATAGGGTCTCCCCAAAATTTAAACTAGGGACTTACCCCCTATTGCATGTCATAGGTAAAGAAAGATACACGATCTTGGGAAGCCCTCAATTGTTGATGCAGTAAAGGACAACCCCCGTAAGGTTTGAACCCTAGTTGATAGCACTACAAGAAAGAAGTCCCACCATCACACCACAAAGTCTCCCCTTTGATTATTTTCTTTTTATATATCATAAAAATAGTGTTTTTTGAATCTTAGTCTTTTCTAGTGTGGTGATTAGTTGAAATCTTAAACTAGTTAGAAATTTAAATTTTGACCACTTACAAAAAATAACTATGATAAAACCAAAAATATGTTCATACAAAACATTTACAAAGAATGGACAAGCTGGATAAAAGATTCAGGGGCTTGACCCGCTTCACTGTGAAGCTGGTTCATTTTGTCACCAACACTCTATCCGCGGTGATCAAGGATGAGCTAGAGGGAAAGAATGTCGAGGAGAACCAAGAGTGGGTCGGAGATGATGTCGTGGACCTCTTGTCTAAAAATTGGGATACTGCCAGTTAGCTTTTATTTAGTATGTGTTTTGGTGCTTCTGTTGTTAGTTCGTAGTTAGTGTGCTGCTTTTTTGTTGTTTTTGTTTGGTGACTGGCTCTTTGTTATTATTTTGGACATGATATTTTTTGGCCCTAGGGGCTCGTTGTGTTAAGGGTACAATACCCTGTAAATGCTGCTTACCGTATCAAAAACATTTACAACTATTCTAACTTGAACAAATAAAGAATTTGGTGTTTTGGTATATACAAAAAAGTCTATAAAGGCATGGCTTGGTTATGAAAGTGAGGGTGTAATAGCTATAAAAATATTAGAGATAGGTCTTAGACATAAGTGATTTGATAAAAAAATATTGAGATATGTAATTGTTTTACAAAAAATATTGAGACTATGTTTTGTAGGGCTTGAAAAGGGGGTGATTAGTGCAGAATAAGAAAGACAAACGGTTGAAGACCTATAAACAAAAGTTTGATCTAGATATTTGATAATGATTGGTATGTAAATTAGTTCAAATCAAAATGAGAAGATGTTAACAAAGTACAAAGAAGGTCCCAGGGTTGCAATCGAGGTAGGGTGAGCTAGGGGTGTTGGAAATTCAAATAAACAAAGACCCAAAAATAAAATTCTAATTCAAATATGATATTGACTAATACTGTTGATATGGTAAATGAGTTTGACTCAAATATATGATGTAAAAAAAGAGAGAAGCTAAGCGGTCCTAGGATTGTAATGGGGTAGGGTGATCTAAATGAATGAAAATACAAACAAACAAAGAACCACATTCATAAATCAGATGTAAAATAAATATTGACTATTAAAAATGTTGATATGGGTGATACAAAAAATGGGTTTGACTCAAAATACAAATATGCAAACAAAATATAAAGTTAGCAGGTCCTTAGATTGCAATGGAGGTAAGAGGGAATGGAAATAAAAAGATGACCAAAATGGCTATGAGGGTTGATGGAAATGGATGGGGAAAGTTGAGGGATGACCAATGAAAGAGACTATGTAGATTACTAGCCAAAATAAAAATAAAATAAAATTATTTCATATAAAATTTAGAGTGGCTAATACAAAAACTCAAATATGTTATATTATTATTGTTTATTTTAGCTATATAGGTGAATGGAGGCACCATAAAAACTTCATATTGGTTTTCAATTAAAGCTAGCCCTTTGTATATATTTTATGATCACCAACATAGGTTTGTTCTAGTGGAGGCAAATGCTCAAAAATCGCACCCGAAACAAAAATTTAGGGCCAAAATTGATTTTAGATGCTTATTTAATGAATGCTTTAGAGGAAAATTGAACTTCAAAGCTTGCGTGTACTTTATGCCATTATTAAATGAATCAATTGCAAAGATTTATCTTTTTAATTGGATAAAAAGACATTTTTAATCCCAAATTTTCCCAAGGGGTGGGCATTGCCCTTGAACCCCTAATTTTCTAGGAGAAATGAACGACAAGGTTTTCCACCAAAGGGTAGTCGGATTAAGCACAAAGAGATTCCAAAAGTAAGATTTTAAGAGGTCAAAGATGATTATTTCACTAAGTTTAAGGATAAGGTCTTATTAATTTGATGCATTTAAAAATGTGACAAAATGAGGGGAAGACACTTAGGATAAGGAAAGAAAAGAAGATGAACAATAAATTAAAAACGGCTAACACATTAAAAGGGCTAGGAGACATACACAACTAGGACATGACTAAATAATAAAGAGGGTTGAAAAGAGGTAGAAACATACATGTGACAAGAAAACTAAAGTAAAAAAGAACATGCAAAAGTAAATTGTAAAGCATGAAACTTTCCATCTTACAATCACTATAAGGTCAATTGGTAGGCCATTCAACAAATGATGTTGTTTGTGCAACATAGGTCTGAAAGGATAAGTGACAACTTCAAATCAACTATGCATTCATATATAGAGAGATGGTGTAGAAATAATATAGATTTCTCATTAATTAATTAGTATGATAATAATTGTTTAATACAAAATACCATTACAAAAGAGATACCAATGTTATGTACAAACACATATTAATAAAAACTAATATTGTAATGTAAATAAGTGTCACATAGTGATATATACTTGTCTTAAAAATAGTATATCAATAAAATATGTTTTGTAGAAGAATTTATTTTATCCATGTGATGTTTTAATAATTTCAACTTTTTATTATTGGCATAATGTAGCATTAGTCAATTAACATGTAAATTAAAAATAGTAAGATCTATTGAAAAGTTATTTTATTTAATATTTTATTGTAGTTTAAATCTATTTAAGAGTTATTTTTATTTATTTATCTAAAATAACTTTTAAATTTTCCCCACACCTATATTCAAGAATAATTTTTAAATTTGCATTTTTTACTCAATAATTTTTTTTATTCACTTAACAATAATAAATAGAATAACTCTTTAACAAGTAAAATATTTATAAAATAATTCTAAGTAAATAAATGATTTATATTTAAAGTAATACATTTTTTTAATAATTCTCAATTAAATGAAAAGAACTTTCTAATTAAAAATAAAGTAAATAAAGTAAAATAGTATTTTAATATTCTCTAAAAAAGACTATTTTTTTATATAAATATATTTAAGATAGTATTTTGTGGATTTTATATTTATTTAAAAGTTTTTTTAATTTATTTTAAAATTATATTAACAATAACTAATTTTAAAGTGGCTTTTGGTTGGTGGTTGTTGTCCTTTTTTGCTTTGTGTTGTTTGACAACCTTCTTGTCTTTGGGTACTCCGATGGTTTATTTTAATATGGCTTGTAAACTCCGTGGTTTTGGGGCCCTGTAAAACCTATTTTTTCCTCTATCAAAAACTAATTATAATAATATATTTATAAGTGGGAGGAAGGGAGGGCGCCACCCCATCCCATGATTGTTGATGTGGTGTGGTCGAGTGGGACGCGTGAGTTGGCAGGGGGATGTGTTGGCCACACGTCTGTAGAACTCTCCAGGCAAAGTAAAACTCATCATGCTCTGCCGACTCTTCGAGAATGGCTTGTCCTTTCAAGGACGTCCGCCAGGTTGCAATGAATGGTGGCCAAGCACATTTGTCAAGGCTGTCATGTAGCTTCGTTTCATTCCTAGAGCTTTTGGTGGTTTGGTTTCTAGAGCCTTGTGTGTGTGATGAGAAGGTTTATTCTTCTAGTCTTTGCAAAGGAATTGGAAATGGGAGGGATGGCGACGCCAGTATAGTTGAAAAGCTCCAAAAGGCAAATTGCCTTTGAAGGTCCGATCTCCTCTCTTCGGTTGCACCATATTATCCGTCACCCAGATTATTTGACCTTCGCAGCTATCAAATGTTTGGCCGGGAAAGCTTTCATGGAGGATGACGAAGGGTATCGTTTGGGTTTAGACATCTCCTCTCGGGTGTTGGTTGGCTTGCTAGATGTTGGGGTTTAAAAAATTGACACATGGGTGATCATGCAGGGCCTCTTTCACAAGGATATGCTAGTTGGCATGGATAGAGCGTTGGCAGCAACCCGACTCGGTAAAGACATCCCACGCCCACAAGACTTGCATCTCCTGGATGACCCGGATGCCTTGGTTAACTACTTTCCTTTCAATCTGGATGTAAACGGCTTGGCACTCATTGAATACAGATGTTTGGTTGTTGAAGGAGCAAAGTTTTTGAAAAAGAAATTTCATTTGGTACCTATGGAAGACTCGACCTAGAAGAGGGAATTCTAAGTTTTTTCTCAACAAAATTTATGGTGAGATGGGTTGGTTGGGGTTTGATGCTAGTCTATGGGTATGTTTTGTCTCTTGGTTTTAGTGATATGAATGGTGCTCTTTGTCTTTTGGTTATGTAAATTTGAGGTGGAATAACTTTCTTTTTTTGTCAATATTGGTTAAATGGTGGTTGCGTCCACCCAGTCAGCGAATTTTGGTTGGATTCCAAGTCTGGTTAGTTTCTAGTATAGTCATGGTGGATGCCCAATCTGAATCTAAACGATGTATCTCCTTTTATGAATATCAATATAATAATCTTGCCTACTGATAAAAAAAAATATTTATAAAAATAAATACTAACAAATATTTTATTAATATATTAATAATATATTTTATTAAAATATATTTTATTTATTAATATATTATGGCGTTGAGCGGGAGCGGGTGTAGGAGCTCAGGCGGGAGTGGAAGTCTGAATGACGCTGCTAGAGACTCGGAGGAAGATGTCGATGGAGATCCAGAAGAGGATGCAGAGGCAGATGAAGATGTTGTTGGAGATCCAGTGGAGGATGTCGTTGGTGTTCTAGAGGAGGATGAAGCTTTCGTTGGGGTCGCTGGGCCTTTCTTTTTTCTCTGCAATGGGGTCTTCCCTGCTTTTCATGTAGAGCTCTCAAGGTGGTGCAGGGTGATGGCCTTGTTTGTTCTTGGGGCCAGTGCTTTTGTCTCAGCTAAGTGCCACTTTTGGTGCGTGTTGTCTTGGCGTTGTGCTTGTTCATACTACGCTGGTGACTTTGGGGCCTTTACTTTGCTCGTGCTTTTGGTTGCAATGGCGTTCTTCTGCTGCTTTATGCCCATCTATCATTGGAGTTGGGGTTTCGTGCGAGAGCAGGACTTCTTTGTGTGTTGTGCGTTAGAGGTGGAGTTGGGGTTTTGACCTGTTCTTTTGGGTTGGCGCTTGCATCTCTATAGGAGCCTTTGCTGATGCGTGCTACCTTGAGGGTGCGCTTATGCTTGTGGTGGCCTTGGTGGTCTGGGTGGGAATGGATGTTGTTCTTGTTTAGATGGGAGGAGGCATTTTTCTTCTCTGGGTGTGGCTGAGTTTTCCCCCCTTGGCTTTCTTTTGGTTGCCTTCTCGATAGTGGGAGTGGTTGTGCGTTGGATGCTTCTTGGTCGACAGGTTGTTGAATGGGTTTATCTTTAGTCCTATTCGGTGTAATAGGATGGACTGGTGGTTCTTATTGCTGACCTGTTCTGCCTCCTGCTTCCTCTTGGTTGTTCCTCGTCTCTTCCTGTTGTGCGTTTGAAGGCTCTTTTTTGGGGGTTTTTGTTTCCAGGATGGGTGGGTTTCTTCTTGTTCCCTCTTGGTGGCTTGGTGGTGTTCCCCTCTAGATGGTTTTGAGGAATTTTGGCTGATTTTTGGCCCTGACTGGTGTGTCAGGGTAGCTTGGGGCTCTTTGTTGTTAAGCCTTCTCCTCTTTCCTGTCTTGGTTGGGTCCCCCTGCTCCCTATGGGACTTGGATTTTTTTTGCTCTTTCTGAGTCTGGGACTCTTTTTGGGTCTCCTGCTGTTTGGAGGGTCTTGTCCCTCTTGGGCCATTTTTGGTGGGCTTTCTTCATGTCCCCTGTTCAAGCTTCTACAAGATCTATAGCGTGGGTCCTTTGTTCCTCTTCATGCAAAATGTTTTATTTCATGTCATTACTTCCGTGACTTTGCTTATTGGTCCTTTGGAGGTGGGCTTTTCCGGTTGGTATGGTTTTGAAGGGGGTTTATTTTTCCCTTTCTGTTGGCTTGGCTTTGACCTCTCATATTGAGGTGGAGAATTCTTGACTGGGCATGTAGAAACCCCTGTTCTAACTGATCTCTGAACTGTCTATGTTTTTTGCTTGTTTTTGACATTTTTGGTTTTTTTGGTGTTTTTGTGCATAAATGAGATAATGCGATTTTTGCAAGAATTTGATAATAAATTTAAATAAAATACTACAATGCCAAAATTGATGGAAAATATGAGATCTAATGATGCCAATCAATGTATTAATCTACTGGAGCGATTTACAAGAGATCTGATAACAGATGAATGAAAAAGCAATGCTTTTATTGATGAAAACCTGATATTGTAGCAAGCTGATTATCTTCATGAAATGGTATGACTAAAATAGAATCCTTCTTTCCCCTACGCCAGAAGATAAGAAATGATGCCAGATGTATAAGCGCCCCCAGTTGTGAAGTCAAACTGTGAGAAAGGAAGGCGATTTGCTCAAACAGGAAAGTACGACCCTTTTAGTGAAGGTACGGCCTGGTACATAAATAGTACAGCTTTTGCACAGCAGCAAATAACTAAAAAGTACGGCCCTTATTAGTGTCTCCAGATCTCAGGAAATTGGGCGCTTGTAAATAAGAAACTCCTCCAGATAAATACAATGAAAACCTTGAATATATTTCACTTGTGATGCTCTGTGATAACTTCAGAATAAGCTATCTCTCCGACTGGCAATAAATCAGCTAGTATTTCACAGCCTCTGAATCGCACACATTGAAGATTGCACGTTCTCCAATGCAAGTTGAAAACTGGAACCCTTGGCTCTGTCTTCAGAAGAAAAACTCAGCAAAAAGTCGACTTCAATAATGATCCCTCCAATTTCAATGAGAAACCCTTATATTCCTCAAAAGCTCGAATTTTCTCAATTAGGTATCATTAAAATAAATTCAAACTTTTCTTTTTAATATTTCAATAGTCTTCAATCACATTTTTAATTATAAATTATAATTAAAAATGGCCCCTTCAATGATGGTCGACCCCCTTAAGCAAAATCACTTAAGTTATAATATAAGCTCCGAATAATTAATATTTAATTAATCAATTAAATATTAATATCTCCCTCAAAATATATTCGATTCACGAACTGACTGAAGCTAGCGAATAAGTGAGTGATTCTACACATGACCAAACCATACTGCTAAAAATAGCAGGGGTGCCTCACTGAGTGCCAAATACTACTAAAAATAGCAATTCAGGCAAATGGTGTCTGAATGAGCCCGAACGAAAGCCAACTGATAAAACTCTGACAACTGAAGCCAAGCCAAGCTCCATCAAGACCCTCTATCCATCCTATCAGCCTACGAGGGTCGCATAATAGGCTAATCATAAACTCTGAGAGATGTCAATTGGAAGGGGACATGATAGTCCACCCCTCCTGAAATTGCTTGTCCTCAAGCAATCTCAACTCCGAATGCTACAGACTATCCTCGCTCTCCCATGTAGCATCATCCACTGGCAAGTCTCTCCATTTCACAAAATATTCCCTGATAGTCCTCCTACGCAACTGTCTCTCTCTATACTCCAGGATAGACTCAGGTACTAGAATCAACTTTCCCTCATCATCTAAGGGAGGTAAAACTACAGAAGGTACCACACGGTGTCCCAATGCCTTCTTGAGACGTGAAAAATATTATGGACCTTGCTCTCCGCAGGAAGCTCTAGCTCGTAAGCCACCTCTCCAACACGCCTCAAGATCTTGAAAGGACCATAATATCGTGGCTTAAGCTTCTCTGAACCACTCTTCCTAAGAGTAGACTGGCGGTAGGGCTGCAACATAAGATAAACCATGTCACCCACCTCGAAAGACCTCTCTGTCCTCTTCTGATCTGCGTACTGCTTCTGCTAATTCTGTGCCTTAGCAATATTCTCCTTGAGAGCCCTCATAATGTCCTGAATCTCTTGCAACAAATCTCTAGCACTCGACATTCTACTATCACTCAGTAGCAAATCAAGAAAGCTCGGTGCCTCATAACCGTACAATGCCATGAAGGGGGACATCTGAATGGTCATGTGGAAGGTAGTATTATAGCAATACTCGCACAGATAAATCCACTTGACCCACGCCTTTTGTTGCCCTGCAATATAGTTCCGGAGGTAACCTTCCACCCATTTATTCACTATCTTCGTCTGACCATCGGTCTGCGGGTGGTAACTGGTGCTCGGTGTAAGCTCAGTCCCACAAAGTCTGAACACCTCCTGCCAGAAGTGACTCAAGAACTAACTATCCCTGTCGCTCACTATGCTCTGAGGCAACCCATGTAGTCTGAATACCTCACGGAAGAAGACCTCTGCTACCTGTGTAGCTGTGTAAGTGGTGGTAATCAGAAAGAAGTGGGCATACTTCGTCAGCCGATCCACAGCTACATATATACAATCCCGTCCTTGGGATTTAGGCAAGCTCGTAATGAAATCCATCGACAGGCATTCCCACTTCCTATCAGGAATCGAAAGTGGCTGTAATAATCCTGCCGGGTATGTGTTCTCCTGATTGTTCTGCTGACAAACAAGGCACTCATGCACATACTGAAGAACATCTGCCTTAAGTCCTTTCCATGTGAATCTCTCCCGAATCTGTCTATATGTTTTGAAGTACCTGGGATGTCCTACTGTAGGTACATCATGAAAGGCTCGCATGATAATGTTCTTCATCTCTGATCCTAGGATCAAATAAATCTTGTTCTTGTAAATGATCAAGTCATTCACAAATGTGTATCTGGTGTCAACCATCGATCCCTCAACAATACTGGATGCCCAAGTGTCTTTGGCATACTCTGCCACAATCAAATGCCTCCAGTCCTCTGCAATGTGAACCATAGAGCTCAGATAAGGCCTGCGTGAAAGAGCATCAGCCACTACATTCTGGGTGCCTCTGATGTAAGAGATATCAAAGTCATATGCCTACAATTTACTCACCCATTTTTGCTGACGATCATTGAGATCTCGCTGCCCCAGGAAATGCCTCAAACTATTGTGATCAGTTTTAATGCAGAACTTACTGCCCATGAGATATTGCCTAAATTTTGCCAAGGCATGCATTATAGCTAGCATCTCGTTATCATAAATACTGTAGAACCTCTCTGGCCCTCTGAGTTTACGACTCTCATACACAACAGGGTGCTTGTCCTGCATAAGCATCGCTCTAATGCCCTCACCCGAAGCATCGCACTGAAGCTCAAAAGGCTTCAAAAAATATGGTAGTGCCAACACTGGACACGTAGTCATCAGCTCCTTGAACCTCACAAAACACTCCTGTGCCTCAGGAGTCCAACAAAATGCGCCCTTTTTCAACAAGTCAGTCATAGGTGTTGCATGTCGTGAATAACCATTCACGAATCTGCGGTAAAACCCACACAAACCAAGAAATCCCCGCAGTTGTGTAAGGTTCGCCGGAGTAGGCTAGTCTATAATAGCGCGGATCTTCTCAGGATCCATCCGCACTCCCTCTGCACTGATGATATGACCTAAGTAGAGCAACTCGGTCATCCCCAAATCACATTTGGACTTCTTGGCATACAAGGACTCCCTCTCCAAAATACTGAGCACAGTCTCCAAATGAGCCAAATGCTCCTGCCAAGTCCTGCTGTAAATACGAATGTCATCGAAGAAAACCAGTACATATCTCCTCAGCAATGAACGGAAGACCCTGTTCATGGTGGACTGAAATGTCGCTGGCGCATTGGTGAGCCCAAATGGCATCACCACAAACTCGAAGTGTCCATAATGACAACGAAAAGCAATCTTTTCAATGTCCTATTCACGAACCCTGATCTGGTGATATCTTGACCTTAAGTCTATCTTCGTGAAGTAGCATGCACCATGGAGCTCATCAATAAGCTCATCTATACGAGGTATTGGGTACCTATTTTTGATAGTCCTCTTATTCAGGACTCTATAATCTATGCACATGCGAAGGGTGCCATCCTTCTTCTTCACCAGAACAACTGAAGAAGCGAATGGTGATTTACTAGGTCGAATGTGACCCATGGCAAGTAACTCCTTGATCGTTTTCTTGATCTCATCTTTCAACCGCTTAAGATGCTTGTAAGGGGTAATCATGACGGGCTTAGCGCCCTCCTCTAGCTCTATAATGTGTTCAATGCCTCTGTTTGGAGGTCTCCCTGGCGAAATATCACTGAATACCTTCTCATGCTTGACTCTCAACTGCTGAATGTCAGGATGATATTTTGTCTTATGTTGTCCCTCCTGTATAGGTGCCAATGTGCACTCGACAGCCCACTCTACCATGTCATGTCGCATGAGCCTCTCCATCTGATGAAAGGAAATAGTCTTGACATTGCTATCCCGAATGGCCTTCAGGATATGTGTCTTCCCATCGACATCAAAATGAATCTCCATGTCTTTGAGATGAAGAGTGACTTCCTCAAGGGAATGAAGCCACTTCATGCCCAAGACTAAATCGATATCCCCCATGTTCACCACGTAATAATCAGCCTTGAACTCATAGTTGTTCAAGCGCAAGGGGAGATCCTTAATCATTCGATCACACCTGAGAGTGTAACCGTCTGCCACCTTAACTCTAATGCCTTCGAACTCCTCGGTAATGAGTCCACGCTTCTCCACAAATCTAGCATCGATAAAATTGTGGGTGGCTCCTGTATCAAGAAGGGTAATGACCCTCTGTCCTGCCAAAACTCCATGAAGTTTGAATGAACCTTCCTGCTGAATGCTAGATAGTCGTGCCTCCTGAATCTGAAGCTCTGACTCTGCCTCTGCCTTAGGCTCTTAAGCCTCTGACTCTGACTCCTCAAAACTCTCCTGTTGTTCGGAACTCTCAGATTCCGACTCCTCGTAATAAGCCCACATCACTCGATTTGCCTTGCCCTTAGGCTGTAAAGGACAATCATGGTTGGCATCATAGGGACCTTTGCAGTAGAAGCAAAGCTTCTTCCTGCGTAGATCATTAAGAGCCTCGCGATCCAAGGGTGGTGCTGCTAATTTTCCCTTTTAATCATTCTTAAAATCTGATTTCTCTTTGTTTTTGTTGAAGCCCTTATTGTCCCTGAATGAAGAATTGTTTCTGGAGTTGAATTTGCTGGATGGTGCTGCAAGTTCCATACTGCGTGCCTTCCTCATAGCTTTCTGTAGCGAACGCGGATCAAATGCCTTGATCCAACCTCTCAAGGGTTCCAGCAATCCTTCAACGAAGAGCACAACTATACGCCTCTCTGATATGTTGGGAACCATCACGGACAATTTCTGAAATTCACTAATATAACTCTCCAGGCTACCAATCTACCTAAGTTGGGCCAAATCTCTGAAGTAAACTTCTGGGTCCTTTTTATCAAAGCGATCCACCAATCTGTCCACGAACTCCTGATGAGTGGTAATACGATCATGCTGTAGTCTCACCATTCCCTGATACCACCAATCATGGGCTGCTCCTTCTAAATGTAACGTGGCAAACTTGATTGCCTCTTCCTCATACATAGGTCAAAGTGTCAAGAAAGTGTCTAGCCTGTGAATCCAAGACTGTGCTGTTACCTTGCCACTGCCATCAAAATAGGGTAGGTTGATCTTGCTGGAGGCATGCTTCAAGTCTCTATTTTGGTTTCAAGACCTATTCCCTTGTCGAGACCTATAATATTCAACTCTCAAATTCACAAATCGATCAAAATGCATGCGCTCGCGCACTTGTGGTGTCAATATATCCCACTCCTCATTGGTTGCCATAATTGCATCAGCATATAATATGTTCCCAACCTCTTCAACATTCTCCTCAACCTGTTCTCCTCTTAGGAAAGTGGGTCTAGTAGGTCTATTTGCTATTCGTGAAACAGTCCTGGGTACCCTCTGTGAACCTGCATCACTCCTGTCCTCATCACGGTGTGGTGATGGTCTCCTTGGCGTACCTATCCTCTGTATAGCCATGGTCAACTGTTGTAATACATCAATTACCTGCTGCTGACCTGTTCACAAATCTCTAAGAGTCTGTCTAACCTCTGCATCTTCCTCCTAAGGATCTCGAGAATCTTTGTTCTGTCACCCATGCCTGTATCCTATACAGACGCTCCAGACGAAGAACCAGACTGAACACCTATTAAACCTGTAGCTGTCTCACCTGTCGGAATAAGTGGTGGCTGCCAAGTTTTTCTGTTTTCCCTCTAATAATATCTCTTCTCTCTATCACTCTGGTGCATGAACAAAATGGTTTTTCAAACCCAACAAGGATGGCAGGAAATCGCTCTGATACCACTGTAGAAACCCCTGTTCTAATTGATCTCTGAATTGTCTGTGTTTTTTGCTTGTTTTTGATGTTTTTGGTTTTTTTGGTGTTTTTGTGCATAAATGAGATAATGCGATTTTTGCAAGAATTTGACAATAAATTTAAATAAAATACTACAATGCCAAAATTGATGGAAAATATGAGATCTAATGATGCCAATCAATGTATTAATCTACTGGAGCGATTTACAAGAGATCTGATAACAGATGAATGAAAAAGCAATGCTTTTATTGATGAAAACCTGATATTGTAGCAAGCTGATTATCTTCATGAAATGGTACGGCTGAAGTTGAATCCTTCTTTCCCCTGCGCCAGAAGATAAGAAATGATGCCAGATGTATAAGCGCCCCCAGTTGTGAAGTCAAATTGTGAGAAAGGAAGGCGATTTGCTCAAACAGGAAAGTACGACCCTTTAGTGAAGGTACGGCTTGGTACAGAAATAGTACGACTTTTGCACAATAGCAAATAACTAAAAAGTACGACCCTTATTAATGTCTCCAGATCTCAGGAAATTGGGCACCTGTAAATAAGAAACTCCTCCGGATAAATACACTGAAAACCCTGAATATATTTCACTTCTGATGCTCTGTGATAATTTGAGAATAAGCTCTCTCCGATTGGCAATAAATCAGCTGGTATTTCACAGCCTCTGAATCGCACACACTGAAGATTGCACGTTCTCCAATGCAAGTTGAAAACTGGAACCCTTGGCTTTGTCTTCAGAAGAAAAACTCAGCAAAAAGTCGACTTCAATAATGATCCCTCCAATTTCAATGAGAAACCCTTATATTCCTCAAAAGCTCGAATTTTCTCAATTAAGTATCATTAAAATAAATTCGAACTTTTCTTTTTAATATTTCGATAGTCTTCAATCACATTTTTAATTATAAATTATAATTAAAAATGGCCCCTTCAATGATGGTCGACCCCCTTAAGCAAAATCACTTAAGTTATAATATTTAAAATATTATAACTTTATAATATAAGCTCCGAATAATTAATATTTAATTAATCAATTAAATATTAATATCTCCCTCAAAATATATCTGATTCACAAACCGACTGGAGCTGGCGAATAAGTGAGTGATTCTACACATGACCAAACCATACTGCTAAAAATAGCAGGGGTGCCTCACTGAGTGCCAAATACTACTAAAAATAGCAATTCAGGCAAATGGTGTCTGAATGAGCTCGAACGAAAGCCAACTGATAAAACTCTGACAACCGAAGCCAAGCCAAGCTCCATCAAGACCCTCTATCCATCCTATTAGCCTACGAGGGTTGCATAATAGGCTAATCATAAACTCTGAGAGATGTCAACTGGAAGGGGACATGACAGGGCAAGGTTGTTCTTTTGTTTCAACATCTTTGGTCTTCTTTGGAAAGTCTTATTGAGGTGGTGCTATCTTCTATTAAGGTGGAGATGGTTTTTGCTGAAGAAGCTAGGAGGTGCTGCTTGGCGGGGTTGAATGGTGTTTGGTCGATTCAGCTTGAGGTTTGTTTCCCTTCATGTCCTATGGAGGTGGGTCTCCTTCATATTGAGGTGGTAAGGAATTATGTTGGTTGGGTGCTGACTTCCAGTTGGTTTGTCTCTGCTGGGTTCAACTTGTTGGATTTGGGAGCTATTTCAAATGACTATTTTTTGGGTTCTGGATCCCAGAAAAATTTGGTTGAGGGTTTAAGGTCCCTTCAAAACCTTTAGGTTTACAGTCCCAGGTAAAACCTGTTTGTATTTGTTTAAGGGGTTTTGACCCTTGCCTTTCTTGGTGCAGCTTAATTGTTGTTGTTGTTTTGTTGTTGATCATATTTGTCTTATCTTTAATACAACTTGTCCTTTTTAGTTAAGGGTTGCAAGTCCCTTCAAAACCATTTTGTATTGGGTTTCGGGTCCCATCAAAACTTGTTTTTCTCTTAATCAAAAACAAATATTTTATTAATATACTAATTGATTTTAAAATAACTAAAAATATTTTTAATGTTATAAATATTATTACTGCATTTAACTATTTAATTGATTAATTAAAAAATAACTACATGCTTAAATGTAAAAACTTATATAGATGTCGGCTGCACTCTCTAAAAGTGACATTAAAAAATAATAATTTTCGAAAAAATTAAATATATTCATTGAAAGGATAAAGAGACAAATGAAACATTACCACGACTATAATTTTCAGACTTTCCCTTTTGAAAAAATTAAAATAATTTCTTTCTCACTGAAAAATTATGTTTTACCATTATTTTTGAGTATTGGTAGAGTGTTTTTCTGCCTTCAAACCAAGGTACACAGTATTAAATTATGAGAACAACTTGAGCATTTTATCCCCTGATTTCTACAGAGGTAGGTGCTCACAAATTATCGACCAACTTGCATTACGTAACGCCTGTTTTTAAAATATAGCCTAGTCATTCTCAACGCATATGACGTACTAACTTAACGCCGCACGATACACATTTAAGGAGAAACTATTAATTCGCCGTACAAACTTTGTTACCGTGGTCACTTCATATTAAATACAACTTGCTGTAAAATGCAAGTTGCATTTCGACCTCACGAATGTGGTGCAATCCACATGCTATCAGAGGTAACTTTTAACAGACTGCTGTACAGGTTTTAGACTAGTGGCAGATAAAACTGCATTAAAAAATAAATTTCGGCTGTGTATAAAAAGATTCCACATAATTTTAATCAATTAAATTATTATTATTTAAAAAAGAGGGTTTTTTTTTTCAGAGGATTCAATCATATCTGAAAACATAGGTAAAAGAAAACAAGAAGGCTTCAAGATTGTAACAGCGTAAGAACTAGCATAATTTTTATTCAAGCTTCCTGTTCAAGGTGAAGATGCGTACATAGTTCTCATCTTTTTAACCTTAAAAATGAAGAGCCCTAGAACTAGGTATGTTTTACTACAAGCATGCACAAGTGATGTCTCTCCTAAACTGCCATACACTGGTTAACCCAACTATCTTAGTTATGGAAGAAAGAGTAGGTATCCCTTTGATATCCTGCTACGACACTATAGACATCTCTGATAATTAAGTACGGATTTTTTAGAAATGAAGAGTAAGTACGGAATTTAATAAGTCATTATGAATGACAATAGCCATCACTTTTAATTTTTCAATTGCATTGGCGGCCATTGTTTCTCCTGAAATGCTCGAGTAAAGCTTTTCTGTAGTCATTCTGAGCTAGCACGGTTATGGCTCGGAATGGAAAATACAAAACCATCTCCAACAAAAATCTCCCCAAAGTCTCAGCTGGCACAAATCCTCTTCCTATGGTAGAGACATACAGCCCTGGATAATTGGTCTTTGCAATCAGATAAGACCCTTTCTTGGCGCCTTCCAAAACCCTTTTAGCCACATCATTTGGATCTTCAGCTTTCTTACGATCATACAAGTTCACAATCTTCAGTAGCTTAATGTCTTCTTCGTCTTTTTCCACTGCCAATCCAAACAAGGAAAAAACCCAAATTAATCTTCAGCTGAAAAAAAACAGGCTATATAGCAGTGTAAGTTTCGTTCATTGAATACTTCTGGAATTGAAACAATGATAAACCTTCATCCAGAAAAGGAGTGTCCACAAATCCAGGGCAAGCTAGGCTCACAGCAATGTTGTGTGGCATCAATTCAAGTTTCAACGACTCTGCCAAGCCTTTAACAGCATATTTGGTGGCTGTATACACACCTTGCCCATAAAATACAAACTGCCATAGAAATAAGAAAATTAATTTCAAAATCAAGAAAATTAAGATGGGATTTAACAAATCTTGTTAGTCCAAGTACCAATTGTTTGATATAAGTTTTCTTACCATAGAGGCTAGAGATCCAAAGAGTACAATGGATACAGGGTGTTCTTTACTATGTTTCTTCAGCAATGGAAGAGCTGCATGTATTGGGTAAATTGTTCCATTTAAATTGGTGCCAATTGTTAGATCAATATCTTCAACAGTTTGAGTCTCCAAGCTTCCACCACGAGTTAATCCAGCATTAGTAATAAGGACATCAATGGGTTTCCATTGAAAGGCCTCTCTGATTGCTTGGGTAATTGCTTTGAAATTACTAACATCTGCAGCCTTCACCATAGATGGCACCTAATCAGTTCTCAGAAAATAAAAAAAGTAGAGAGCCTGAAGAACTAGACACCCATTTTTTCAGTTTATGCTATTCATCCTCCTGCTTTTGAGATATTAGCTTTTAACTGGTGATTTGCTTATACATCAGGCTGAGAGATATATGCTTCAAAATTTACCTATTAAATATCCAATGCATGGCATGGATTCATATAATAGCAGTTGTTTCTAAGTACTAATAGTTGAGAGTTGACCATTATATGCAGATTGAAATTGCAATATGATATACAAAAGTCCCCAAATTAACCCCAGGGGCTGATCAGTTAAAATAAATGAGCTAAACTGATCAGTTAAGAGAAATGAACTAAATGAATCTTGGGTGTAGTAGGACAAGGCGAATTCAAGATTAGGAGTTTGATATCTACATTTTCTTGCAATTTAATTGCGTTAGTAATTAGGACATCAATGGGTTTCCATTGAAAGGCCTCTCGGATTGCTTGGGTAATTGCTTTGAAATTACTAACATCTGCAGCCTTCACCATTGGTGGCACCTAATCAGTTCTCAGAAAGTTTAAAAAGAAGTAGAGAGCCTAAAGAACTAGACAACCATTTTTTCAGTGTATGCTATTCATCCTTCTGCTTTTGAGATATTAGCTTTTAACTGGTGATTTGCTTATACATCAGGCTGAGAGATACATGCTTCAAAATTTATCTAGTACATCTCCAATACATGGCATGGATTCATATAATAGCAGTTTGCTTCTAAGTACTAATAGTTGAGGGTTGAGACCATCATATGCATATTGAAATTGCAATATGATATACGAAAGTCCCCAAATTAATCCCAGGGGCTGATCAGTTAAAAGAAACGAGCTAAATTGATCCGTTAAGAGAAATGGACTAAATGAAACTTGGGTGTAGTAGGACATGGCGAATTCAGGGTTAGGAGTTTGATATCTAAAGGCAAATCTGAGAGCTTCTGAATTAAATTGTATGTTTTTTTTTATCATTAATGTTCTGAATCACACTATATGATCCATTCTCAGGATGAAAATAATAGAAAATAGATCCTGATGGATCATATACTGTCATCTAAAACATTGAAGATAAAAAACACAGAATTAGATCCAGAAACTTTCAGATTCACTACTATGAACTGTGGAAAAATCATATCTCTGAGTATTTCAGGCAACCAACATGAATTGCTCAGGAAACAGGCAAAATAAGTTACAAACACTCTAGCATGAATCAGACAAATGTAGATCAGAACAAAGCAGTTTGCAACCAACATGAATTGCTCAGGAAACAGGCAAAACAAGTTGCAAAGACTCTACCAGGAATCAGACAAATGTAAATCAGAATAGAGCAGTTTGGCTGCAGTTGGGGAGATACCAAAATCATTATCCACACAAGCTTTCAAATGTCTATTTGTCAACACACACAAATCAGGCATTTTGTACAAACTTGGCAAGGCAAGACCAGTCATATGGTGTTATTTTAATGGAATATTATACTCTAAATAACTTTTAAAGAAATTTATACCCTAGTGAATATCCTGTCTGGATGGCAATGTATATCCTCAACAAGGCTCTCGACTGCTCTCTGAAGATTAGCAGAGTTTCTTGAGATCATACTCACAAAACCTCCCTGCAGAAGCACCTCTTTGGCCATTGCAAGCCCGATTCCACTGGATGCCCCAGTTATCACAACATGTTTATTCATCAGACTCTTGATGTGAGGATGAGTCTCCTTACAACACCAGTGAAGAATAGAAATTCCAGCCAAAAGGCCTGTCATGGCACTCAAAACCAAGAAATACATTGGTATACTGTGATCAATGAGTAATATTCCAAACACCTTATAACGTATATATAGAAATTTGGGACAAGAAGCTTGCTTCAAAGGTTGAGTGGACCTCTTAGAAACTCACTCAACTCTTTCACTGGATGATTTGCATGGCTTTGACTTGGCATTAGCATGTGGAGCAGCTGCCCTGTTTTGTCAGCGTCTAATTCGGTTGCCTCTCTCTTATTTACTTCTTAAATTATACAATCCCTTGGGACATAAATATCGCAGTTGATTAGTTTGTATACTTAAAATTACCATTGACAAGATTGATTGATCCTGCAATCCACTTTGAAGTGGTATGCTTCTTATTCATTGGGGAAGAGAATAGACTGTTTGGTATGGGGTGTACTGGCTATCTGTTCCACTAAAATTGTTGCAACTGATCTTATCCTTCATTAGTATTTCCTGTGGCTAATTCGAACTACAATAAGCTTTTCAATGATAGAAACTAAAGTGGGTTCTTTAAAACCTCGCTGTTGTCGACCGAAACTGTAAGAGATGGTAGAGATGGTGTTATGAAAAAATTATATTTTTGCTTTTAAATTTGATTGTGTAAGTTTTTCCATCAACGTTTCAGATCACATTGATAACACAGTGTGATCTGAAACGTTGATGGAAAAACTTGCACACAATCAAATCCAGAAGCAAAAAAATACTTTCAAGATGGATTGTGGAAATTTGATATCGCTAATATGTATATATTGATGAATATTTCTTATTTAACTTTTTATTAATAAAAAGAAAATAGTGCAATTTTTATTAAAAAATGGTAAAAAGGTACATCTACAAGTTCAACTAGAAAAACAAAAGAGCCTAATCTTGAAACATTAAGTTGTCATAGTTATGTCAAGCGAAAGAGGAGGATCTTGATTATCAATTTTCCCCCAAACATTATTAGGGGTGGAGTCATCAATGGGCTCCCATCCACTGAGAGCAACATTGTTTTCTTTGTTCTCCTCGGGAGGTTGTTGAGTGTGAATCAAAGAGATGACAAGTATCGCATGGGGGAACTTGTTGGTGTTCAAATAGCCAATGTCTCGCCTAGGAGATGGTGGAAACGAAGGTTGAGGCCATCCTCCATGAGTAGCAGTCCCTATGATTTTGAGGCACATGACCACGAGAGCAAGATCCATGGTCTCCACGACTGTCTTGTTGGGAAGAGTGACTACATCCATGTTGACGCCCACAAGGGGATGTGGAGTTAGGAGGAACCCAAACAACAATGCAAGGGGCATTACCTTAGTGGTCTAGTAGCTCCTAAAGATGCACAACTTCAAGTCCAACCTTGCTGGCTTGCACCTAAATTTGCATAAGAACATTAGAGCAAATGATAGCTTTAGTATACAATGAAAAATGTTTACCAACAATGTTATGATTAAAGAGAATAATATTTCTATCTTTCCATTTACTGAAGAGAATTTCTATCATGAAAGTGTGTCAAATTTGGGTATATTTGTGAGGAAGGCAAGGCCAATCCTTGAGTAAAACCATATGCTAAGGTAAAGTGGTAGGCCTAAAAGGCCTAAAGAAATCATGAATCCAATTCCAAGATTTTTGAGCTTGGGGATAAAACTAGAAGAGATGCTTGGGAAACTCAATTTGATCACAAAATGGATAATTAGGATTGAGAATGCCCATATGAGTGAGATGAGACCCCAAAGGAAGGCCTTGAAATCATAAACACCATGCAAAGTGAGCCAATTTAAGCTCCAACACCTTAGAATATTTTTTTCCTTCTCTCATGAGAGGATTGTAGTTGCTAGTGAGAATTAAGTTGATCCACCATATGTAAATGTGGAGACAACCAAGAATATCCTTTAGAGAGTTTGTAACTTCGAAAGGGGGTATCTGGAAACCACTTCCAATTTTTCCCAAGGCTTGAGGTGTGCACTCCTAGTTTGTGGTGCAACTGTAGAGGGATGCTATCAATAACTGCCTAGTAAGTCTTTTGGTCCTAATACAAATTTTGTACTTCAATTTCAAAGTAGGCCAAGGAAGAAGATTATTGGTGGCCGGGTTAATGAAATCTGGTAAGTTCTTGCTCCTCTTTTGAAAAATTTCAATAAGTAATATTTATATTGCCATTTAACAAATAGTGTTACACATATTCACAAAAAAAGGTGGATGAAAATAGTCACACCCTTAAAGTCTAGATAAGGCAACAACCAATAGCATAAAATCATAAAATAAAGTCGCTAAGTGGCAAGAGCAACAACAAAGGGAGGAGGAGGATCCTAGTCATTTGGCTTACCCGATACATCAATGGAGTTGGGAGGATCCCACCCATTAATATTTCCCCCCTTATTATTATCTTCTTCTTCATTTGAATGACCGAGTGAGATAACAAGAGCCAAGAGGGAATTCACTAGAATCAAACTAATTAGTAACACCTCTTGTTGACCACCTATAAGCTCCTCTTGTAGGTGATGAAGAGGTGGAGTGTCGAAGAGTAGGTCATAACTAGCCTTTTTGACCATAGTCCCTTCTTAGAGTAGGGGGAGAAGCCTATGAGCAATTCTCTTGGTCACCTCAAGCAAAGAAGCTACATCCATAGTGGCACCCACAAGTAGGGGAGCAACCTCAAGAGGAAGAGGAAGACAAAGGAACTCTAGCAACATCACAAGGGGTAATACCTTAGTGATCAAGTAGCACCTACAAGTGAACCACTTCAAGTTAAAATTTATTAGTTTGCGCTTGAATCTATAGTAAAACATTAGAATAAATCATAGCTTTAGCGTAAAGTAAAACATGATAATCCATATAACAATTTTAAAAAATAGTAGAATTTATATCTTTCCATATGTTGAATAGAATCTCTACCTTAAAAACATACCAAATATGCATGAATTTGTGGGAGACATGATCCAATCCCATAAAAAAACCATATGCCATGAAAAAAGGTTCTATATTGAATGGATTAAAAAAGTCATGCATCTAGGTCCAAACATTCTAAGCTCTAGGACAAAACTAGAAAAGGTGTTTGAGAGACTCCTATTGTCCACAAAAGGGACACTTGGGGTCAAAGATTCCCAAATGGGATAACCTAGAGCCAATGGGGAGGCCTTGAAAAAGAAGGCATGGGGGAAAAGTGAACCAATTTTGGTTCTAGAACTATCAACTAGATGGTGTGAAATATGTGTTTCCAAACAAGAACTAGTGATTGCAAATGTCGCCATTGATTCAAGGTGGGAACCATGGGAAAATGAGGAGAGAGCTAGTGATATCCTTATTGAGGATTATAATTCTAGAAAATGGTGTCTAGACACCACTTCTCATCTTTCCACCAAGGTTTATAGGAATTCATACCAATTTTGTGAATTATATTAGCCAAGATGGCCTTTATAACTATATCAAAAGTTTCACAATATTGATTAGAAAGGTGAACTTGGCCTTGGATTCATTCCATGAAATGGACTCATGAAAGCTCTAGAAAAATGTCTTGAGAAGTTTTAATTCCTTTTTAAAAAAACTTAGAGCCTTGTATAGGTCATGCAGATGTGGATTTGTTTGATACTGAGGCTTGTGAGGATGGTGAGGAAGTTTTGTCGCATGCTGTGAAGAGATTGAGTCTGCCTTTACCCGGGTCTACTAGAATTTAAAGAGATCCATGAAAGAGTATGGTAAGGGCTTTGAGGTTAAGGAGAAGCTTGTTAAAGTAGTTAGTGAGGGTGGTGAGGATGTGATTTTTTCTGCTGAGAAGAGAAAGATCTTGGTGAAAGTCAACGACAAGGACAAGGTCTCTATTTCCAAGAAAAATAAGGTGGCTCCCAAAATTTCTAGTGATGGGAAGCTTGATGATGAAAACCAATCAGTTGAGGGTGTTAAGGAAGGGTTCATCCCTATTAAGTTGATGGATATGCAAGGGAAGGAGCCATAGACTCTCAAAGGCATAAACTCCATGGAGGAACATGTTGATAATCAAGAAATCCTTGTGCTTGATTTTTATGAAGATTTGAACATATTCAATTGCAATAGAGAGGAAATTCTTGATGTTCTAGGCTAGGTGAGGGTTGGTGCTACTAATTATATTAAAAATTGTAAATGGTTTTTTACTGAACTCAACCAATTGAGCTTAAAGATTCATGCCATGCAGAACATTAATGAGATGAACTCTAGTGAGAAGGGGGCTACTAATCAGGAGAATGAGATGATGGAGATTCTCAATATGGCTACCAATGATGTCATTAATCTTAAAGACGAGCATGAAAAGAGGATCTCGATCTTAGAGGAAATAAATGTTAGTGTATGAAAATATTGATCAACTGGTTAGATCAATAGTGTTTCAGGCCATACCTTGCTCAACAATAAGATGGATAAGGGGAATGATAAGGAGGGGAGTAACAGGGCTAAGGATGCGGCTATTGGTGGTGAAGGTGTCAACAAGGGTAAAATGGTGACTGTTGTTGTTTCTAGACTTAGTATTAGGACTCATAGTCATGTGAGTAAGCCTGTTGGGGCTTCAAAAAATTCTATGGCTGACATTGCTAAAATTCATGAGCAAATCATTCCTAAGGAGTTAGAGGTAGTAAAGATTCTAAAGAACCTGAAATAGGTTGTTGCTTGTTGTCATATGGTTTTTATATTTTTTGCTACTATTTGGCTTCTTGTAGTTTCCTATTTTTACCTTTAAGCAACTCTTTACCTTTGTAATGGGTTTCGGGTCCCTGTAAAACCTATTTTACAAGTAATCAAAAACTCATGTCGACAACAAGGAAACGTTAGATGAAGCATGTAACACATAACCAGACAACCCAAAAACATACTTCTAATTGAATTTACTCAATGTGGTCCACAACAAGATAGGACAAGACCTAGATAAATCTTAACACGACTTCATATGTTGGCACAAACCCTCAAGAAAATAGCAAAAGAAAATAAAAAGCCTTGTCGGCTAGACATTCATAAATAACCCAAAGAACCAAATCAAATCTCAATACAACACCAAAGAGATCAACCACTGATGTGTAGATCACAAAGATATGTTCCTTGAACATCCAACAACACTTCCAAATACTTCTTTCACGTTATCATGCCACCAATAGCCACCACAAACCAAATAAGAGCATAACACTTCATTCCAGAAGCACATAATGCACAAACATGAGATATATCATTAACAAATCAACTTGCATACCACTTCAACATATAAAATTTAAATTGAGATACTGCACAAACATTGAGAGCACATTCACCAAGCCACAAGAGCATATAAATCAATGCAGAGAAATGTAGAGCATTTTTCGGACTAGTCCAGACAACCAACAACACTACCAACCTTTTACAATTAATCAAAACCTCTTCAACAACACAGGTGACTTAAAAATATAGGAGTGCAACATCCATAGAGAAAAAACACTAAATCTCAAATTGCAAGACCGTATCTTCAATAGCAGAGGAATGCAAAACATTCTCCCAAACAAATTTCATAGCAACTTCTTGAAACAAAAACATTTCATCAACTTGCAGAGGCCAAAAATTTCTTGCAACAACACATTCACTATAGGCTATCAACAACATCTCTCCACCATCATCAAACTTATAATACTCATCTTAATATATCATCATGAAATCAACTCTACTAGCAACAACAATACTCAATACATCTTTCATTAACATCAAACAAGGTATGCCAACCAACCATGAACATCAACAACACATCACTATCCTCAATGACAAACCAAATTAAATGTTCTCAACAATGAAAACCAGTGCAACAATCTTTTTAAGTGTTGAAAACCATAATACAACCAAGTCTTGACATCATAATAATCTCCTCAAGTGTTGACAACCAATGCCAACAATAGAACAACTGCAACAATATTCTCAAGTGTTGACAACCATAATATACCTAGGTGTTGACATCACAACAATCTCCTCAAGTGTTGACAACCAATGCCAACAATACAACCACTGCAACAATCTCACCAATACATCAATGGAAACCAATGCCAAAAATACAACAATCTCACCAAGCATATGCAATAGTCTCCTCAAGTGTTGACATCAATAACAACCATTCCCAACAATCTCCCACTTTGGAATTGATGGAAACACACACTTGCCACTCTCTCCTTTGACATCAGGGACAAAAGGCTACACATACCTGCACATTGAAATATACAACACATTCTCTAACTTTAAGGACAAAGGGCCAAAGATCTTCAATTGAAACAATAGTATTTTCTCCCCCTTTGATCAACAACTACACATCTACTTCAAAAAACTATACCATCTCCCCCTATAAACAACACTTCTTTCCAACATCTTCACAACTCCCCAAACACCCGCTTACTACCAACTCCCCTTGACAGGTAGCACACGTCAATCCAAGAGAAAAAGATATGACATGAATTTTTGCCCTTGGATAGATGCACCAACTATGCATCTAATTAGAAGAAGGAGGGGAATAACCCCTAACTTATGTCAAAGATAGTCAAAATTATCTTTTGAAAGTGCCTACATGAAGATATCTGCAATCTAATCCTTGGTAGGCATATACTCCAATCTAACTTATTTTTCTACAACCTTCTCTATTAGAAAGTGATATCATATAGAAATATGTTTGTTTCTTGAATGCATCACCAGATTCTTGGAAATATTAATTTCATTGGTATTATCAAACATTATAGGAATGGGTTCATCATATACCACATTTATATCCTTCAAAATTTGCTTCATCCAAAGCACCTGGGTGCATTAAGATGCTACAACAATATATTCAACTTTTGTAGTGGATAAGGACACTGACTCTTGTTTCTTACTAAACCAAGAGACCAATCTGTCTCCGAATAAAAATGCAATTCCAATTTTACTTCTCTGTTCATCCACACATCCTGCCGAGTTAGCATCAGTAAAGACCATAATCCGGAGTTCCCTTCAAATATCTAAGTATTATTTTCACTACTTTCTCATGAGATTGCTTAGGATTAGCTTGAAATCTGGCAACTAAACATACTACATGCATAATATCAGTTCTAGAAGAAATCAAGTACAACAAACCTCCAATCAAAGACCTATAAAGAGTTTGATCAACCTCCGGAGACTCATAAAATTTGGTCAAGTGAGAACTAGTCACCATAGGGGTACCTATTGGTTTGGAATACTCCATGCCAAAATTCTTCAACATCTCCTTTACATAATTAGCTTGAGAAATAAAGATACCACCATCTTTCCGAACAATTTGAATCCCAAGGAAGAAAGACAACTCACAATCATAGACATCTCAAACTCTTTTTGCACCTCTTTTGAAAAACTCTTACACATATCATCATCTCCACCAAAGATGATGTCATCAACATATACAACCACAATCAACAACTTGTCTTCCTAAACCTTATTCTAATCATTGTTATCTACAATACCTTTCTTGAAACCTTGCTAAAGGAAATACTTATCCAACTGAGCATATCGAGATTTAGGAGCTTGCTTGAAACCATACAAAGCTTTATTGAGTCTTCATACCATGTCCAAATCCTTTGATAACTAGAAACCATCTGGATGCTCAATAATACCTCTTCCTATTGATCTCCATTCAAGAAGGAAAACTTGACATCCATCTAATAGACTTTGAATTCTTATGAGCAGTAAAAGAAAGAAAAATCCTTACTGCCTCCATTCTAGCTATCAGAGCAAAGGTCTCCTCAAAATCAATACCTTTAACTTATGAATAGCCCTTGCAAACCAATATGGCCTTGTTCCTCACAACTTCACCATCTTCATTCAACTTGTTTCGAAACAACCACTTTGTTACTATAATATTCTTATTAGCTGGTCTAGGAACCAATTCCCAAGTTTGATTCTTTTTTATCTGATCCAATTCTTCTTCCATTTCCTTTATCCAACCATCATCTTTTCTAGAATCAAAAAAGTTCTTGGGATCTATTTTTTACAATAAAAACAAATTTACTTGCTCACTTTATCTTGCAATCCTTCTCCCAGCTAGCACACCTTCATTATTGTCTCCAATGATCTAATATGTAGAATGATTATTTTGGACATATTTTGTTGGAGTCTTGGGAGCCTTCATTGGTTTTAGTTCTTTCTCTTCTTTTTGTTCTTCTTCTTCAATCGAAGGACGCATATAGGATTTGCAAACCTCTCATTCTTGTGAGATATGATACAAGTCTTCATCTACCTTAACATTTGTGCTTTCAATCATCTTTCTCAATCTCAAGTTTTGTAGCATCTGTAAACCTTACTCCTAGTTAAGTAACCAAGAAAGATTCCTTCATCACACATTGAGTCAAACTTTCCAATGTCTTCTTCATCTCTTTTGATATAACATTTTCTGCCAAATATTTTGAAGTATCTAATAGTGGGAGGCCTTCCATACCATAGCTTATTGATTAATTGGAAAATGGATGCTTTATAGAACACCACTTTTCTCCAACTAATCATTCAAGGATGTCCTAGGATCCCAAATTGGATTGACTATCAACCCCAAGGTGAGTCAATTCTCAACAAGGGAGACCTAGGGAGGTTCCTTAGGCTTTGAAGGGTTCACCGCCAAGCAAAATCTTGGAAAAGACAACTTGATATTCAACTCACAAAACCTAGTAATGCAAGCCAAATAATGAGTGCAAATGACAAAATTAAGTAGCAAAAAGTTAGGATGTATGTACTTGGGAAGTCTAGAAATGTGATAAGGATTTTGGAAATGCAAAAATGTTGTCAAAATATGCTAGGGAGGACAAAGATGCCCTTACTGTTGTCTTAGTCCCACTGCTAGCAGATGTAGAATCTTCGGATGCTAGAACAAAATCTCAAAGAATATATGCAAAATACCACTTGGAGGACTAAAACGCCCTTACATCCGACTTAGTCTCGATTTGAATTTTTGTAACTTCGAAATGTAATCCTAAGGTTCAATGTCTGCACTTCCTTCTTCTCAGATCTTGGGTCCTTAAACCACCGCTTGTAGGTGACTTTCCATGAAGATGACAACTTTGCAATATAACTTTGTAACTTTACAACTTTGCACTTCAAATAATCTTCAACCTAAATCCGCAAACATAAACACACAAGAGAGGAAAAACTTGTTGATTTTTAGTAAATGAGGGTTACCTTGGTCAAACCCCTTGTTGGTAATTAAACCTCAGAATGAAATGAAATAATGAAGGGAAATGATGAATGAACAAAGTGCTATGTTGCAACTCATCAAACCCTTGTTATGAAATTTGCAAACTTGTATGAAGTGGCTAGCTTGAATGTAGATCTTGAATTGAATGAATGATTGATAGATCTTGAATTGAATTGCTTGCTTGAATCAAAACCCTACATCACAAATGTTAGCTCAAAAATGAACATGATGCAAGAATATCTTTGACATGATGCTCGAATCTTGATGATGTCTCCAAATGCTTGATGAATTTCTCTTGAATTCTTTTGTGAACTCCAATTTTCTATTATGAATGCTCTCACAGAAGTCTTAGGTCACTTGATTGCTTGTTAGGAGAAAATGAGTGAAAGAACCTTGTATTTATACTGAAATCCATGCTTAATATCCCAAAATTACACCACAACAAGTTGAAATATGAAATCATTAATTAAAGGAGGCTAAATCTCGCCAAGATTTGAAATTAAATCCTGAAAATAACTTGAGGGGGAATAAGGTGGTGTCTTAGTCCCAAGGCTTAAAACTCAGGGCATAGACTCCAAAAAGGGCCCTTTTAAGGTGCCTTTAAAATCAGGATCCCAAGATCTTTGGGGGAAAAATAAGTCCTAGGTGGCATCTTAGTCTCGGTCCAAAAATCAAGGACACAACTAAAATCATTAAATTATCATTTATCCTTTGATGTTTGTCAGGATTAGCCATAAAAAGATATAATTTATTAAGCTTGTGGATACAAAATAGGACCAATTAAGACATAAATAAGGATAAAAAAAACAAGAAAGGCCCAAACAAGTGTGAAAATACAAGGGTATGCATTTTCCTACACTACACTTATAAGGGGTCTTAGTGCCATTGAACCTCAATTACACTTTGTTAAGTAAATAGACAACAATGTGAACTACTTCTTTCCAATACATATCAAGTAGATCAACATATTTCATCATAGCTCTAGCCATCTCTTAGATAGTCCTATTCTTCCTCTCTACTACCCCATTTTGTTGAGGGGTCCTAGTAGCAGACAAATGTCTCCTAATACCATGATCTTCACAAAAAAATTCAAATTCATTTGAAGTAAATTCACCTCCTTTATTCGACCTTAAGAATTTGATCTTATCATCCATCTCATTTTCAAATTTTGCTTTGAAGATTTTAAACTTATCAAAAGCTTCTAATTTATCTCTTAAAAATGTAACCCAAGTCATTCTAGTGTAATCATCTATAAGAAAAATGAAATAGCTTTCACCTTATTGACTCCTTGTTCTTGTAGGTCTGCATAGGTCGGTATGAATCAAATCCAATGGAATTGTAGCAAAACACTCCTTCTTTTGAAACCTGTCCTTGTTTTATTTCCTATTTGACATTCTTTACATAATGTGTTTGTAGGATTGGTTATCTTAGGCATATCTCTCACAACATGAGAAGAACAGATCTTTACCATATTATCAAAATTGATGTCTCCCATCCTTTTGTGCCATAACCAACACTCTAGATTGAGCCAATAATAATATTCTTCCATTAGCCTCCTTTAGATGATAGACATTTCTATTTATCCTTGTACCTTCAACAACTAGTCTTCCAAACCCTACCTTGCTGATCTCACAACCATTGGCATAAAATGCAAGATTTTATCCCTTGTTGCACATTTTACTAACACTGAGAAGATTATGCTTCAGACCTTTGACATAGAGGACATCCTCAATCCCATTATTTCCATCAATTGTTATAGCACCATTTCCACAAATTTGTGTTGATTCATCACCACCAAACTTGATAGCTTTGCCATTAACCTTCTCTTATCACCGGTCATGTGGTTATAGAAACCACTGTCAATCACCCATGAATTTTCTTCTTCCTTTGCATAAAAAATAGTCCATTATACCATTGATCTTTCACTATTCTTATCAGCCTACAAGGTACTAGACCTCTTACATTCTTCAATATTTCTCTTTTTGTCTTTCAAAGCCATGAATAGGGCTTCATCATTTGAATCATTATCCCCATCATCTAAGGAACAACTAATTTACTTGGAACAAAAAATCTTTTTAACCTTCTCTCTTTTGTTACCATCATCTGATTCATTATAAGAACATTTAGATGCAAAATGACCAATCCTTCCACAACTGAAACACTTGAAAGGTAACTTACCTTTGTATTTGTTTGTGCCTTTCTTCAATCTTCTTACAAATTTTGCTTCAACCTCATCAAAATCATCATTCTAATTAGCTGCTTCATCTTCTATCTTTTTATTGGCTTTGAATTTTGCTTCCTTCTTTTGGACATCTTTGTCAAATTCTCTCATTTCAAATATTGTGAGAGCACCAAACATTTCATCTACTAAATACTTATTCAAGTCCTTAGATTTTTCAATAGTAGACACCTTATGACTATAGGATTTAGGGAGAGATCTCAAAACCTTCTTTACAATTTCATCTTCATTTACTACACCACCAAGATATGTGATGCCAATAACTACTTCATGCACCCAGAGCATATAACTTGCAATGTCTTAATCCTCTATCATCCTCAGGGTCTCAAATCTGCTCTTTAAAATCTATATATTGGCTTGCTTTACTTTGGTATCTCCTTCATAGACACTGCTAAGTTTTCCTCAGACATCTTTAGCAAAACCAAAATTATTCACCTTCAAAAGTTCTAAATCAACCAAACCACACAAGATAACATTCTTAGCCTTAGCATTGTTCTCATACAACTTGATTTTAGCTGGATCTATAGGAGAAGTAGCAGGAGTAGTATAACCATCCTTGGTAGATTATCAAACACCAAACCCTAGAGAGTTTAGATGTCCTTCCATTCTCAACTTCCAAAAGGTGTAATTTGTCCCATCAAACCTATGAACTTTGTAAGCTCCATCATGTTCCATCCTAAATCTTTCCTCAAGCTGTCAAGCTTCTTTAGATGAACTTGGCTCTGATACCAATTGTTGAAAACGCTTGAGTACTAAGAGGGGGGGTGAATCACTATCTTCAAAAACTTAAACTCCTCTGAAACTTAAAATCTTCAACACAATTCAAACTCAAACTTATTTATCAAATCAGAAATCCTCAACAAAGAAAGATACAACAATTTAATTCCTTAATAAGGTTAGTAACCTTTAATAGTGAAATATACAACAATTAAATCTTTAACTAGATTAGCAACAATGAAAGATGAAAGATAGAACAAACATGCACAAGATGACACCAAATTTACGTGGAAAACCCAATGAGGGAAAAACCACAATGAGAGTTAACTCACAATAAATGAAGCTCTTTGCTTACAAAAAATAAGGCTCATTGCCAAAAGACTTGCAAACTAAGGAGACAATCTTAGGGAAAGATACAAAGGACTTGTAGAGTGAAGCACACAACTCCAGGGCAAGATACAATGACCCAATGAGATTCACTATCTCGAAGTAGAATATATGAAGATTTAGAATTTACAACATATGTCAACAATATACTTTGTTGAATGAGGCATTAAATCTTATCTAATCTATCTTGCACACTTTTGCACTACCTTTACGAGGTCTTCAATACATTTCCACTCTCATCTCAACTTGCAATTGATTTGATTTTTCATTTATATCTTTTGCAAGATCACAAAACATCAATCATGTCGGCCATAAAGAAGATAAACAACAATCTCAACAAGTCAGCCACAAAACATTAATGTGTTGTAAAGTGGTCCCATCCAAAAGATAGAGGAACAAAACAATCTTATTACATCTTTTAATGTGATCGCAAACAATTCACACATTGGCACACATCAACTCAAGTCGACAACAAGGAAACGTGTAGAAAATAACCAATCAACCCAAAAACATACTTCCAATTGAATTTGGGAAAAAGCACAAATTTGTGTTACACTTTTGGCCAAATAAATAGTTTCGAGCGAAATAATTCTAGCCTAAACAGTTTTGATCGAGCTAGTTTCGACCAAAACAACATGGCCTATACGTGGCACATAGAGTTTTAGGCGAAACCCTTTCGCTTGAAACCAAAAGAACTTGAATTTTTTCCTTTACACTTTAAAATTGGCTTATTTTATGTGTGGGGTTTCGATCAAAACCCTTTCTACCAAAACTATCTATGTGACATCCTAGTTGGCAGCTAACTCAACTTTTAAAAAAAAATTCCGAAACTTTGAACTTCAACTAAGTATTTCTTCAATCAGAATGACTTAAAAAAAAAAACCACTTTTATAAAGCTCAGAGTGAGAAATCCAAATATGCAATTTTTAATATTTTGATTAGTTTAAATATATATATATATAATACAAATAGGTTGTTAAAGTTAAAAAAGAGGTTAATTAGAAATTAAAAAAAATAGTGAAACATATTTTAAAAAAATGAAAAATATATGGTGCACTAGAGGAGAGAATCCTCTTCAAAAGGGTATAATTTGTTTTTTGAAAATGATTAAAAAAGTAGACAATAGTTGACATCAAATGAAAACTATCAAATTCTGATAAGTTTGACTTTAAAATTCTATTACAAGACAAATATATACATCAAAATTTCAAATTTTTTTCTATGCACTAGATATTGAAGTTACCTATTTGGAAAAAAAAAATTAGGGGAAAATGAAGTCTTTTTCTATTTGTTTCTTGACGTCAAGTGAAGGTCATTTTTTCCTAAATTTTTCAGCATTCCAAAATCTTCTCTTAAATTGATAATAAAATAATCAAAACAATTTTAAAAAAAATATGAAAAATTATAGGAATAAACTTCATCAATATTTCTACATTTCATTAGTTTACGTAATTTTAAAATTCAAAACATAAAGATCACTTTTATGTGGTCGAAGTTCAAAATTTGTTGGTCGTTTCCTTTATAAAGTGTGACACATGTTTGTGTTTTTACCCATTTACTCAATGCAATCCACAACAAGATAGGTCAGGACCAAAATACATCTTAACATAACTTCATATGTTGGTGCAAACCATCAAGCACATAGCCAAAGAAAGATAACAAGCCCTATTGGCTAGACATCCACAAATAACCTAGGGAACCAACTCAAAACTCAACACTAAAGAGATCAACCAGTAATGTGCATATCATAAAGAGATGTTCCTTGAACATCCAACAATAATTCTAGATACTTCTTTCCCACTGTCATGCCAACAAAAACTAGTACAAACCAAACAAAGGCAAAACACTCCATTCTAGAAGCACATAATGTACAAACATGAGTTATATCATTAAAAAATCAACTTGCGAACCACTTCAACATATGAAATTTAAACTAAGATACTACATAGACACTGAGAGCACATTCACCAAGCTGTGGGAGAAGATACATCAATGCAAAGAATTTTTCGGACTAGTCCTGACAACCAACAACACTGCTAACCTTTTGCAATTAATAACAACCTCCTTAGAAACATAGTTGACCTAAAATAATACGAGTGCAACATCCATAGAGCACAACCACTGAATCTCACACCGCAAGACCATATCTTCAACAACAGAGGAATGCTGAGAATTCTCCCAAATAATCTTCATAACAACTTCCTAAAATAGAAACATTTCATCAGCTTGTGGAGGCCAAAACTTTCTTGCAACACCATATGCATCCTCAGGAATAGTAGGAGAGAGAATATAACACACTATAGGCTATCAACAAAATCTCTCCACCATCATCAAGACTTCTAATTCTCATCTTAATACTTCTAATCCTCATCTTAATATATCATCATGAAATCAACTCTGCTGACAACAACAATACTCAATGCATATTTCATTAACATCAAACAAGGAATGACAACCAAGCATGAACATTAGCATCACATCACCATACTCAATGATATCCCAAATTGAATGTTGTCAACAATGACGACCAATGCAAAAATCTTCTGAAGTACTAACAACCATAATACAACCAAGTGTTGACATCACAACAATATCCTCAAGTGTTGAAAACCAATGCCAACAATACAATCATTGCAAAAATATTCTTGTTGATGCCAAAAGTTGGCAAGGTAACAACCCTCTGTGGGAAACTTAGTTTTAGGGGGGGACCTATTGTGCTAAACTGAGTAACCTCCGAATTTTAAAGAATTCGACTTCTTCTATAACTGGGGTTTTGAAATGGGAAAAGGAAGCCAATATAAAATAAAGGGATCTAACTAAGGTGATACGCCGAGATTTAGATGTGTGGCAAAGTAAATCTATCTTGGGGATACAAATTAAGGGCCCATGGTTAGTTTGTTGCGTTCCAAAATGGCAGAATAAAAATAGAAGCCCGAGTGATTCATTATATGACATAAAATAACTTCATACATTTTTACTAGAAAGAAGAGTCCAAGACATGATCTAAACTAGCAAACTTGTATTAATTTATAGAAGTCTGGGAATGAAACATCCAGTACAATAATGGCACAATAAAACTTATTAAATATCAAAGAAAATAGAAAGGCCAAACAATGGCATAGTCTGTGAGTTCTTTACAATAATCTAATAAATAAATTAAAGGCCTGGTTCTTCTATCAATTCCTCTGCCCAACTTTGAACTAAAATTTTGGAACTCCTACTTCGAAAGAAGAAGCAGTATATATAATAAAAACCCAGCTAGATGAGCAAGTAACGGAAAATATGCTTTGATCATGAGCAATGATGCATTAGCAATGATTTTTCCTTGGCCGTTACAACCAAAAAGATTCGGGTCATGAACGAGGACATCCAAGGGTCGGATGCATCCCCTGCGAATAATGATAGTGGTCCCAACAGACCAGAGCATTGACACATTCAATCCATTCACGGTGGCAGTTACAAAACATGGCAGTTGGTGAAAGGTTGTTGCCTACCCGAATTTCTCTTGCGACAAAGTCTTTAGAAGATCACACGACAAGCAGTCAGGGCCCAACGTTTATCCTTCCCTTGAGTGATGAAGAACCTGCGCTGCGAAGAAACGTGGGGTCTCTAGCATACCACGCCGAAGGTGGGGTCCGCCAAAAAACATGCTTGAGATGATGCTACGTGGTGAGCGGTCGGGGCCCAAAAAGGGAGTGATGCAAAGAGGCAAAAAAGATTGCGAATGATTGACATGTGGAAGCCTGGAGCAAGCTTTTTGAAAAGCGATCGAAGGAAACCTTGCGAGGGGCGCTCGACTGACACGTGGCGACATTCATAAAATATTTTGTGCAAATGAGCCCGATATTGCTTATTTCTTATAGAGGCGTGGCCGATACTTAGGCAAAAACTCACTCGAAGGGAGCTTGGGAATTTTAAGTTCACACTTCTCAAGCGCTGAAAACCATAATACAACCAAGTGTTGACATCACAACAATCTCCTCAAGTGTTGACAACTAATTCCAACAATACAACCACTGCAACAATCTCACCAAGACATCAATGACAACCAATGCCAAACATACAACAATATCACCAAGCATATGCAATAGTCTCCTCAAGTGTTGAAATCAATGAGAACCATTTCCAACATAACTCTAGATACCCTCTAGCTAAGCATGGCATATCTGACTGATTTACAATATTAAACACCGTGAATCGATAATGTAAGCAGTAATTTTTCATTAATTTGTCCAAAGATTTAATAATAAGAAATATTTTTGATTAAGATAATACATGGTGTATGTTCACACACCTCTTTCTTAAACTAGTTATTAAAAAAAAATATTTTACATTCTAATTAAAAATTGGTAAATGCATAATAATTCAACCATTCTAATCTATTAAAAACATATAACAATCTTAAATCTCATTCATATACATTTTTGTCTTACTTGAACTACAATAATGTTCTTGAAATTAAGAAAAAGGTGTGCTTTAGGATTTGACTCTAGGGCTTTGGGGTACTTCTAAAATTTCATTCAGAATGTTGTGGTAGTGGGGGTTTGAAGAATAAATGGACAAGGCATAAGACTGACTTGCAACTCGAAAGGTGAGTCAACTTTCCATTAACCAGACGTAGGATGAATGTAGCGATGAAATGTAATGCAATGACTAGGATAATGATGCAAATTACTATTTTGATGCAAATAAACAAACACAGAAAGTCACAAACAAATTCAGACTACAAAAATGGATAGAGAAGGACACTATGCACCCGTGATATGAATCTGAAGCTAATTTTTGAGGACTAGGTCACCCTAGGTGACTATGTCCTAGTAGAGGAATGCCAGATCTGATTTTACAATCCATTGGTGCTAGATCAGAGCCTTTTGTTTCCACTTGTTGCACTATTGGATCATTGCTAGATATTTTTGTAACTAAGTTTTTGTTTATTGTCAAGGTGTAGAGTTTAAATGCAATAATGGATAATTTGGCCTTCAAAATTCTCACAATCTTCTTTAGATTTGAAACTTTCACATTCAAAGAAAGAGAGAGGGTTGTGCCATATAGGGGCTTGCCTTAGTCAAACTCCATGTTAGTGTTTCCACTTCCACAATGGCAATGTCAATGATAGGAATCCTATCCTTTTGAGGGATAAGGATAAATGACAAAATGAATGATGAATCAACAATGGACTTCAACTCACCACCTAACAATGGCTTCCTCGAAGGACTGAAGTCCTACAAATTTCCTTAAGGCTCGATTGTTGATGGCTTGATTTTCTTGAAGACCTATAAGGGTTAGATCTCACAAACAATATGATAACATAGACATGAAAAAATTCATACACTGACATGATGCTTTGATATTAAATTTTTGCAATATGTCTTCTCTTGACTACTTTTGACTTCATTGATAGTGCTCTTGATTTCTAATAATTTCCAATTATATTTCAACTGATACAATAACTAGGTATTTATATGCAATTATTCTAGTTTCCTAAGAAATTAAATATCTCAATAGTCGACTTTAGACATTTAAAATTTAAATAACAAAATGCCATCTTCAACATGTTCAATTTTGGAGGCAAAATAGGGGGACAAAGTTGCCAAGGGTGAGTAGGTCCCAACCCTATTTTATGGGATTTAAGGTGTCGAGGGAAAAATATTAAATAAAGGCTTAGGCTTTACACTTTCAATTTGTTGGTAAATGTTAAAATAGGAAACATAATGCATAATTTAGGAAATTAAGTGTTGAATTAGGTCCATGCACTTAAAGGGGAGAAAAACATAGTGTGAAATTATCAAGGGCGACAATTTATGGTGCTACATTTAACTCCCACTTTAGTGAGATTATGAATTTAGATTCATAATCACACTAAAGTAGAAAAATATGCCAAGATGGGTCCGATTGTCCAAATGTTGAGAGATAGGATGAAAATGAATTTAGGGGGAGTGTAGAAGCCCCTAGGATCCAATATCCCATGGAAAACCAACATAAGCACAAAGGAACACACATGTATGTAATGCAACAAGACAACACATAACATACATGACAAAAACATGAAGCATAAATGATAAGGGCACATGGCATAACATAACATAAAGATGAAAAAATTAAAACAAACACAAATAAGAAACAAGAAAATAAAGGGTTAGTACTAAAGGGATTCAAGTCAATAAGGCAAAGCAATCCCAGTCTTAAATTGTCTCAAATATCAAACATCATCCATCGAAAAAAGGTTAGTGAAAAGGATGCTCTCATGAGGACTAGCAAGTTGCATTGTGCCACATCACTCATGAGCCACATGGATCTACTAGATAGCAAGCTGGATTATGCTAGGTGTCCATGTAATATGATGGGTTCCACAAGGTCTAGCAAGTTGTGTTATGCCAAGAGGCCCATAAAACACACAACCCTATTGTCAAGTAAGTTGTGGTATGCTTGATGACCATGTTAAAATAAAGAGGGTGCCCATGAACCAACAAATTGTATTATGATGAATCCGTGAATGAACAAGCCTCACCTAAGAAGGTGCATACATGTCTAAGAAGACGATGACAAAATTTCCTAAGAAGGAACATAAACATCTAAGAATATGATGAAAACATCACCTAAGAAGGCACATAAATATCTAATAAGATGACAACAACCTCACCTAAGAAGGCACATAAACATCTAAGAAGATGATGAAAAAATCGCCTAAGAAGGTGCATAAGACAAGGCCAAAACCTAAAGGGGTGTTATAAACAACACCATTGCAAAAGCTATTTTACAAAATGAAAAAGGGGCATTTCTTATACATGGAGGGTCACACCTTAGGGAATATTGCATATGACATCACCACTAAGAGAGGACAAGTCATGGAATAAAAATATCACACTTTAGGGAATACTAGCCATAGTATTACCACCAAAGGGAACATCGTATGCCAAGAAAAGTCACACAATTAGGGGACAAGTAGCCTAATATCACCACAAAGGAGATAGTAGCATGTACTAAGAAGGCCATACTTTCAATTGATAAGGTCACACTTTCTAGGAGATGTACATGTTATCATCACTAAAATGGGACCATTTCCTATGTAAACAATGAGCAGAGGACTATATGCCCCCCTTAAAATGTTAGTGTACTTGATACACTAATATTTGTAAGGAGATATAAAGGGATCCATTGCTAGAAGGAATACACCTAACACAAGGCTACCTAACCCTTTCCCCCCGTGTAGAGACAAAGATGAGCCTAAAATGGATGATCATATGCTGCTCCTTGCAAGATAGAATATGATTGCATAAAGCCTAGTTTATACCCTCATGCATGGTAGTGACATGTTGTGATATTATAACTACCACATGGCAAGGAGCAAAGTGAAAATACCTTAGTCTATCATTTAGTGGATTTTATAATTGTAAGCACCAATTTCTTTCAATTTCTTTTTGAAAGCACGCCATTCATCAGTACTGTGTCCAAATGTTCTATGATATGCACAATAAGATGCATTTTTATTCTTTTCTTTTATATCTCTTTTTTCTCAAACATGTGGTAGTGTAATGTATCCCAAATTTAGAATCATGGCTAAAGTATGTTTAGTCTCGGATAGAGGATGTGGAGTAAGTAACACACCTTTCTTAATAGGACCATGAACTTTATGTGGTTTATTTGGTGGAGCAAATATTTGATTTAAAGGTGGAGGACCTTGGTAACCTATGCCTTTGGTATCTTTAGATGGTGTTTGTTTCAAAAGGGAATGAATTTCATCTTCATTATTTATATCACATCCTTGTTTTTTGAAGATCCTAAAGCCTTGGCCATAGCATTGCTCCAAGCTAACATGCGTGTTTGTAACTTTTCTCTCATATGATGGGAGATTGGGTGATGTTTTCCTTGTGATTGTTATTGATAGGAATTTCCATGCGCATTGGTTGAGGTATGAATTGCAAGTCACTTTCCCTATGAGAGGTGGAGAACATTTCAAGAGGTGGTATGGTAGGTGGTGTTGATTATTTGTGTGGGTGATTAGGCCATTCCGTTGAAGGGTAAAGGACCAAATTGTTCTCACGGTTAGGAAATGTATTGCTTATGAATTCATTCGTGATTTCCTCTTCTTGCCTCAAGATATCTTGTTTAAGAAGATATACATTGGGAGATGAAGGATCATGAGTTTCATCATATGAATTAGGGTTACTGCCAAACACACAAATTGAGACATCAACCAAGGATTTAAAGGAAGTCAACATCTTATCAAAACACTTAGCCATTATAACAATGTTATTCTTGCAATGATATTCAAATTGATATACAACAATGAACTAAAAAATAGAAATTAGATTTGGACAGAGGATCCTGAGAGGGTTCTGTCACAAAAATCTAAGCTTAAATAGCTTGGATTAGGTTGCCTAAGGTGACTATTTTTGGCAATTTTTTTTGTAAAATTCAAGTTTTGACTATGCTTAAGACTGCTTAAGGTTCTCATATGTATATGTAGACAGGTCTTATAGTGAATATTTGTCTAGAATTTTCTCAATTTTATGATTATGTAACTCAAAATGCAAGTGTGCAACAATTTGAAAAAAATTCAAACAATAAAAGACAATTGTAAAATGCAATTTCCAAATCTAAGATGCATAGATTGACTGGTTCTAAGATGCAAAAATCTGAAAATGATGATGTTGATACAATTTTGAACAAACAATGCACTTTTTTTCACTTTTTGAGCTATATGAAAGATGCCTAAATGAATGCAATGAACAATTTTATATCTTATTTCAATTTTAAATGACCTAATGTAGATTTTTGAATAAAATTTGAATGTATATTTGACTGAATATGATTGAAACTAACCCTATTGCAACCTATGATGCAATATGATATGCAATTTTTTGAAATTTTTATGCCTTTTATGATGCAAAAATAAATTCCTAAGTGAATAATGCAATGCTAAACCTAGATCTAGGATGAATTACTTCATATTTTAGAAGACCTATAACATAAATGTGTTGGGTTCACCAAAATGAAATGAAGAAAAAGCTTTGCTCTAGGATTTGACTCTAGGGCTTTGGGGTACTTTTTCTAACATTTCATTTAGAATGTTGTGGTAGCGAAGGTTTGATGAATTTGAACAAGGTATAAGACTAACTTACAACATGAAAGGTGAGTCAAAATTCCCTTGACCAAACCTAGGATGAATTTAGGGGTAAAATGCAATGTAATGACTAGGCTAATGATGCAAATTACTATTTGATGCAAAAACAAAAAACACAGAAAGTCACAAAAAAATTCAAACTACAAAAATGGATAGAGCAAGACACTGTGCACATGTGATATGAATCTGAAGCTAATTTTTTAGGACTAGGTCACCTTGGCGACTATGTCCTAGTAGAGGAATGCTAGATCTAATTTTATAGTCCTTTGGTGCTAGATCAAAGCTTTTTGTTTCCACTTGTTGCATTGTTAGGTCACTATCAAATACCAATCGAGTTTTTGTTTATTGTCAAGGTGCAGGGTTTAAATGTAATAATGGATAATTTAACCTTCAAACTTCTCCCAGTCTTCTTCATATATGAAACCTACACATTCAAATAAAGAGAGAGGGTTGTGCCATCTAGGGGCTTGCCTTAGTCAAATCTCGTGTTGATTTTCCACTTCCATAATGGAAACGCCAATGATAGGGAGCCTATCCTTTTGAGGGTTAAGGCTAGATGAAAAAATGAACGATGAATCAATAATGGACTGCAACTTTCCACCCAAAAATGGCTTCCTTGAAAGACCAAAGTCCTTCAAATCCCCTTAAGGCTTGATTGTTGATGGCTTGATTTTCTTGAAGACCTACAAGGGTTAGATCTCACAAACAATATGATAACATAAATACGAAAAAAATCAAATAAACTTTGACATGATGCTTTGATATTTATTTTTTGCAATAAATTTTCTCTTTACTGCTCTTGACTTGCTTGATGGTGCTCTTGATTTATAATAATTTCCAATTAGTTTTCAAATGATGTAATAACTAGTTATTTATATATAATTATTCAAATTTACCAAAAAATAAATCTTGACAACCAACTTTGGACATTTGAAATTCAAATAACAAAATGTCATCTTTGACATGTTCAATTTTGGAGGCAAAATAGGGGGACTAGGTTGCTTGGGGAAACTAGGTCCTAGCCCTATTTTATAGAATTTAAGGTGTTGGGGGAAAAATATTAAATAAATGCTTAGGCTTTCCACTTGTAATTTGTTAGTAAATGTTAAAATGGGCCACAAAATGCATAATTTAGGAAATTAGATGTTGAATTAGGTCCATGCACTTAAGGGGGAGAAAAAAATAGTGTGAAATTGTCAAGGGTGATAATTTACGATGCTATAGTTCTAACTTATTCCACATAATAAGAACATGATTTCATATAGAATATTTCATAAATATATACATGCATATATACATATTATAATTTTATTATAGAGGATAGTGATACATAAGAATGGTACTCATATTAGTAGATATATATACATTCAATATACATAGGTACCCGTATGAGTACCTATACTTATTTTCTTCATGTTAACATTAAATAATTTTACTTGATATGAATTCAGTTGGAAAAATAATATAGTTCTAAAAAATTCAGCCTTAAAGACTTCAACCTATATTTATTTACCAGTCCACATAGAATCAATACTCTACACTATTAAACTCAACCATAAAGACTCGTTGCAAGATGGTGTGTCCCTTGGTCTTCCTTATGCAACATAGTGCTTGGGTTCGTGACATGGCTTAACATATGGTTGTGTAAATCTGGTGGTTGTATTGGGCATTAACAGGTCGATATTTTGGTGCAACAAAAAATACTAATGTAACAAGACTTATTTGAATATCAAAATATAAGGTAAGATTTGACATATCTTTGTGTTATGTTTCCTTCATTTTTAGATTCAAACGTATTAAAATAATAGACCTAATCAATTATAAAATATTTCACCAAAAGAAAGGATAATAGTGACTATTTGTTAATAAAGTCTTTTACAAAATGCAAGCAATAATAACAACTTGTTCAATTACATTATATACCATCAAAATTGAAACATTATCAACTTAAAAAATTCTCAAAGAATACCACTGTAAATATTTACAATGGAGATTCATTCAACCACAAGATAAACCCAAAGAATGCAATTACAAAAACTCACTCAATGCCTTTCTTATATAAATTGAGTAGGGTTTGAGCAAAAGAGAAACTTCTTTGATCATAATATAGAGGCCAAACCTTAGTCTTATTACAACAATGGTCTTAGAGAGATTTTTATGATACAAGCATATACATTTGCATACTTAGATTATGAGGCCCAAGGTTCACAAGGTCGAGCAACATAGTTGAATAAGATTGTCTAGGCCTAAAGGCTAAGGTACATAATCAAATGACTACAGAGTCATTTTTTAGTGATCAAAACAAGAATCTTATGATTACATAGTCAGATATTATTAACATGGCTGAAATGCTTAAAGATAAAAGCCAACATAGTCATACATCAATTCTTAAGTCATAAGGCTAATAAACAAAGATCGTTACATTCCTACATTAATACTAAATCATAAGGCTTATAGATAAAAAGCAACATTGTCATATATTAATGACTAAGTAGTAAGGATTATAAAAAAAGCCACACAGTCATAATTAAATGACAAAGCCAAATTTTTTTTGAAACTAAACAACACAATCATATATAAATGAAAAATTTGAAAAGATTTTAACAAAATTTAAACCATAATACCTTTATCTGGGTTTAAACCTTAACTAAACAAATTAATAGATAAAAATTTCCTCCTTAAAATAATGCAAACTTAAGATCAATGAACTGAGATTATCAATAAGTTCTAGTTTGGAGAACCATGATAAATATACATTCATTATAAAGATTGGGCTTTAATGACTGATCAAAATACAACCTAACATAACTCACTAATTCCCTTAATTTGGTTGAGGGTTAAAATCCCTCAACTCAAACATCAAAATTCTAAAGCATGGAGCATTACAAAACAATGGATAATTCCATAATTTACTTGATAAAAACACTTTTTCAAACATATTAGTTTCACATACTAACATACTGTGCGAGTAAGGGTACATTACGTACCAAAATCCTCCACTTTGAAAAGTATCTGAACAACAAGAATATTCTCCAAATCCTTCCCTCTAGTATTGACCTTTTTCTTCTTTCTTATCCTCTCTATCTTCCCAAAACACTTGCTATTTCTCCCTCTTTCCTTGCATGTCCATTGAAAACTACCAAAATTCATTCCTTATGTAAGCAATAAAGACCCCCCTTTACTTCACTTAGTGTGAAGTTAATGTTTAAACTACCACTTACACTCTCCACTTCATGGAGTTATCAATTCAATGAACTTAATAAATTTTGAAGTACTTTTCATTTATTGCCACCCTCAATTATAACAATAGTAATTATATTCATATGTATATTTAATTGCAAATACAAGTCTTGTATAAATAGATGTGTGTATATGTGTATGTGTGAGTATACATTTATGTAGATATATAAATTATATATAAATACATAAATACATATATCTTTATAAATTAACTCAAAATAAGACAATTTTGAATATAATAGTATTTTTTTTATTTCACTATGTGCTATACATACATATGTGCGTACATACGTACATACATACATACATACATACATACATATACATATACATATACATATACATACATACAAACATACATACATATATATATAAACTTAAAATTAGATAGTGTTGATTATAATAGTATTTTTTCTGGATTTCATTAATGCAAAAAATAACACATAGTGAAATCCAGAAAAAAAATACTATTATCATTATGGATTGTGGAAATCTAATGTCTCTTATAGTCTTGAATATTTCTAACTACATGAATATAAATACTATATACAAACAAAAAGGTGTATTTTCTTAGATTGTTATTTGTCAATAAGAACATACCACTCTTCACAAGTAAAAGATCAACACTTACCTGTTAAAGGTGGTATTCATACAAGATAACAAAATATGTAGAAAGAGTAATTAAAGCAATATTCCTCGCAATATGTCTCAAAAGATAATATCAATTAGAACACAATGATCAACCAACTCAAAACATACTCACACCAGAATTTACTGTACCAAACATTATTGTGTGTGTGAGAGGGTTCTCATATTCATCATATTATTCATGATGATCCCAACATTCTTCTAGATTTTCTTTCCTCTCTTTGATGATGCTCTCCCTCCTTGTTTGGGAAGAGAAAACTATCTTCTTAATCCACCTCGTCAAACAAACAAGGTAGTTAGTCTAACAAATCATATCACTAAAACATAATATAGTCATTTATTAACATCTCAAGATTATTCAACTTCACACATACATCAAATTAAAACAATATCAAACTGGTATAAACTTGAATCATCATCATAGCATAATTGTTCATAAAACAAGTTTTGGTCCATTATAATCAAAATGTAGAACAAAATATAACATAATTCAGAGGACTCGAAAATGGGATGTGAATTTCTACTTGTAATTTGTAATATTAATTTTGCGACACTTGAATTTATAAGGTGTCATTATAAATAGCATGACTATTCTTAAATATCATTTAGTTTAATGATCAAACGTAAATTTTGTCCAATAAAAACAAGACAATTGCTTGCTACTTTTTGATAAAGTTAAAGTATATAATTACTATTAATTATTTGAAATGTGAAGTTTTTAAAGTGGAATTACATAGATATCGATAAGTAGGAGGCATTTTCCATAGCATATCAAATTGCAATATTGCTATCGAGATTCAATCATGTCAAATTGATATTACTATCACATTTCAACCATGTCAAATGTATCAAATTACATAGATGCCAACATCTTTACCTATATATATTAGATTACAATACGAATAAACATACATCTAAATAAAAATCGTTTTTGACTACATAAACATGACCGTAAAAGATTCCAACCTTGATAAATACCTTTTTAATCAACCAAAATATGATATTTAAATAAAATAAAACAAGATAGGGTAGTTGGTTCATTAATTAGATTGTGGAAGACATAAGCATTCCAGCACATCTAGAGAAGCCCAACTCACCTATCACTTTTGAACAAGATGGGTACAACTTAATTGCACCGCTTAAAATGGTAGACTACTCAACAACCAATGATTAAAATGTTTTGTAGCTATTCACATTTTTGTGTGCGTAATTTCCTTACATGTTTCTTTCCCCATCATTAAACAAACGCATTCAAGTTGTTGGGTCTGAGAAAACGGTGCATTTAGGAATGATAATTATTACTACATTTGTTTTGTACAGACTTTACCAAAATAAATGATTGTCGAACGGCCCAGAAATTATTAGCCTATAGGCTTTTTCTAAGTGGATTTGCAAGTTTATGAGTTCTTTTCAAATCCGTTTCATACTGTAAAACAGCTTAACGGTGTTATAAAACATTTATTCTTTTCGTTGATAAACAATTCTGTATTATCATTTTTATCTTTTTGATTTAGAGAACTCGTATTTTTACTAATTTTTTTTAAAAAAATTATAAATAATAATTAATTATATCTTCATTTCTCTATGGCTATATTTATCACTCTCTCTACCTCTCTTTATATATCACTTCCTATCTCTATCTTTATATATTAAAATAAATAAATTAATAATATAAATTGTAAATTATAAATTATAAAATATAAATTAATAAATATAATAATATAAAAATAAATTAATAATAATATTAAAATCATTTTCTAAATGATCTATTAATTGATCTTATTTACTACACAAATGTGTGCAAAAAATAAACCAATTTTTTCCTAATTGACCTTTCACACCTTTTCGACATACTTATTGTACAAGGTGTGATAGCTAGTGGTACATCCCTTACATCCTTAAAAGATGCAAGTGCTAGTTATTTTAATTGAAGAACGCTAAAAATTATAAGGTAGCAGCTGGAAAAATATTTGGCTAGTAAGAGCTCATGGGGGATACTTTGTTCCATTTGTATTTTTATAATTCATCAAACTTTAAAATAATCAATTATTTTAAGTAAATTAAGTTTTAATTGTACATATGAAAGATATGGATTTTGATGAACTATAATTAAAGAATATGTTATCATTGTCATCAAATAAGTTATATCTTTTTCTTACCTTTTTTTTAGATAGTAATTAATTATATAATAATTTAGATTTAAATTAGTTAGGTTGATAAAGTAAATGATTGATTTTAGAAATTAAATGTAAATAGATGGAGTATTTAGTTTAAGAAATAATGACAAATAATCAACAATAATGATGTACATAATCTAATTATCTAGTTATAAGAATTTAATGTTTTTTGAATGATGCATGTTATCATTTCATAGTAGACCTAGATTTTTTTGTGGATCATTTTTGAGCCTCTTGAGTTTGACTTTGAGTGTATGTTTTTTATTGCAAGATTGATTTGTAACTTAGAGGATTGACTTGGCAAGAGGTAGAGTCTTAATACTTGCTTTGCCCTAGCCTTTGATATTTGAAAGCTTGTAAGGATGGTAGTATATAAAAAAATTCTGAGAAGTTACTGGATTGTTATGGTTAAGTTCTCTTAGGTCAACCCCCTATTTGGATCAAAATTACAATTATGAACAAATTATCAAAGACAACATTCTCAAGTATATAGATGAACTATGTGATTTTAAAATAGTTATATTTTTTTTAGTCTCCAAAATTTAAAATGTCTTCAAATACCTAGACATGACACCAAGTCACACAAACGTGTATAAAGTTTGACTTATAATGAATATTAGAAAAGGTTGAGAGTCTAATATTCTTAATTAAAAATTAAAAATTTGGGTTCAATCTTGAGGTGCTTAAATTGAATGGGGCAATATGGTGTTAGATTCAATGCATGGAGTGAATGTGTGGACATGGATGTGATAAGGTCAAATGCATGGAAATAAGTGTAAATAATTAATGTGATAATCATTAAGTTATGAGCTAGACTTAGCATAAGAGTGTGCAACTTGTTGGTATGTAATTGTATTAAGTGATTTTATCATATTGTGCACAAAACTAGTTATGAATTGGCATTGGTATGAAAATTTCACTATCACATTTTTATCCCACTTTGAGGTGCATGAGAATTTGGAATGTGCATATATTTCAATTTATGTGAGCTTTCTTAACCAAGATGAAATGAAAATCCTTAGATATTTCAAGAGGATATTTGGTGAATGAAAACTGATGGACCATAATTTAATTCTTCTTGTGTTCCTCTCCTTGGCTTGAACACTATATAGGAACTTATAAAATAAACATAAAACATGCAATGAGTAGCTTCTAGATCACACAAGTGAAATAAGAACAAATAATAAGCGATTTCAATTGTCTACAAAAAAAGAAAGAGAGAGAGGGTTTATAAAATTTGCCTCAAAAAAGTTATAAAAATTGTTTTGCTCAATTGTGGCAATGCAATATGACACATTTGGTATAGCTGAATATGACTTTACCAAATTGTGAATAAATTATTTTCTCATATGGAGTAATGCTATATGACACATTCAATAAGGCTATAATGTAATTCTACTCAATGTTGGTAAAGTACAACATGACATGTGTTAAGTATAGCTTTGTGACTCTACTCAACATAAAAAATATGATAGAACTCTATTTTATTATGAGAATAAAATGAGATAAAATTTCATGTAGGTACAGTGATGAGTCTCTATGTAGCACAAGTCACTAATTCAAATCTCAAAAATAAGAGTGCGAACAATAATTTATGTCTCCCTTTAATTAGTTGTATTCATTACATGAAAATGATTGAAGGAGATGAAAAATGACACATAAATAGATATTAGAATACTCAAATCATAGATAAGAATATAAATAATTAAAAAACAAGGATTAGTAGTCATGATGAACATTGTGAGGCAATTAGTAATGATTTAAGAAATTAAGTGTGTAAGCACATAGATAATGTGATAAAGGTCACGTGATAAGTAATTAATAAATATTACATGATAGTCATGTAAAACACATAAGATCCAGTAATAATCACCAAGCTTCATAGGGTTGTCTCAAATATATAAAAATAATATAGTTATATAACCTATAAGCATAGAAGAAATAAGAATCAATGTGCATGTGATCAATTTTGTCCCTAGTATAGAAAAATCATGTTGGAAAAAGTAGACCTAAAGGCTATATACAAGGATCTTGTAATAATCTTGAGTATGTAATCAAGTTGAACTTATCATCTCATAAATTATTGTAGGAAGAATTTTCACTATCTTAGCTTCCTATAATTTGGAATTAGAGTTTTATCAACTTAAGTCCTAGGTGGTAGGATTTTTTTGAACTAATATTGGTTTAAGTGGGAGTGTGTACAAATGATATATTTGTTTTAGGGAAGATTACAAGCACATATTGATTGGAGATGAAAATATTTAATAATACGAATTTTGAGCTTTGACCTTAAAATAGATGAAATGCTCGTAGATTAAGATATATGAGCAACGGTCTCTATATATCAACTTGCATTAATGTCACTTGAAGACTAGGTTGTGTTGGATAGAAGGGAAAGAATCCTTATTATACTTTGCTTGGCTAATTTAGTGTACTTGAATGCTTTGAGAGAACCCATCATAAAAATATTTTAAAAAATATGGGGGACCTCGTACTATACCAAGTCATTAGTAAATAAGCTTTCCCTACAAAATAGTTTATACACTTAGAGGATGGGTGAGGGTGATTCTATTATTGAGCACCTTAATGAATTCAACATGATAGTGAGTTAGCTATTGTTATTTGGTGTGAAAGTAAAACATTAATATGGATGCATGGCCATGTTATGTTCTTTTCCAAACTTATGGAGCAACCTACTAATAGCTATTAGAGGTAATACTTCAAATCTTGTGCTTGGTGAAGCAATTGCTACTTTGCTCTTAAAAGATATGCAGTGCTCGAGATTATAAATATACCAAGGTTCAAGAAGAAGGAAAAGAAGGAAAAATACAAACCTAAGTCTCATGGGAGATCTAAGTTTCCTAATGATTCCAAGGTGAAAGATTAGAACTATGGAACATCAACCCATTTTAGAAGATATTTCAAGGAGGAGAAATATAATAAAAATAAGGGTGAATTTGATGATGATTATGATAAATCTTATCAAGAGGATGAATGAAATACATTTATTCTACGATTCACTATACATGCATGCGAGGATACATGGATGATTGGCTCTAGAGCACTTTCCACATGAATCACCCTTAGAAGTGGTTTTCATAATATGATATTTTTGATGGTGGGAAGGTATATATTAGTTAAAAATATTGCCTCTATATTTTTGGCTATGATAGTCAATACTTGACACTCTAATGGGAGGATCAAGGGTATTTTTAGAGTTCTACACATCCTTGGTTTGACATAAAACTTATTTTTATGAGTAAAAGGAATAATGCATGAGTTAAAATTATCCTCAAGGTAATAGAGGGTGTAAGATGGTTTGAGGATCTAAGTTACTTAAAAATGGGGTTTGATTTAGTTCTCTCACTTATCTTGATGCTAGTAGTTACATACAATGCAATAGTTATTCTATACATGAAATAAAGAGATCTATAGAATCTACACCTTTCCCATTAAAACCTATAATAAAGAGATATATTGTATCTAATTTTGATGGTCATGCATTTGGATACATATACATACTCTTAACTTATCTAGATAAAATAACCTACTAAGAATATAATTTTATGGAACCAACATATAAGCCATATTCATGAGAAATATCCAAGGACCTCAAAAAATAAAAATATAATAGAGGGTTTTGTTGATTTTTCTCTTGAATTTAATTTTTGAGAACATTGTATATATGAAAAATAAAATTGTATTAATTTTAACATAAGCTCTCATAAACATGTTAGGATTTTGAATCTTATTCATAATGATTTATTTGGTCTAGTAAATATTCATCCACCATCAAAATACTTGTATTTTATTTCTTTTATTGATGATTTATCTAGAAGAACTTGGGATTGTAGAGAAGGGGGATTTTCTACTCACAAGTTCTCTTTGTTCAGAGAGCCTCATGGGGTGAACTGCCCTAAACTACCTCAAGGAATAGCGTGAAAGTTCTAAAATAAAAAAGAGAAGGTCACAAGCATTTTCTACACAAACTGACAAGCTCTTGACCAAAGGATGGAAGCGTGGGTTTGGGATGACAACACAATGCACTGACGTTTCTTTGGCGCGCTGGCGTCCATACAGACCAAAAAGCAAGAATGTCACATAAAATAGCTTAGCGACTACTAGCGATCTAATTACTGAGAACTTTAGAAGTATTGGAAAATAATAGAGTGTGATAAAACTGAAACAAAGTGAAATAGAAATGATAAAGAGAATAAAAGATAGAAAGGAAATGCTCACAACCATGCAAGTGATGAAGCCTCCAGTATGTGAATGTCTTCAATTACCTACATGCATAAGATTTGGAGAAAGTGTTAGGACTATATGGGGGTTTGCCTTAGTCAAAACCATATTTTGGTGTTCCCACCTCCAAAAAACATCCAAATAGATAGAAAGAAGTAAATTGTGGGTAAACCCACAAAAGTGGTTTACAATTGGAGTGAGGAAGGAAAAGTTGAAAAAAATGACCCCATGCCGATTTTTTTTGTTTTTGGGGTTCAAAGGAACCAAAAGAGGGTTTGAATGAACTAGGGTTCGAGTGAACCCATTCAATGAACTTCCTCCCATTCCCACCAAAAAAAAACAAAGGAAACCCTTTTTGAAGGCGGGTTCGTTCGAACCCCCCATTTCCCTCCTTCTCCCCCTCAAGTGGTAAAAAATTCCAGAATTTTGCGCTTCGAATCTCGAGTTGAGGATGAAAATGGAGGAGACTTCACAAACCCAACTGGATGATGGTAGTCCTCAGAAAAAGCTATCCAACAAATATAATTTTAATATGTTTTGGTTTTACTATGTATTTGTTTTTTTAGTTTTATTAAACATAGGTTTTTCACTGAAAATCAAGCTCTTTGTTATGCACATGTGGAAAATAGCAGATTATCAATTTTTTTTAAAAAAAATATGAGTGCACCAAATATTGAAGTCCTTGATCCAACAAAAAAAATTTGAATTTTGATACATACAAAAAAAGTTATGTTGTATACGGTCCGCCTATGTTTGAATTGTAATTGGTTTGACTTCGAAACTTGATTAAGGAAAAAATATTCAATAAAAAACTATAAGACCAACTGGAAGCACTAGATATCAGAGTTACAAATCTAAATTCAAAAGAATTAAAATTTTATCTTTCATGGAAAAAAAATTATGTTGTATACGGTGAGCATCACTCCTTAAAAATGTTGTTTGTTGAAAAAAAACTAGTTTTCAAAGGAGATGGACACAAAAGTGCAATCTGATTCGAATTTTTTTGAAAAAAATATATTTAGAATCTACAGACAAAATGTCACAAATCACTAGTTTGCATCATCTTCAAATTCCTCACGGTTTAGCCGCTATAGGTGCCTGAAAGTGAAGATTTAGTTAGAAAAAATATTTTAGTGTCTAGTGTGGCCAAAAATTGTAAACCACTATTGTGGGATCACCCTTGTGTAATGTGATAAAAGAAAACCCCACTTGAGGAGGAGAACCCATATCACAAAAGAGGTGATAAAAGCAATCCCCACTCGAGGAGGAGAACCCGTATTACAATATGTAGATGCAATAGATAGGGGATGTAAAAAATCCCAAGATGCTCAAAGGTGTAAGGAACGTGGTAGATATCACATGAGAGGCTTAGAAATCCGGGAAGGGAAACAAAGAGAGCTCTGAGAGCCAAGAGTGTTGCAAAGGGTGTTGTAATGGCTTGGGAGTGCTGCTATAACAAGATCGAAATCCATGATCCATGGCTCAAAGGAAGCTAGAGGTAGAAGAGGCCCAAATAGAATGAAAAGACAGAATTTAAGGAAGGAAAAGAAGCTTCTTGAGCCGTTTCAGGGTGTCCCCAACCGTTACCATCGACAAAATGAGATGAGGCAGAAGATTCCCAAATGGAATGAAAAGATAACATTTAATGAAGGAAAAGAAGCTTCCTGCTCCGTTTCAGGGCGTCCCCAGCCGTTACCATCGACAAAATGAGATGACAAGTGAAAAAATGCATGGAAATGATTATTTGATCATTTAAATGTTGTAGGACGGTAGCGCGGCGTGCTAGTGTCCAGACACGTCACACTAGAAAATGATGTGAACAAGGGAAGCATCAGGTTTAAAGTCAAGCTGACATGCAAGGGTAGTTGTTGAAAATGGGTGCTGAGCATCTTGAGAAGGGAAAAAGGATAATGTAGGGGCTAAAATGCCTACACAAATTCTAAGGGAGTGGACACTAAAGCGGGTACAAAAATGTATGTGAAATTTCAAGGGGTGCAATTTTACAACATTACATTTTGCCACCACTTTAGTGGGCATATGAATCTATGCTAATATGCACACTAAAGGAAATATACTAAACATAAATAACATAATAATGTCAAAAGGATAATGTAGAGGAAGCAAATAAATCTTCAAAGCAAGTAACCATACCCCCACGCTAAGGACCTGCAAAACAAGTGCATTAGACAAGAAAAACTTGCAATAGACAATAATGTTAGCGCATAAAAATCTAAATGATTTGAGTCAACAAAGTGACAAAGACCTTGATGTATAAGGTTGTCTTAGTACTATACATCATCCCCAAATTAAAAACAATAACACACAAAAGAATTCCTAAATGGAGAGAAGAATGTAAGGATTGGTTGCTTCAAGAGAAGAATGCACCCAAAGGTTAGGGAAACAACCAATGTTGAAGAGAGAAAGAGCATATACATAGGATGAAGAAGAATGCAGATCTTCAATCTGGTATACACAATTTGAGAAGAGAAGAAAGAAAAAGATATAATGGAAAGATGGAGAATATAGAAAGGAATGAAAATTCCAAGATAGGTGGCCCCATAGGTACTCTCTCCCAAGGAGGTTTGAACGAAGGACTTCGTAGCTCTGTAGAACTACGAAGTTGCATAAAGTACATCGAAGGCCCTCAGACCAATGATGGAAAAATCCCGTAGGATGAAGTGTATTAAAAGCCCACAAACCTGCGAGGAGGAAACCCCCCAAGTCTCTCTCATGAAGGAAGTCCCCAGAAGTAAGCACCTTACAAGCCTGCATACCTATAAGAAGGCATCCCCAAGTTCTCTCATGAGGGAAACCCAAAGAAGTAAGCACCTTATAGGCCCACAAACCTGCAAGGAGGCATCTCCCAAGTTCTCTCACATGGAGGAAACCCAAAAGAAGGGGAATCCACATAGTTGTATTAGAAAGAAAATCTACAGGTGCACCTGCAAAGTGACATGTTAATCCACAGATAGAACATGTCAGAAAATAGAGCAACCACTTAGGAAAACAAGCAGACGATCACACAGACCATTGAAAAGTTGAAATGCTTTCAAAGGGATTCCCTTGAGAACCCTTGAAAAGAAGAGGGGTCCACTCAAGGTACACAGTATTTGAAAAGTGAGGTCTAGTCAGGTTGTCCGCAAGCTAGATGCTAAGATATGAAATAGGTCTAGCCGAGCTACCCCCAAGCTAGATGCCTTAGAATTCATTTGAGAGAAAATATTTCAAAGGGGATCCCTTCACAAGAAAAAGGGGTCCACTAAAGGGATGCTTCGGTTGAAAGACATAGAGAAGAGAGGGGGTCCTTTAAGAGGGACAAATATTTCCAAAAAAAATTATCACTACCCCCAACATATAGGGGAGGAGAACCATGCAAGATACTTAGGACATACAGGATAGAGGTAGAACTCGATATCACTTGTCATTTGAAGAAGAGGCAGGTGCATCAACAAATGAATGAGTGATGACACTCGAACTAAGAAAATGTTGTATTTTATCATTCAAGGCCTTACATTCACTAGTGGAATGGTCAGGCAATCGATGATATGCATAGAAAGAATATTTTTCTTTATCATGTTCATGAAATTTCTTGCGTGTATGAGGAGGAAGAGTAATTAAGTGGTATTTGAGAAGCCTCAACAACATACACTCTTGCTCAGACAAAGGATGAGGAGCAAGAAGCAACCCTTTCTCTTGTGGAGAAGAGTTTGACTGCTCACAAGAAGTAGATACGAAGATAGAAGATAAAGGAGGATGAACTAATTTACAAGAATGAGGTTGAGTGAAACCATGTCCACATTCAACTGCGGTTTCTATTTAGATTGTTTATTTGAGCAACCATGCCCCAAATTACACTTGCGAGGTGCACATTCTATAGCGATCTAAATTCCTTGTTCATTACACACACAACCTTTATGCCCATAGCCATATTTAGATACAAGCTTAAAGTCAAGGACATAACGTGTTTGAAAATATTAAGAAGAAGGAGGATCTTCATAGAGAGCATTATTCCAGAAATGGAGATTACACTACTTTATGGGATCACCACCATCCTTTCTAACAAGAATGCCAACATCATCCTTTTCAACAAAAGTGTACTTGTCTTCCTCAGAAGGAATATCAATACTAAGAATATTACAATTCATGTTCACACTATCACGTGATACAAAAGAATAATCATCTTTGAGAGTGGGTGGGGATGATGTTATTGGAAGGCTCAAGTGGACCAGGATGACTTTACATTCTCCATTGAAGGAGTGTGTAATGTCTAGAGAACCCCAATCATCACCAAGACATGCATTTTCTTGAGAAAATGTAGACTTAAAATTTATTCTACAGAAGGATCTTCTTTAGGGACATCTACGTCAAGAGTATCCTTTGTAGTAGGTATTGCTATAGTAAACAATGAAACATTGGAAGACACTGAAGGAATAAGATTAGGCACAATTGAAACTTGACCGACAACTACCATCTCACATAAGTCCATAGCATCAGTGTCAACCTTGATTGTGACTATTTGATTATTAAAAATGAACTTAATAGATTTATGCAAGGTAGATAAGACTACACCCATAGCATGAATCCACAGTCTACCAAGAAGAAGGTTATAAGGTAACTTTTCTGACATAACATATACAAGGGTGGGTACGGTAACATGTCCCAACCTCAAAGGCAAGAATATCATGCGCAAGGCTTGTCAATCAACATTATAGAACACACAAATGTAAATGGAAGAAGCATTAAGAGAAGATGGATCAATATTAATCTTAGGCAATAGATCAATGCATTGAGTGCAAAGACAACGTCAATGAGAGTAAATCTAATTCCAATTTTATTAATGTTAACTATGATCATTAGAGGGTCCGCTTTCTTTCGCACATCCAGGGGTGGAAGTTCTTGTGAATATAACATGATATTCGATGAATCCACATGAATATAAGCAATCAATGCATTAACATCTGTTAGCCTAGTAGAGGAAAGCAAGAGAATCGTCTGTAAGGATTCCTAAAGCATACCTTGATAAACTGGAGTAGACTGGAGCAAGTCCCATAGTGAGATCTTGGTTGGAGTAAAATGAAGTTGCTCGATGAGATCATAATCACTAGGTTCTTTAGTTTTAGGTTTAGGATCTGAAGGAAGACTAGGTTGTTTATTCATTCTATTCTCATAAGTATGGGCCATCGCTCTATAAGAGAGAGCCTTAGAAAGATTAGGAGAATCATTATCAAATGAAACACCATTAATAGAACAAGCCCTTTTAGGAGAAGAAATATTTGGAGTGAGATAATTGACCAGTCTCTTAGGCCTTTGAGGGGTAGCAAAGACATAGATACATTTATAGAATCATCACAACTAGTGGAATAATTATTCAAAGAAACATTCTCAACATTGATCCAGGGAGGATCAAATATGGAAGGAGATTCATCATTTGCTAATGCATAGTCTGTGGAAGAGAGTGCATCAGAACAAAGATGATATTCATCATTCAAAAATGCAACGTCTCTAGAAGAGAGTGCATTGGAATGGAGAGGAGATTCATCATCTCCAAAAGAGAGTGCATTGGAATGAAGGGAAGGTAGTGTAACATTAATAAAGGTATCAATGATTTCATCTTCTTGCAATAAAATATCCTTTGAAGCAAGAGGACTTTCTTGAGAAGGATCAAAGATATCAAGTGACATAAGCAAAGCCAAGTCACCATCACATGCATGAAATGGAATATCATTAATGCTTTGAATTGAATTAGATATTTAACTGATAAAATAAGATATTAAATTCATTTTGGCGATAGAACTAAGAAAAATAAAAAATCCAGATTTTCAAAATTTTTCTGTTATTTTCTAGGTTCTAGTAATTTACATTTTCGGAGGTCTTTAGAGTGAAATTTAGGGTAAAAAATTACATTGGTCTATAAAATTTGATAGCCAAAGGCATTTTATTTTAGGGATTGAATGAGTCCTCTTGGAGACCTTTCCAATGGTGCAAACGGTTTTGAATTTTGAGCACCGAGTCAAAATTTATGACCCCACCAAGTTGGGGTAAATAAATTCCTAGTTTTCGGTTCACGTCAAGCTCACCAAAATGTAGAGAAGGGGGATTCGCTACTCATGAGTTATCTTCATTCAAAGAGCCTCATGGGGTGAACTGCTCTAAACTACCTGAAGGAGCAGTGTGAAAGTTCTAGAATAAAAAAGAGTAGGCCACAAGAATTTTCTGGACAAACCGAAAAGCTCTCAGCCAAAGGATGGAAGCATGAGTTTGGTGCGCTAGCATTTGTACAAACTAGAAAGAAAGAATGTCATAGAAAACAACTTAGTGAATACTAAAAATCTAATTACTGAGAACTTCAAAAGTACTGGAAAATAACATAGTGTGATAATTTGAAATAAAGTTAAATAGAAATGATAAAGAGAATATGAGATAGAAAGGAAATACTCACAACCACGCAAGTGATGAAGCATCCAGCATGTGAATGTCTTCAAATAATTGCAGGTGTAAGATTTGGAGAAAGTGTTGGGGCTGTATAGGGGTTTGCCTCAGTGAAACCCCCATTTTGGTGTTCCCACCTCCATAGACAACCAAATAGATAGAGAGAAGTAAAGTGTGCAATGAGTGATAAAAGAAAACCCCGCTCGAGGAGGAGAACCTGTATCACAAAAGATGTGATAAAAGTAATCCCCGCTTGAGGAGGAGAACTCGTATCACAATATGTAGATGCAATAGATAGGGGATGCAATAAATCCAAAGATGCTCAAAGGTGCAAGGCACGAGGTAGATATCACATGAGAGACTTAAAAGGCCAAGAAGGGAAACAAAGAGAGCTCTGAGAGACAAGAGTGTTGTAGAGGGTGTTGTAATGGCTTGGGAGTGCTATTATAACAAGAGAGAAATCCAAAAACCAAGTCTAGAAGGAAGCTAGAGGCAAAAGAGACCCAAATGGAAGAAAATATAACATTTAAGGAAGGAAAAGAAGCTTCCCAAGTCGTTTCAGGGCGTCCCCAGCCGTTACCACCAAAAAATGATATGACAAGTGGAAAAAATTGTTGGAGTAACTGCTAGCATCTCCCTTTAGGTTCGCGACATGGTTTAATCGCCTCTCGTGGGTCTTAACTAAAGCTTGTATCGGCTATTGACAGGTCAATCTTTTGGTGCAACGACAAGGCCAACAATTGGTATCAGAGCCGGTCATGGGTTCAAACCCCTCAAGTGATGCTAAGGGGGGATTGTTGGACTAACCACCAGCATCTCCCTTCGGGTTTGTGACATGGTTTAACCACCTCCCATGGATATTAACTAAAGCTTGTATTGGGCATTGACATGTTGATCTTTTGGTGCAACCATAAGGCCAACAAAAATGCACAAAAATGATCATTTGGTTGTTAAAATGTTGCAAGACGCTAGCACACTATGCATACATCTACACAATGCGGTAGTACCTGAACATGTCACGCTACAAAATGACACGAATAGGGGAAGGATCAGGTTTAACGCCAAGCTGACATGCAAGGGTAGTTGCTGAAAAGGGGTGCTGAGCATCTTGAGAAGGGAAAAAGGTTGATGTAGTGGCTCAAATGGGCCTACATAGATGCTAAGGGAGTGGACACTAATGCGGGTACACAAATGTATGTGAAATTCCAAGGGGTGCAATTTTATGACATTACAGGGAGTACATCCTCAAAAGAAAATTTGAGGTCTTCAATTGGTTTAGCAAGTTTGAGGTCCTCATGGAGAACTAAATTAGTAAAAATACCAAGGTATTGAGAAATAATAAGGTGAAGAATTTTGTTCAAATTTGGAGTTCGATAGATTATTTAAAGAGGGTAGTATTGAATGACACAAGACAACTCCAACAACCCTAAAAAATAGAGTTGCAAATGGGATGACTAAGGTATTGATGGAGAGGAATAGGAGTATTCTTAGTGGGGAAAAATTGGAATATAAATTTTAGGAAAATATGGTTAGCACTTCATGTTACTTGATCAATAGGTTTATAAAATCAGCAATTTTTAAGAATACTCCCATGGTGGTTTGGAAGGAAAATTTCTCACTTCGACATCCTTGAGTTTTTAGTTGTGAAACATATGCTCACATGCCTATCTAGTAGTCAAAGTTAGATTATAAGGATATGAAATGTATCTTAAATGGATATGATGTTGGTGTGAATTGATACAAGACTTGGGATCTTGTGAACTAGGAATGTTCTATATGTTCGGATTTAATATTTAGGGATATTTTAAACCTTCCCTTACAATTAGGCAATGATATATAACTACAAAATCTATAGTACAATTACTGTAAAATATCCATATAGTTGTACTTGAGGTTGTAATAGAGGTTCAAGTTGGACCTAATGAGAAGGAGAGATCAAATATTTTGGATGAGGAAGAACCAAAACCTTAGCTAATGAGAAAAGAAGACAACCAAAAAGGTATAATCAACATGATTTTAGATGTATTTTTACTTTGATTTCTAATACTAATAAAATTTGAATCATGAAAGAGTCAATGATGATGGATGATAGTGAGTACTAGATATTAGTAATGAATGAGAAGATGGATGTGTTAAAAATAAGACAAAATTATACTTGAAATTTAGCTCTACATGACCAAAAAATTTATGGGCAAAAGGAAGTTATAAACAAGAGTTTAGGTACAACTTGTGAGGTATCTAACAAGATAAAAAAATAAGTAATTAGGATATTTCATTAGTCCAATTATAGTTTTCATATAATGATTCAATAAATAGGAGTCCATGGAAAACATAATTTGATACAATATATGATAGTGGTCCAAGAGATGTATTATAACTAAGAGATATTGGAAATGAAAATAAGATAATTTCTAAAGATTATAAATTATATGAAACTATTTATTGAAAAGGTAAGAAACTAATTGGAAAGAATCAATAATTAGTATATGGATAATGATAACATGAACATGAGATATAGGGAGTATGATGTTGGAGATAAAGTAATTGTATATCTAAGAAGGAAAAATTTACATAGGGTACATGAAATAAGCTAAAGATGAAAAAGTTTAAACCTTGTAAGATCATCATTTGATTTTGATAATGTATATGAATTAGAATTTCTTGAAGGAATTAGTATATCTTAGGTATTTAAAATTTAAAATTTTATATTTAATTGTCATTAAGAGACTTATATGAAGAAATTTTGAAAATGAATTAGAGAAAGTAGATACAAAATAAATAAATAAGTATATTGAAGAAATAAAAAATAATAAAATTAGATAGAGTTCTAGGAGAAAAAACCATAAATATTACTTAGTGAGATGGAAATGAAGTCCTATTGGATATTCAACCTAGACATTGACAATTAAATGAACTATTTTTTCCTTTCGTTATCTAAAGTGAGAGACTCACTTTTCAATTACCCAAGGTGGTTGATGCAAGTGTACCTAGGGTGTAAGAGCAATCTCACATTAACCAAAAATATTTTATTTCATGTTTATTTTATTTTATAGGTACATAGTGTTAGTGTTAAAAATGGTATTCTCTAACTAGTTAGATTTTAGCATATTTAGTAGAGCAATTCACACTACACTTAATCTCACTTAGAGGTTATCTAGACTTTTGTCTCAACTCAAGTAGACTCACCCAGTGTCTTGACAATTGTTCATAGAGTCCTACATGTGTTTCATACTTGGAGGGGTATTCAGATTTTGAATCCTACATTCTCACCTCCTCTTGCTTTCCTTTATAATAAAGGCTCATTTGTACATTTTACAACGCATTACATGCTAATGATATTATATCATTTTGAAATGTTTGTTTGTGGATTGTTTTGAGTTTGCAAGTAGATATTGACTTCCCCAACATGGTATCAAAGCAAGCTTACAAATCCAATCCCTTTTTCTCTTAAATTTGTTAGGTTTGTCGGAATCAAGTTTCAAATGGTGCATTTTGGAACAAAACTAACTTCACGGTTGCACTTAAAAGGGCTATAAGACACATTTTGATATATAACACTTGGGTATTTGAAGATTTTTTTTCTATTTTTGGGGCCTAGCCATGGATAGCTGTAAAAAATCCATACAATCTATATAAACATATTGTCCAAAATACCATCTTGAATCAACATGCCAATTTGCACCAGTTTCTTGATCAACGTGTTGCCTTGGCCTTTGTGCAACAATTTTTTTAATATTTTTTATTTTTTAGTGTAGTGTAGGAAATTTTACTCCTATGTGAGTACAATTTCACACTTAATTTGGACCTATTTTAGTGACCTCAATTTAATTCATTTTATCGTTTATAAATAGGCCCCTAAACCCCTTTATTATGCATCCCAAGGCCTATTTTAAATATTTTTCGACATCACAACATGCATTGAATAAATGCAATTCAATTAATTTAATGCCTCAAAATTTATTAATCCTATACTTTTAGGCCAAGACCCATTTTCCCTTGGGCAAATGGGTCCCCTTTAAGATCCAGATTCAAAATTTGAGCATGTTTTTGGCAGCAATTTGAAGTTCTAGATTTAAGTTTTAAATGTTGGCTTTCAGGATTTAATAATTGGGAAATTAGAAAGGAAACCTATAAAGCCTAGTCTTTTCACCATTTTACACTAGGTTGAGAAAAATATTGAGGAGGTATTCACAAGATTAGAATTCAAGGTCAAGGAGAACATTCAAGAAAGTAAAGTTGAAGTCTTGGAGAAGCATTTCAATTGTTTTTGCACGTCTTCAAGATCATTTTGGGAAGATTTATCAAGCATTGTTCATGATTGAATATTGATACCAATGGTGGATCATGATGGATTCTAGGTTTTGGGATATGCAACTAGCCATTTCCCTTGATCTAATGACTTATTTCCTAGTGATCCCATTTTCTATCTTCATTCTACTAGCCACCTAAAGCAAGGTACAATTAGATTTTTGATCTATTAGGAGATTTGACTTCCCCCTAACTAGTTATTTTGTTCATCATCCATGCTCATATATGGATCTTATTCTAACACACTTGAATAAGGTTTCTTTGTATTCTAGCTCTTCAAAATCTTAGACACACTTAAGATTAGGGAATACACACACTTTCAGGTTTCAAATATGTATTTCATCAAGGTTTAATTACCACTTGGGGTTTGATCGAGGCAAACCCCATGCAAACTAACCAAATTTTTTAATTTTATTGTAGGTCGAGATCTGAGAGTGAAAATTAAAAGGTACAAGAAAGAAGAGCATCATAAGCTACAGATCCAAATTTTAAAATTTCAGAAAGGTCTAGCAAGACCCATTTTCCCTAGGATGAATCTATCCTTGGAGGACACTTAGTAGGATCTTTTTGTTACAGGTGCATAAAATCATATCTTTCTTAGATCTTCCATAAATTTGTGGATTATATTAGTTGAAGGTTCTAAATTAATGATTGATGTTTTACATTGCCTAATTGCAATCATTTGGTATTTTTCATTTATCTCCCAAAAGTGTATTTCAGGTTGATTTACCCTATCCTCAATCATAAGGAAAACAACAAGATCTCCATTAAGGTTGACTCACATAAGGGTTGAAAGTCAATCTTTCCCTAGGGGATCTCTTTTTCCTAATGAACTAGGGAAGATAGGTGCATACCCCATTTTTCACATTCCATTTTGGTTAAACCCTATTTCCTTATGTTTCATTTTGGCGAACCTGACATTGTACATCTAAAATTTTGAAATTGGAGTCCATTTGAACCCTAGATCTAGGATTTGCATTAGTTTTCATTTCATTGCATTGCATTGAATTGCATTAGTTTGCACTTCATTTAGGGTTGTTAAACTTGTATTATTTTTTATATCATTTAGGGTTTTAAGTTTTCATTTTGCATCCTTTAAAATATAATAAATGCAAAAACATTTATGCATATTACATTGATTTTGCATAGTACTTGCATATTAGTGTATTTTCTGTCATTCGCATTCACAAATTTGGTCAAAATTGCATTTCAAATAGTGTCACATTGTTCATCAATTGTCACTAAATTCACTTGCACTAGGACACCCAAATTTGGAAAATTCTATCATTGAAACCACAGTTTACAACCTGAAATAGGAAACCCGAGCAATAAACCTTAGACTCAAATTTTAATTTTTGCAACCCCTGTGATGGGATCCATTTTCCCTAGGGTGAATCTATCCCTATACAGGTCTCCTGTTAGATTTTTGGGAGCATTTTTATGTATGTTTTTGTATATTTTTTCTGCTATTATATCTGCATTTTGAAATTTTGAAATAGTCTGATTTGAATGTTGAAGGAAGTTGTTCTTTTAGTGCAATATTGAGGAAAATTAAAAAATAAATGTTTTAGTATTATATTATTTCAAATCCTTGGTTAATTGTTTCATCCTTTCATTGTATTAGATCTAAATTAGTTTTCATTTTGCAAACATTGGAAACCATAAACTATCTCAAAACATTAAACAAGAAACTACACATTAAATGGTCAACCTTGGAGAAAGCGTGGTTATTTAACAATGTCAAATCTCTTTCTACAAGTTAACATATTTCTCAATCCCTTTAGTAGTGATGAATTTGACATGTTAGATGAATCCCTTGAGGATATCATCTCACAAGGATCATCCACTAAGGCTTTTTATGATAAACCAAAACAAAGAGAAGTTAATGCAATCACACCTCAACTTACCATTTATCCACCCTCACATCAACAAAAACAAGTCCAAACCAAACCTGTACTTATCATAGGACCACCTAAAAGCAAACCATTACCTCAAGGAACTATTTTGAATTTTTCAAGGCAAATTACAAGTAAAACTATTTCGCAACAACCAAATTATAATACCATTGCTCATACATATAACACAAGGAACAATAGGGAACCACAAACAATACCTACTTCATAACCATTACCTCAACCAATTTTTCCTAGTGCTCCTTGCTTGCCTTTACACAATGGAAAGGATTATGATCTTTTGGAACAACTTAAAAGCACTCGTGCTAAGATTTCCTTATGGGATCTTATTCAAGCTTCACCTAATTACCATAACATTCTTCAAAATTACTTACAACAAGTAGTTATACCTCCTAGTGCTCAACCAAATGATGTAGTAGCACTAATTCAAGGCATGAATTCAATTAACATTGACATTATTTTTCACCAAGATGAGTTATCTCTAATGGAAATACGAAAAAAAAATGAAGCCTTCAAGGTAATGGTTGTCATTAAATTTTTTGGAATAAAGAAGAATCTCATTGACAATGGTTTGACTCTTAATGTGTGTAGTGTGAACCTCTTAGATAAGATTGAAGTGGACAAGGCTATGATTGAACTTGATTCTTTAGCTATTTGTGGATTTGATAATGTGGGAAAATAACCTCTTGGTGTGATAAAATTTGCTATTAGAGTTGGAAAGGTCACATTACAAATTCGTATCCATGTGATGCCTCAAGATCTCTCATACAATCTTCTTTTGGGTAGACCATGGATCCATGAAATGAATGGAGTACCTTCAACTCTTCATCATTTAATGAAGTATGTTTATAACAAAAAGGTCTATACAATAAAGGATAACCCTCACCCAAAAAATTGTTTGCACACTGAGAAAGAAAAGGGAAGTCCTTTGAAAACATTTCTACCAACTTCAAAAGTTGAACTTTTGTATGAAGAATAAAAATAAAAGAATATTGAAGAAGTCACAAAGTTATTGGAATATGATTGGGGTTCATTATATTTCACACCTACATTCATGGGAGAATACAAAATCATAACAAAAGAACCTAAAAAGGGAGAAGAAACAATGATAATGCGAACAAAACATTTAGAGGAACCTTGAAAAGCCTCTACTTAAACTAATTTACAAGAGGACACAAGTTACACAACACAATTTGATGAAGTTGATTATGAACAACCACCAAATCCAAAATAAATGGAAAATATTTATGGAAGAGGTTATGAGCTTTTGAAACAACTTGGTTATAGTGGAAAAGGATGTGGTGTGAAAGAACAAGGCATTGATGCCCTACAGAGCCTAACATACAAGAAACAATAAATGGTATTAGATATTTCCCTTCTAGGATAACAAAAGCATCAAAAAGGTCTTCACTTAACAACACCATTATGCGCGATTCTTCTAAGACAACTCTCACTTTGAAGCATCCTGAATTAACGATAAAATAAGTAATGGATCATTAGATTATTTTGAGTATGATGAAGCCTTGGTAGAAATATTAGGAATTTTTGATAAATCACCAACTCCCCATCAAAAACAAGGATTCACTTGTTCCTTAGTTAGTACATGATACTAGGTGATGTAGAAAAGAAAATAAGTGATGTTGAACAAGATAAAGAACATATTCCTGAAATTCCAAATCAAAGTGCATTGCCTATGGGGGATACAATTATCATACTGATGGATACATCTAAGAATGAAAAAGTGATTCAAATAGGGAAGTTCCTTGATGAGGAGGAACAAGAAGAACATGCAACATTATTACATGAATTTCATGAAATTTTTGCTTGGACTTATTTGGATATGTCAGGTATTGATGCTAAGATAGTCACGCATAATATTGTCCTTGCAAAAGATGCTAAACCGGTAAGACAAAAGATACACAGATGAATTCTAAGATAAATTTATTGGTTAAGGATGAAATTGAAAAAATATTAAAAGCTATATTTATTCATCCTATTAATTATTGTCCATGGATCTCCAACATTGTAGTAGTGGTAAAACCTAATAATCATATTAGGATGTGTACGAATTTTCATGATCTTAATAAAGAACCTTTAAAAGATGATTTTACCCTTCCTAAAATTGACATGATAGTGGATTAAATTGCATGCCATGATTTTTTATCATTCATGGAAGGTTTTTTAGGGTATAATCAAATCTTTATCAACCCTAAAGATCAATACAAGACAACATTTACTACACCTTGGGGAACATTCTATTCCAGGTTGTCATGCCCTTTGGATTAAATAATTTTGGTGCAATGTATCAAAGAGCTATGACATTGATATTTTGTGATTACATACATAAAATTCTAGAAGATTAGGTTGATGATATTCTAGCCAAATCCTTATCTCATCAAGACAATGTTAGAATCCTTCAAAATATCTTTGAAAGAATGCACAAGTACAATAAGATTGAATTTGAAAAAGTGTTTCTCTGGTGTAGATAGTGGAAAACTCTTAGGATTTATAGTATCCCACAAAGGAATTGAGGTGGAAACAAAGAAAATTGATGCTATCATTAACATGCCACCTCTTAAGAATATTTCTCAATTATGTACTTTACAAGGAAGGATTCAAGCTATCCATTGTTTTTTGTTATCTTTGGTGGATTAGACCTTACCCTTTACACAACTTCTTAAGAAGGAGTCATAATTTAAATGGAATGAGGATTGTAAACAAGCTTTTGAAATTTTTAAAGACTACCTCGCTACCCTTCCTATTTTACAACCCATCATGCAAGAATTTTTTTTTATCATTTATATATCAACATCGACCCATGATTTAGTAACATTGTTGTGTCAACAAGATGATAATGGTAAAGAACATCCTATTTATTACATCAGCCGAACTCTAATTGATTATGAAACTCGATATACAACGATATAAAAATAATGTTTGGATCTTGTGTTTGCTATTATTAAATTGAGGCATTATTTACTAAATGCAAAAAATCATGTGATTACAAAATTTAATCTTCTAAACATCTCTTTGCTAAAATAAACATATTAGGACATCTAGCTAAATGGGTTATGTTGTTAAATTGAGTTTGATCTTAAATTTGTCTCTCAAAAAGAAATCAAAGGACAATCCTTAACTGACCATTTATTTGACACTCCTTCTCCACTAGTGTTACCTAATATGGACTCGTTCCTTGATGAAAGTGTGTTGACCATTGAAAAAGAAACATGGGAATTACACTTTGATGGTTCTAAGTGTTGAATTGGCTCCGAAGCAAGGGTTATAATAATTCCACCTTTAGGAAAGCATATCCCTTTATCTTACCATCTAAAATTCCTATGTATAAATAACACTATAGAGTGTTAAGCCTTAATTGTTAGATTTTGTGTAGCCTTATCCTTAGGTGTTTAACACATTTCCATATTTGGTGATTCTCAACTGGTCATTAAATATATAAATGGATCATATCAAGCAAAACATGACAAACTAGTTCAATATAAAAACCTCATGATGATATTATTAGAACAATTTGAATTGTATACCATTGATAATACTCCTCAAAAGGATAATCAAAATTTAGATGCAATGGCAAGTGTCGCTTCCCTTGTATCTCATGATGATCCTTCTATGCATTTTACATTTGTTGTCACACAATTCTAAAACCATCAATATGTGAAAATGTAAAATAAGTGTTAGTGACCAATATTGAAGCCTCTCTTGAATGGTGCACACAAATATTCAAATACTTAAAATAAGGTACCTTTCCTGAACCAATCACTAAGAACACTAGAGCTCATATTCATAAAATTGCTACTCGATATGTCATTCTAGCAGATGTTTTATATAGATGATCCTTTGATGGTCTTTTAATTAGATGCCTTAAACAATTGAATATCCTTATAGCCCTCGAGGAAGCTCATGCTGGTGATTGCAAGGGACATTTTGGAGGAAGATCATTAGTTCAAAGATTAATCTACATGGGGTATTATTGGAGACATATGGAACAATATTTTTTTGAGCATGTTAAGAAATGTCACAAGTGTCAAGAACATAACAATTTGACTCATGCTTATGCTTCCGAACATTGTGCACAAATTCCTATCTAGCCATTTTTCGGTGTGGGGTTTTGATCTCACTGGAAAGATATCTCCTCCCTCTTCTTTTGGACACAAGCTCATAATTATCACAATGGATTATTTCATGAAATGAGTAGAAGCTATCCCTCTTCTCTCCACAACAACTGATTCAATTTATCATTTCATATTGAAACACATTATTGCTCACTTTGGCCTTCCTTCCATATCAGTTTTAGACAATGAAATCCCATTTAAGAACAATGATGTCGAGAAGATTTTTGAAACATTCCACATTCAACACTATTTCTCAACGCATTGCTACCCAAAATCTAATGGTCAAGCTTAATCAAGTAATAAAAATCTTGAAAAAAACTTGAGAAAAACAGAAAGAAAACACAATAAGGACTGACACACTTAGTTATCTTATGCATTGTGGGCTTATCACACTAGTCTAGTGTAGAAAAATGTATCCCTTTATATTTTCACACTTTTTTGGGCTCTCCCTACTAAAATTAGGCTTCTTTATGCCTTATTTGGTCTTATTTTGCATCCACAAGCCTTATTTAATGCATCTTTTCAAGGATAATCCCGACACTTATCTAATGACCAATCATAATTCATGATTTTGGGTTGTGTGTCCCAGATTTATTGATCTGGGATTCATAGGCCACCTTGGGCATATGGGTCCCACTTGAATCTCAGGGCCTAATCCTGAATTTGGCATAGAACTTAGCATTTCTTGAAACTTGTGTCCCAAGCTTAGGCTATTGGACTCATAAGCCCCAACTGGCATATGAGTCCCGCTTTATCTTGGACAGAGGTTTTAATTCAATTGTTGGTGGGATTTTATTCTCCTAGATCTGATGTCTGCTTGTAGTATTGTAATTTTTGGAAATTTAGCATAAATAAGTATAAATACAAGGTTATTTCACTTATTTTCTCCTAAGCTTTCAAGTATTCAAGCATTATAGAAAATCTGTGATCAAGAGCATTGAAGAGATGATTATCAAGCATTTTGGAGCTACATTCAAGATTCAAGCATCATGTCAAAGTCATCATGCATCATGTGTGTTCTTTGAGCTGACATTTGGGATGTAGGTTTTCATGATTCAAGCAAGCATTCAATTCAAGATCCATAGCATTCAATCAAGAGTCAAGATCTACATTCATGCTATCCATTTCATATAATATTGCAACCTTTGTTACAAGGGTTTGGTGAGTTGCAACATTGCATATTGTTCATTCATCATTCCTTCATTCTATTTCATTTCATTTCAAGGTTTGATTACCAAAATGAGGTTTGACCAAGGCAAGTCCCTATCCACTAACAAATCAACATTTTTCTCCCTCTGCATGTGTGATTTTAGATCTAGTTGTTTTGAGCTTGAAGATCCTTTGAAGATAAATTTGCAAGATTGAAGAAAGTTGTCAAAGTTGTCATCTTCACGAAAAATCACCTATATATCATAATTCAGACTTTTAGACTCAGAGATCGGACAATAGAGAAGCTATAGAAGATCACTAGAGGATACCATAGTTTTAGACAAACCATAATACCAGGACTAAATCACCACCTTGGGTGTATGAGTTCTAGTATACCATTTTTCAGTCATTTCCTATAGATCCTAGTTAACCAGTTCCAGATTCCAGATTTAGTCAGAATCCCTAAACTGGGACTAAATCACTCTGACAGTTCACATCAAAAACAATAAATTTCAGTGTTTTCAGGCCTTGCGTAGTCATTTCTGATTCTCCAGGTACCCTTCTATAGCTTTCTATTTTTCTTTCTAATTTCATATTCTAAGTTTCTAGGGTTTAGTTTATTCATGTTTGTATCCCTTTCTTTCTAAGAATTTGCTTAGTTGTGAACTCCCCTTTTTATCACACCTAAGGAGAGATTCTAGCAATCTTTTTTCCTAATTGGATCATTAGTTTGAGATATCCAGGGTTTCCTTGAATGAACTAGAGTGAAATAGGAAAGAGGTACTCATCCCCCCTTTGTATGTGTTCCATATCCTAAAAGGTGGAGCACCTTATTTCCTTGTGTTCAACTATTATTCATACACCTATATAAAATAGACCTTATAACCTTGTTTATGGCATTGATGCAATTTAATGACTTTGGAGTTAGAAATCCCTTCACTAAGGATTTCTCTTAGAGGGATTATTGATGATGCTATGTATAAATAAAAATGATTACAACAACTTTAAATGCTTGATGAACAATGCATTAATTATCTTGATCATCTTCAAGTCTATTCCAAAAGGATGCAATGTAGTTATAATAATAATGCCATTCTTCGCTCATTTAACAAAGGTGATTTGGTGCTATATGAGAATCAACATAATGTTAATGCCACCCCAAGTGAAAAAGGAAAGTTTAGTCTGAATTGGCTAGGACCCTATGTAATTGATGAAAGCTTTGGGTTTGGTGCATATACATTAATGAAAATAGATGTAACACCTGTCAAAGAGCCTACCAATGCTGCACATTTGAACACATATTACATTTAGTCCTTTCTTTGAATAGTATGTGTTTTAAAGAATGTTGTTAGATTAAATAGATAGGTATCTATTTTATCTTGCATTGATTCGTTCTTGAAAAACATTCCTCGCGTTTCTTGAATTGTTGAGTAATTGTTCATTATATTGAATTATTACTTTATTATTACATACTATTCAAATATTATGTGTGTTGTGTTAAATTAGATCATTACATGTATTTAATTTATTAATTAGATCTTCAGTACATCTTAGTTTAACACATAACACTTAATCAAAATGTAGTATCTAATATAAACTTAGGATTTAGGTTAGATTACATAAAACCTAGATCATGAAGACATTTATTAAATATTCTTACAAAGATTATTTAATAGATCACATTATGACTTAAATCAAAATAAATATAAAATGATCATATATATCATGAAAAGTTTGTATACATTCCATCTCATATACAACAATGCTAGTGAGGTCTATGGCAACCAGAATCCTCAAGGCCTAGTGGAGGTGCTTGTCACAAGATGGTCAATCATGATATATTCATATAGCTCATACACTCTCATACGCCTCATGCTTCACCTAGAGTAATCCCTCCCATACCATTACCATGATGCACTCCTAATCTATGCAATCTCTCTCTCAGCCTACACTCTAGTGATCTCTCCTTGCAACATGATGAATTTTGACTCGATGAAGGTGTGTACCTTGCTTTCAGCTAAAACATAGGATGCTCAAAGCTCTTCATATGCAGTTTGTCACGTACTCATTTTTGTCATTTATTTAAATGCAATTATTGATCATGAGATTTTCAATATTGATGTTAGATGATTATTTAAATTGAAATTGAAATTGAAATGCAAATGAAATGATTTGAAATTCATTTTTGTGAAATTCGGGGTTTGTCATTGTTGATGAGAAATTGAGTGCAAGTGAACGCAGGAACAAGTGAACAAGAATGAAGGTGAGAAAATTGATTAGGTAGAGTTGTTTTAGCCATTAGACATTTATGAGGATGATGGAATCTCACACACCACTTAGTTAATTATAATGTATTTTCATGATGATTAAATGGTTTAAATTTTAATTATTATAATGGCTATGCATTTTTTGAACGAAATTGCGAAAAAGAATTTGTTTGTTTTAAATGGCAATTTGATTATTTTTATGGGGAAATTGATTTTATTTAAATAATTAATTCTTTGCATAAATCTTTTATTTTAGTTGAAAATAATAATGCTTTTATTATTTTAAACTATGGGAATAAACCTTTAATTTTGAAAATATAAATATTAAAGGATAACCATATATGGAATTGTATGTTGAAGAAATAGTTAAATATCAAAATAAGTTATTGAAAAAAAATTAGAAAACAACAATACGTTCAAAGTTGGAATTGAAATTGAAATCAAAATAGTAGTTATCAAAATGCAAACAATTACATCACAATCAATTTTTTATGCAATCACAAATTGAAACTTGGAGTTTTGGCAAATTTTGGCTAGAGATCAAGCATGAATAATGGATCCAATTCCTTTGATAACAACTACCATTTTGCATAATAAGGAGGAGAAGAAATTTGAATTGAGCAGGCAGAGAGATCTAAGTATAGGAAAAAAAATCCGTTTTGGAGAGAAAAGGCAGATTTTTTTTTTTAATATTATCTTTATGGGATTGATCTAATATTCCCATGTGCGGCTAAAAGAGGGAGAGGAGGACTGTTTGATTATCTTTATTTTGAAATCTGCACATCTTCAAACCCCACGCACGGCTAGGAAGGGAGTTTTCTTTTAATTAGATTATATTATGTACATCTCCCAAGCGCATGTGGAAGAGGGGAGAGAACTATTGAAGCACAGATGAGAAGAAGGAGAGCTAGGTGATAACAGAATTGTTTATTTTTTATTCTACTTTGATTCATCTCTCTCACCATGCATGGGTAGAAGGAGTAGAAGAGAGAGGCGCAAATTGAAGGAGAATAAGGAGAGGGCACAAGAACAAAAGAAAGGATCTCCATCATACTTCAAACATAAATAAGAGCAAAGAATTTATAAAGTGCACCCAGGAACAGAGGGAGAATAGAACAAAAGATCAGCAGGAAAGAAAATTGACAACAGGAAACACAAAACCAACCAGATTCAGGAAATTACCAGGTAGAATCAAAGAAAGCATTGTTTACCAAATTCATGATCGTAGTATGTTTAATTTGAATCATTTTCTTTTATTCTTGTATTTAAACTATTGAAAATTAATACTGTTTTTATTAAATTTAGAAGAAATTACAAACACAGACTGTGTTTTTATTAAAAAAACCATATAACAAGCTTGAACATAAAACAATCAAGAGATAGTAGATTTTGTTGTTTAGTAAATTCTGTTTTTGCATATCTAAAGAGATGCACACAAAAAACTATACGTTTTTAGACACAAAAAACCTCCAACAGAAAATTATAATCATTATCTGTACAGACAGAAAATTGGAAATTACTAGAAAAGAAACATAAAAGATAGTGTCTTGATTTAAATAAAAATTGTTGAATGTTTTTCCAGAATGATAAAATTAAATAATTTTGTGTAAAGGTTTATGCTTGAAAAGTAAAAATGAAATTAGATAATTCTATGGAAATGAAACTAAAAAAATTGCTATGAAACAAAAGAAATTGAGAGGTGTTTACATTTTTAAAAGAGATAGTATTTTAGGGAAATTTGAAAAATAGAAAAGAAAGTAAGTAAAGTAAAAATGTAATTACTTTGAAATTGAACAAATTAGAAGAGGATTATATTAAATTGTGATTAAATTTCATGAGTAAATGAACCGAAAGAATGTGTGCTCATTTATTCTGATTTTATATGTATTTAGATTACATACTTGAGATACGCCTTCTTTTTGTTATTTTATTATTTGATTTAAATATTAATTTAATGTTATTTATGTTTTAAAACGATAAAAATACTGCATTAGAACCATTTTTTCTTGAAACAAGATTGCAGTTAAGATGTTTGTGAAAGATCATTTTTATTTTGAATGGAACCATGCATGCTTGATAAATGAATGTGCATGACATGTGCTTGGAAAGTTACCTTCCGGGACGGGTGCCGAATATGGGTTTATAGAGAGCGTAGTTTTACTTTTCCAAAACTACTATTATTTGTCATGCATGACATTTTACTTGGCCAAGTAACTTAAGGACCATTGAAATAGATGGAATGAAATTTACTCTCTACCATATCCTAGTATTGAACTTGCTTGTTTCTTAAATGAATTAGAAAAATGAAAAATATTGTGGATTTACTAGTTATACTAGGCACGCACCAGATTCCATCTTGCTTGTCGACTTCTTTTTGCTAAGTGATTCGTGCAGGGTTGGGTATTCTTTGAATGACTAAGGAATTCTAGGGAAGCGTAAGCTTCGAGGTTGGGTGGAAAAAGCGCCCGATCCTTGTTCTTGTCTTCATGTTTGAAGATATGCTATAGGATTGAAGATGAAAGGATGATTTCTTCATATATGTATTATTTTATTCTTTAATTATTGTAGAACTTAAGGCGACATAATGCCTAAGTCTTGTATGATTATTGTAGGGCTTAAGGTGACAAAATGCCTTAGTCTCGAATTGCAAATATCTTTTACAATGATTTTGTATTATTATTGTCATGTAAGATGACATGTGTATGAATTTAATTGGAAGTATTATGAATCTACTTGTAGACTTTAAGTCGATATCTTTGGAATATTTTAGATTTTATGAAGTGTAATGAATGGATTTTTGAATTTCTTTGGAATATAAATGAATTTATTTAAGAAATTGTCGTTGTTTGGATTTAAAGAGTTTCACTCTTTACATTTGGTATCAAAGCCCTAGGTTTTAACACTAGGGTCCTTTGTCCATTACGCTAAAGAAATATTCCTTGATACAGGAATTGTTGATACAAAATGGGTACAAGAGGAAAAGGAGCTACTGCAAGTAATGTGAATGACAGGTTGGATCAGATTCTCAATCTTTTGAATCAACAAGGTTCCAAAATGGATAATATGGAACATGAAGTTTGAGGAGTCAGAGAAGGACGAAACCCTCATAATGAAATTCCCCAAAATCAGGAGCAACCCGCTAATGAAAATCCAAGCGTTGAAGAAATACCAAATCCTCAAGCTAGGATTGAAGGGGAGTTGGCAAAAGACTTGAAAAGGGTAGCCCTGCCCAAGTTTGATGGTAATACCATTGATGATGGAGCTAAAGCCTGGGTAATGGAAATGGAAAATTACTTTGAGTTCAGGAATATGCCTAATGAGACCAAGGCAGTTTGGGCCGCATATCAGCTTACTAGAGAAGCTACTACTTGGTGGGATAATGAGAAGACTGAGAAGAAGTTACTACCAGGTGGGACTACTTGGGAAGTTTTCTTGCAAATTTTTAGGAAGAGATGGCTTCCACAACTATTCTTTGATAAGAAAATGATAGAGTTTTAGAATCTGACACAGTGTGGTTTGACAGTTACTTAGTACTGGGAGAGGTTCACTAACCTCCTGAAGTATGTACCACAATATCAGATGTATGAGAGGTTCCGTATTCAAAAATCCATCCTAGGATTAAGGCCATAGATAGGAGATGATGTGGATATTCATAATCCATTGACTATAGATGAGGTCTTCGAGAAGGCCATAAAACAAGAACAAAAGTTGCAATAGGTAGCAAACTACAAGAAGAATGTGAATGCTAAATCTGGATTTGGAAACAAGAAGTTCCAAAATAATAACAGTAATAACCAGAGGGGTAACAACAATTAGTAGATAAGGAACTTAAAGAGAGGAACAAACTCTTAGGAAAAAGGAGAAGGAAACTTTGGTGGAAATAAGAAAGTGAATAATAATAACACCAACTTCTCTAATACCAAGAACAAGACAGGTGGTCACCCAGGGCCATGAGGTGGATGTTACAATTGTGGAGGAGATCACTATGCCTCCAATTGCACTCAACGTATAGGTGGTCAGTGAGGAGGGAATGATCGGCGAGCACCACAACACCAGATTCATGCAACGGTTGACAACCATCAAGAATATTTTCAAGCTTCACCTATTCAGATGACAGGTAAGATTTTTGGTCAATCAATTTCCATTTTGATAGATACAAGAGCTACTAAATGATTTATTGATCCTAAAGTAGTTGCTAAGTTACCTATTAGACCTGGTTATATGTCACATGCATGGATGGTTTAGTATGGAAATTGAGCAGAGAAGAGGGTAGATTCATGTCTATCATGCAACGATTTAGAGCTAACTAATTTCCAAACCCAAGTTAACCTATATGTAGCACCGTTGGATTCATATGATGTGATCCTAGGGATCAATTGGTTAACTAAGCACAAAGCCATAGTGAACTATGAGGATAAGGTTGTGAGTTGTCTTGATTATTTTTGACATCCAGTTGAGATTTTTGGATCTCAAGAGCCTCTTGAGTTGAGACATATCTCAGCCATGCAGCTAAGGAAAACACATAGGAAAGGATGTTCCATATATGCTATATTGGTGAGTGACTTGGATAATGTATGGCAAAGTCCAGAGGGCTATCCAGTTCTCAAGGATTTCTTGGATATCTTTCCTAAAGAACTTACTGAGTTACCACCGAAGAGAGAATTTGATTTCTCGATTGAACTTTTACCTGGAACTGAGTCTCAATCCAAGGCTCCATACAGAATGACTGCTATGGAGTTATATGAACTGAAGGTTCAATTGCAAGAGTTACTGAAGTAGGGATTTATGAGACCAAGTGTATCTCCATGGGGTGCATCGGTAATCTTCGTAAAGAAGAAGGATGGGACCTTGAGACTATGTATTGATTACATAAAATTGAACAAGGTTACCATTAAGAATAGGTATCCTTTACCTAGGATAGATGAGTTATTTGATCAGATGAAAGGGGCCACAGTGTTTTCTAAGATTGATCTTAGATCAGGTTACAACCAGCTAAGGATTAAGGAGGAGGATATTCCGAAGACAACCTTCCGAATTCGGTATGGACATTACGAGTTCACAGTGGTACCTTTTGGTCTAACGAATGCCCCAACAACATTCATGAATCTAATGAACAATATCTTTAGAGATTGTTTAGATGATTTTGTGCTTATATTCACAGATGATATTATGATTTAATCCAAGATAGAAGAAGAGCATGAGAAGCACTTAAGGATAGTCTTGCAATGACTAAGAGATCGAAAGATTTTTGGTAAGTTTTTGAAGTGTACTTTCTTTTAGAAGAAGGTTCACTATTTGGGTCATGTCATATCTACTGAGGGAATCTCAGTTAATCCTATGAAGATAGAAGCAATTGTGGATTGGCCAACACCACAAAGTGTTACTAAAGTCCATAGTTTCATGGGAATTGCAGGATATTACAGGAAATATGTGGAAGGATTCTCTAGGATAGAAACACCTATTACTTCTCTTTAGAAGAAGGGAAGGAAATTTGAGTGGGATAAGAAGTGCAAGGAGGCATTTCAATTTCTAAAATAGAAGTTGACATCGACACCAGTTTTGACTATACCAGATCCTAATGGGCACTTCATAGTGATTATAGATTCTTCAGGTGAAGGTGTAGGATCTGTGTTGATGCAGGAAGGGCAAGTGGTTGCATATGAGTCCAAAAAATTGAAACAATATGAATTGAATTATGCGCCACATGATCTTGAGCTTGCAACTATTGTTCATGCATTATAGGTGTGGAGACATTATCTCCTAGGGAAACCATTTAAACTAAAGATGGATCATTTAGGACTTAAGTACATCTTTACACAGCCAAACCTCAATGCGACACATAGGAGGTGGCTTGAGTTCCTAAGTGAGTATGATTTTTATATTGAGTATATCAAGGGAAAGGAAAAAAAAGTTGCAAATGCTCTTAGTAGGAGAAGACATCTCTCTATTATGCTGACCACAAGGTCAAATTTGAGACAACAAGTGTTGCAGTATCTTCCAGTGGATGAGCATTATGAAAGGGTCAAGCAAGCCTTAGAGGCAGATCCTTCAGATCATAGATTTGATGGATATGTGATGGTATTTTGAGATATCAGGGAAGGATGTATATCCCTGAGGGTGGAGACTTGAGGAAGTTGATTCTAGAGGAAGTACATGAGGCACCTTACTTAGGGAATCTAGGAGTTACGAAGATGGTAGCAGAGTTGAAGACTTTGTATTTTTGGCCTAAGCTTAAGAAAGATGTTATGGAGTATGTGGCTAGATGTTTGGAATGCCAGCGGGTCAAGGCTGAGCATGTGCATACAACATGAATTTTGTATCCCCATGATATACCTGAGTATAAGTGGCAAGTAATCAATATGGATTTTATCCAAGGATTACCTTTGAGCAGGAATAGGCATGATACCATATTAGTAGTCGTTGATAAGCTAATGAAGGTTTCAAATTTCATACATGAGAATCTGAAAGATGGATCATTGACACTTGCGAAGAAATTTGTGCGAGAGATATTCTGACTGCATGGTGTATCAGAGACCATTATATTAGATAGGGATACCAGAATGACATCTAGGTTTTGGACAACACTGAATGCATCTTTAGGAACTAAGTTGAATTTTAGTTCTGCATATCACCTAGAAACTGATGCCAAACAAAAAGGGTCAATCAGGTTGTTGAGGATTTATTGAGGATGTACTAAATGGATCAACAGTATAAGTGGGAGGAATATTTTCCATTGGTTGAGTTTTCTTACAACTCATTCCATGCATCTTTGGGTATGGCACCTTTTGAGGCACTTTATGGATGGAAATGTTGCACACCCTTTAGTTGGGATAGGATGAAAGATAGGATCATCATTGGTCTAGATATGCTCAAGGAAATGGATGAGCAAATGAAGTTGATCGAGAGTAGGTTGAAGGAAGCAACTGATAGATAGAAGATCTATGCTAATAGAAACAAGAATTTCGAATAGTTTGCTACGGGAGATAAAGTCTTTTTGAGGGTTAAGCCTCATAAGAGCTCTATCTCATTTGGGAAATCATCAAAGTTGGCTCTGAGATTTGTGGGACCCTTTGATGTATTGGAAGTCATTAATCTAGTTGCTTATAGACTAGCGTTACCACCTGCTAAAGCTCAACTCCATGGTGTATTCCATGTTTCTTTATTGAAACCATACCATCGTGATGCATCTTACATACTTGATTGGCATTCATTACAGGTACAGGATCCAGGGGTGATGCTAGTGGAGCTCATCCGAATCATAGACAGGATTAGCATTAAGCTACGTAACAGGGATAATACTTAGTAGAAGGTCCAGTGGGACCAGTATACTAAGGATAGTGCTATATAGGAGGATTTTGAGATGATTGACCATCATTTTCCTTATTTGCTTTCTTAGATTAGTATTTGCTTTATGCAGAGATACTTGATACTCTAGTTTTTTATTCATATTTTGTGAACTTGGATAGCGTGGATGCTACTATGGATTGCTTATGCTTATGTTTTGAGAACTATTATGTTAGTTATTATTTCATTATGATTGAGATATTATGTTTTACTGATTGAGTTACTATGCTTATTGATTGATTAATAAGACATCGAGACGATGTCTCTTCCAAGAGGGGAAGGATGTCACATACTGATTTTTGTCATTTATTTAAATGCAATTATTGATCATGAGATTTTCAATATGGATGTTAGATGATTATTTAAATTGAAATTGAAATTGAAATTGAAATGCAAATGAAATGATTTGAAATTCATTTTTGTGAAATTCGGGGTTTTGTCATTGTTGATGAGAAATTGAGTGCAAGTGAACGCAGGAACAGGTGAATGAGAATGAAGGCGAGAACATTGATCAGGTAGAGTCGTTTTAGCCATTAGACGTTTATGAGGATGATGGAATCTCACACACCACTTAGTTAATTATAATGTATTTTTGTGATGATTAAATGGTTTAAATTTTAATTATTATAATGGCTATGCATTTGTTGAACGAAATTGCGAAAAAGAATTCGTTTGTTTTAAATGGCAATTTGATTATTTTTATGGGGAAATTGATTTTATTTAAATAATTAATTCTTTGTGTAAATATTTTATTTTAGTTGAAAATAATAATGCTTTTATTATTTTAGACTATGGGAATAAACCTTTAATTGTGAAAATATAAATATTAAAGGATAACCATATATGGAATTCTATGTTGAAGAAATAGGTAAATATCAAAATAAGTTATTGAAAACAAATTAGAAAGTAGCAATATGTTCAAAGTTGGAATTGAAATTGAAATCAAAACAGTAGTTATCAAATTGAAAACAATTACATCACAATCAATTTTGCATGCAATCACAAATTGAAACTTGGAGTTTTGGCAAATTTTGGATGGAGATCAAGCATTAATAATGGATCTGATTTCTTTGATAACAAATACCATTTTTCATAATAAGGAGGAGAAGAAATTTGAATTGAGTAGGCAGAGAGATCTAAGCATAGGAAAAAAATCCGTTTTGGAGAGAAAAGGCATATATATATTTTTTTTAATATTATCTTTATGGGATTGATCTGATATTCCCATGCGCGGGTAAAAGAGGGAGAGGAGGACTATTTGATTATCTTTATTTTGAAATATGCACATCTTCAAACCCCATGCGCGGCCAAGAAGGGAGTTTTCTTTTAATTAGATTATATTATGTACATCTCCCAAGCGCATGTGGAAGAGGGGAGAGAATTGTTGAAGCGCACATGAGAAGAAGGAGAGCTAGGTGATAACATAATTGTTTTTTTTTATTCTACTTTGATTCATCTCTCTCACCATGTGCAGGTAGAAGGAGTAGAAGAGAGGCATGGCCTGAAGGAGAATAGGGAGAGGGTGCAAGAACAAAAGAAAGGCTCTCCATCATACTTCAAACAAAAATAGGAGTAGAGAATTTATAAAGTGTGCCCAGGAACAGAGGGAGAATAGAACAAAAGATCAACAAGAAATAAAATTGATAGTAGGAAACACAAAACCAACCAGATTCAAGAAATTACCAAGTGGAATCAAAGAAAGCATTATTTACCAAATTCATGATCGTAGTATGTTTAATTTGAATCATTTTATTTTATTCTTGTATTTAAACTATTGAAAATTATCACTGTTTTTATTAAATTTAGAAGAAATTAAAAACATTTTTTTTTTTTTATTAAAAAACTATAGAACAAGCTTGAACAAAAAACAATCAAGAGATAGTAGATTTTGTTGTTTAGTAAATTCTATTTTTGCATATCTGAAGACATGCACACAAAAAACTATACGTTTTTAGATACATAAAACCTCCAACAGAAAATTATAATAATTATTTGTAGAGACAAAAAATTAGAAATTACCAAAAAAGAAACATAAAAGATAGTGTCTTGATTTAAATAATGTTGAATGTTTTTCCAGAATGATAAAATTAAATAATTTTGTGTAAAGGTTTATGCTTGAAAAGTAAGAATGAAATTAGATAATTCTATGGAAATGAAACTAAAACAATTGCTGCGAAACAAAAGAAATTGAGAGGTGTTTCCATTTTTAAAAGAGAGTATTTTAGGGAAATTTGAAAAACAGAAAAGAAAGTAAAGTAAAAATGTAATTACTTTGAAATTGAACAAATTAGAAGAGGATTATATTAAATTGTGATTAAATTTCATGAGTAAATGAACTGAAAGAATGTGTGCTCATTTATTCTGATTTTATATGTATTTAGATTACATACTTGAGATACACCTTCTTTTTGTTATTTTATTATTTGATTTAAATATTAATTCAATGCTATTTATGTTTTAAAACAATAAAAATACTGCATTAGAACCATTTTTGCTTGAAACAAGATTGCAGTTAAGATGTTTGTGAAAAATCATTTTTTTATTTTGAATGGAACAATGCATGCTTGATAAATGAATGTGCATGACATGCGTTTGGAAAGTTACCTTCCGGGACGGGTGCCGAATATGAGTTTATAGAGAGCATAGTTTTTCTTTTCCAAAACTACTATTATTTGTCGTGCATGACATTTTACTTGGCCAAGTAACTTAAGGACCATTGAAATAGATGGAATGAAATTTACTCTCTATCATATCCTAGTATCAAACTTTCTTGTTTCTTAAATGAATTAGAAAAATGAAAATGCTTTTGGATTTACTAGTTATACTAGGCATGCACCATATTCCATCTTGCTTGTCGGCTGCTTTTTGCTAAGCGATTTGTGCAGGGTCGGGTATTCTTTGAATGACTAAATAATTTTGGGGAAGCGTAAGCTTCGAGGTTGGGCAGAAAAAGCGCACGATCCTTGTTCTCATCTTCATGTTTGAAGATATGCTATTGAATTGAAGATGAAAGGATGATTTCTTCATATATGTATTATTTTATTCTTTAATTATTGTAGAACTTAAGGTGACAGAATGCCTAAGTCTTGTATGATTATTATAGAGCTTAAGGTGATAGTGCCTAAGTCTCAATTTGTAAATATCTTTTAAAATGGTTATGTATTATTAATCATGTAAGATGACATGTGTATGAATTTAATTGGAAGTATTATGAATCTATTTGTAGAATTTATGTCGATATCTTTGGAATCTTTTGGATTTTATGAAGTGTAATGAATGGAGTTTCAATTTTATTTGAAATATAAGTGAATTTTTTTAAGGAACTGTCATTGTTTGGATTTAAAGAGTTTCGCTCTTTACATAGTCTGAAGCTATTCAAGCTCACCTCTCACTCGCTCCTCCCTAATGAAAAACAAATCAACACACCTTGTGGCCTACTCGTACATAATCCTCCATCTCACTAAGGGCTCAAAAAGGTTAGCATGGCACCCCACGCTAGGTGGTGGAATATGCTCTACCAGTATCTCCAAATTTGGGGGCAAGGAATGGGCCATCTCTATAGTGACTCGATGGAAGAGGTCTCACCACTCTCAAGTGCACATGGCATAAAGAAAATAATAAATAAAATTAGAACATGCCATGGTATGTAAATGAGAATATACATAATATTAAAAACATAATAAAACTATTAAACATATCGTTACTTGGATCTCCAACCTGCTACTTAGGGTCTCGCTATGGGATGATAGGCCCCTCATGTGTAGGAAGTGTGGAAGGTGCAATACCACTGGTCTCCCCACACTCATGAATGTTGATGCCTATTGTGGTTGCTAACTTTTCCTAGGTGAATCATGAGTGAGATATATGTCTCTACTTGGGGGAATATGTGGCCTCATCCAACTCATCATAATCATCATTCATTGGGTCTAGATCCTCCTCATCCTCATCCCATAAGTCATTTTCTCGATCATCCTCATATGCATCTCCATAGACCACCTCCTCTCTCATCTCCATGACCTACAAGAGGTCCAATGTCGCCAGTAGGATGATTATAAGGGAAGACATGCATTGGTTGTGCTATCACTCGCTAATGTTCATAGGTTATAGTGGTGTCTACATTGTCTAGGTTCGATGTTGGGGGAAAATCATGGTCCTTGTCATCCGAGTTGATGGAGTGCACATCATTAACCATGGGATACCAAATGTATCTAGGTCTAGAGCCGCTCCGTGTTGATCTTAGATATGTGAGTCATGACTTCTACAGTACCTGAATCTGTGCAAAATGTCTCATAACTCAATCATAATAAAAAGGAATCACTATATAGTCATATCGACCCAGTAGGAGCCTATCCTATTGCATCCTAACAAGATGATGTGTGTGATCTAGCTACTGGGGTATTGTGAGTTAGGGCCTCCATACTATCTCCTTCTCCTCTAGGTAATCAAATTGAATCCTCCAAAATAGAAAATCTCTGAACTTCCATGCTCATCTTAGAGTATAGTTGAATGCTCGTGGGTACCCAAGGACTGCAATTGTGGGATAAATTGTAGGCCTAGTACATATGATATGCTTGAAGGTCCAAACCTCAAAGAGTGTACAATGTACTATGTTTTATAGCTATCGATACAAAAACTAGCTAAGATCATAGTAAAGATGATCCAACATATTGTGACCCCATGCATAAACAGTCTGATGACGCTCCATCTTGTGGATAGTATGCATGAGGACACAATCTAGGTGTGTTCCTCATCCATTAGGAACAAGAGCTAGTGCCATGGTGACAACCATAATCTATTACATCAACAATGGGTGTGCGTGCAAGATACACTTAAGCTCCAAACATGCCTTGATCTTTGCTGATGTAATAGGATGACCAATACAATGCTCAATATCCCATTGCATCTATAGGTATGTGTGATCCTCCTCAATATGGATGGTCTCACCCTACATGTGTAGTCTCAAGATATGGCTCATGTCCTCAAGCATCACCATCGTCTGCCCAGATGGTAGATGGAATATGAAAGTGTCTGCATTTCATCTCTCCACTAATTCCGTTTACATATCATCATGATATCTCATCGGTGGCATAATAAATATCCAAAATAATCTAGTCTTGCATAGAATTTCTATCCCCTTTATGGTCAGTTGGACAGGGTCCCAAAACCTCCTAAAA
>CM021103.1:204788676-205089070 GCA_007115665.2 Sequoiadendron giganteum
AAATGGAACTTGGAGTTCTGGCCATTTGGCTGGAGATCAAACACAAAAGGTGGATCTGACTTTGTTAATAGCTCCATCATTTCTCATGAGATAAAACGAAGAGGAAATTCGAATTGAAAAAGAGGGAAAGAGTGAAAAAACTGTTTTTGAGAGTTGAACAGAAAACACAGTCTTATTTTATTTTTGGAGATTCATTTGACTTGGGGGGGAGCGCAACCAGTAGAAGAGAATGAATTTGATAACCTTTATAGGCTGATCACCTTGCATGCACAGACATAGGGAGAGTTTTGTTAAGTTTTATTTTAGTTCTTTCCCTAAACCCCACGTGCAGCCAGAAGAACCATGCAAACAGAAACAACAATGGTTTGCATTGAACTCTGATGTCTCCCAAGTGCACATGGAAGGATGGAGAGATGACATAGAGTCTCAAGGAGAGGGTGCATAGGAAACAGAATGGAGAGGCACGTGGGAGAATATATAAGGAAGGGTATGACCAAAGGGAGGACAGGGAGAGGTAAATAATAAAAGAACAGATTGTTAATCTTCCCAAGCACAACTAGAAGATAGGTGCGGCCAGGATAAGGGGAAGTCTTAATTTATTTGAATTGGCTTGTCTCCCAAGCATATGTGGAAGGAAGGAAGGAAATATATATTTTTGATTCAAGAACGCCAGAAGACAGGGGGAATTCATAGCAAAAGAAAATAAAAGAACGGAAAATTGATAGAGGAAGCAAAACAAACCAGATTCAAGAGCAAAAGGTAGATTCAAATGATAATTGTTTATTTCTAAAATTCACAATCTCATTTAATATCTGAGTTTAAATTATTTCTTTTATTTTGGTATATTATCTATTGAAAATTATCACTGTTTCTTTTAAATTTAGAAGAAATTTCAAACACCAAACTGTGATTTTACCAGAAAACCATTGAACAATTAGAAACAGAAAATTGAAGAATGATTTTGAATAGAAAACAATTAAGAGACAGTAGATTTTTCTATTTAGTAAATTATGTTTTTGTAGATTCAAAAATCAAACTGCCAGAGACAGATAAAATTATCAAGACAAAAGAAACGGAAAAGATACTGTTATTAAATTAAATGAAATTGAAATGTTTTTCCAGAATGATAAAATTAAATAATTTTGTGTAAAGGTTTATGCTTGAAAAGTAAAAATGAAATTAGATAATTCTATGGAAATGAAACTAAAAAAATTGCTATGAAACAAAAGAAATTGAGAGGTGTTTACATTTTTAAAAGAGATAGTATTTTAGGGAAATTTGAAAAATAGAAAAGAAAGTAAGTAAAGTAAAAATGTAATTACTTTGAAATTGAACAAATTAGAAGAGGATTATATTAAATTGTGATTAAATTTCATGAGTAAATGAACCGAAAGAATGTGTGCTCATTTATTCTGATTTTATATGTATTTAGATTACATACTTGAGATACGCCTTCTTTTTGTTATTTTATTATTTGATTTAAATATTAATTTAATGTTATTTATGTTTTAAAACGATAAAAATACTGCATTAGAACCATTTTTTCTTGAAACAAGATTGCAGTTAAGATGTTTGTGAAAGATCATTTTTATTTTGAATGGAACCATGCATGCTTGATAAATGAATGTGCATGACATGTGCTTGGAAAGTTACCTTCCGGGACGGGTGCCGAATATGGGTTTATAGAGAGCGTAGTTTTACTTTTCCAAAACTACTATTATTTGTCATGCATGACATTTTACTTGGCCAAGTAACTTAAGGACCATTGAAATAGATGGAATGAAATTTACTCTCTACCATATCCTAGTATTGAACTTGCTTGTTTCTTAAATGAATTAGAAAAATGAAAAATATTGTGGATTTACTAGTTATACTAGGCACGCACCAGATTCCATCTTGCTTGTCGACTTCTTTTTGCTAAGTGATTCGTGCAGGGTTGGGTATTCTTTGAATGACTAAGGAATTCTAGGGAAGCGTAAGCTTCGAGGTTGGGTGGAAAAAGCGCCCGATCCTTGTTCTTGTCTTCATGTTTGAAGATATGCTATAGGATTGAAGATGAAAGGATGATTTCTTCATATATGTATTATTTTATTCTTTAATTATTGTAGAACTTAAGGCGACATAATGCCTAAGTCTTGTATGATTATTGTAGGGCTTAAGGTGACAAAATGCCTTAGTCTCGAATTGCAAATATCTTTTACAATGATTTTGTATTATTATTGTCATGTAAGATGACATGTGTATGAATTTAATTGGAAGTATTATGAATCTACTTGTAGACTTTAAGTCGATATCTTTGGAATATTTTAGATTTTATGAAGTGTAATGAATGGATTTTTGAATTTCTTTGGAATATAAATGAATTTATTTAAGAAATTGTCGTTGTTTGGATTTAAAGAGTTTCACTCTTTACATTTGGTATCAAAGCCCTAGGTTTTAACACTAGGGTCCTTTGTCCATTACGCTAAAGAAATATTCCTTGATACAGGAATTGTTGATACAAAATGGGTACAAGAGGAAAAGGAGCTACTGCAAGTAATGTGAATGACAGGTTGGATCAGATTCTCAATCTTTTGAATCAACAAGGTTCCAAAATGGATAATATGGAACATGAAGTTTGAGGAGTCAGAGAAGGACGAAACCCTCATAATGAAATTCCCCAAAATCAGGAGCAACCCGCTAATGAAAATCCAAGCGTTGAAGAAATACCAAATCCTCAAGCTAGGATTGAAGGGGAGTTGGCAAAAGACTTGAAAAGGGTAGCCCTGCCCAAGTTTGATGGTAATACCATTGATGATGGAGCTAAAGCCTGGGTAATGGAAATGGAAAATTACTTTGAGTTCAGGAATATGCCTAATGAGACCAAGGCAGTTTGGGCCGCATATCAGCTTACTAGAGAAGCTACTACTTGGTGGGATAATGAGAAGACTGAGAAGAAGTTACTACCAGGTGGGACTACTTGGGAAGTTTTCTTGCAAATTTTTAGGAAGAGATGGCTTCCACAACTATTCTTTGATAAGAAAATGATAGAGTTTTAGAATCTGACACAGTGTGGTTTGACAGTTACTTAGTACTGGGAGAGGTTCACTAACCTCCTGAAGTATGTACCACAATATCAGATGTATGAGAGGTTCCGTATTCAAAAATCCATCCTAGGATTAAGGCCATAGATAGGAGATGATGTGGATATTCATAATCCATTGACTATAGATGAGGTCTTCGAGAAGGCCATAAAACAAGAACAAAAGTTGCAATAGGTAGCAAACTACAAGAAGAATGTGAATGCTAAATCTGGATTTGGAAACAAGAAGTTCCAAAATAATAACAGTAATAACCAGAGGGGTAACAACAATTAGTAGATAAGGAACTTAAAGAGAGGAACAAACTCTTAGGAAAAAGGAGAAGGAAACTTTGGTGGAAATAAGAAAGTGAATAATAATAACACCAACTTCTCTAATACCAAGAACAAGACAGGTGGTCACCCAGGGCCATGAGGTGGATGTTACAATTGTGGAGGAGATCACTATGCCTCCAATTGCACTCAACGTATAGGTGGTCAGTGAGGAGGGAATGATCGGCGAGCACCACAACACCAGATTCATGCAACGGTTGACAACCATCAAGAATATTTTCAAGCTTCACCTATTCAGATGACAGGTAAGATTTTTGGTCAATCAATTTCCATTTTGATAGATACAAGAGCTACTAAATGATTTATTGATCCTAAAGTAGTTGCTAAGTTACCTATTAGACCTGGTTATATGTCACATGCATGGATGGTTTAGTATGGAAATTGAGCAGAGAAGAGGGTAGATTCATGTCTATCATGCAACGATTTAGAGCTAACTAATTTCCAAACCCAAGTTAACCTATATGTAGCACCGTTGGATTCATATGATGTGATCCTAGGGATCAATTGGTTAACTAAGCACAAAGCCATAGTGAACTATGAGGATAAGGTTGTGAGTTGTCTTGATTATTTTTGACATCCAGTTGAGATTTTTGGATCTCAAGAGCCTCTTGAGTTGAGACATATCTCAGCCATGCAGCTAAGGAAAACACATAGGAAAGGATGTTCCATATATGCTATATTGGTGAGTGACTTGGATAATGTATGGCAAAGTCCAGAGGGCTATCCAGTTCTCAAGGATTTCTTGGATATCTTTCCTAAAGAACTTACTGAGTTACCACCGAAGAGAGAATTTGATTTCTCGATTGAACTTTTACCTGGAACTGAGTCTCAATCCAAGGCTCCATACAGAATGACTGCTATGGAGTTATATGAACTGAAGGTTCAATTGCAAGAGTTACTGAAGTAGGGATTTATGAGACCAAGTGTATCTCCATGGGGTGCATCGGTAATCTTCGTAAAGAAGAAGGATGGGACCTTGAGACTATGTATTGATTACATAAAATTGAACAAGGTTACCATTAAGAATAGGTATCCTTTACCTAGGATAGATGAGTTATTTGATCAGATGAAAGGGGCCACAGTGTTTTCTAAGATTGATCTTAGATCAGGTTACAACCAGCTAAGGATTAAGGAGGAGGATATTCCGAAGACAACCTTCCGAATTCGGTATGGACATTACGAGTTCACAGTGGTACCTTTTGGTCTAACGAATGCCCCAACAACATTCATGAATCTAATGAACAATATCTTTAGAGATTGTTTAGATGATTTTGTGCTTATATTCACAGATGATATTATGATTTAATCCAAGATAGAAGAAGAGCATGAGAAGCACTTAAGGATAGTCTTGCAATGACTAAGAGATCGAAAGATTTTTGGTAAGTTTTTGAAGTGTACTTTCTTTTAGAAGAAGGTTCACTATTTGGGTCATGTCATATCTACTGAGGGAATCTCAGTTAATCCTATGAAGATAGAAGCAATTGTGGATTGGCCAACACCACAAAGTGTTACTAAAGTCCATAGTTTCATGGGAATTGCAGGATATTACAGGAAATATGTGGAAGGATTCTCTAGGATAGAAACACCTATTACTTCTCTTTAGAAGAAGGGAAGGAAATTTGAGTGGGATAAGAAGTGCAAGGAGGCATTTCAATTTCTAAAATAGAAGTTGACATCGACACCAGTTTTGACTATACCAGATCCTAATGGGCACTTCATAGTGATTATAGATTCTTCAGGTGAAGGTGTAGGATCTGTGTTGATGCAGGAAGGGCAAGTGGTTGCATATGAGTCCAAAAAATTGAAACAATATGAATTGAATTATGCGCCACATGATCTTGAGCTTGCAACTATTGTTCATGCATTATAGGTGTGGAGACATTATCTCCTAGGGAAACCATTTAAACTAAAGATGGATCATTTAGGACTTAAGTACATCTTTACACAGCCAAACCTCAATGCGACACATAGGAGGTGGCTTGAGTTCCTAAGTGAGTATGATTTTTATATTGAGTATATCAAGGGAAAGGAAAAAAAAGTTGCAAATGCTCTTAGTAGGAGAAGACATCTCTCTATTATGCTGACCACAAGGTCAAATTTGAGACAACAAGTGTTGCAGTATCTTCCAGTGGATGAGCATTATGAAAGGGTCAAGCAAGCCTTAGAGGCAGATCCTTCAGATCATAGATTTGATGGATATGTGATGGTATTTTGAGATATCAGGGAAGGATGTATATCCCTGAGGGTGGAGACTTGAGGAAGTTGATTCTAGAGGAAGTACATGAGGCACCTTACTTAGGGAATCTAGGAGTTACGAAGATGGTAGCAGAGTTGAAGACTTTGTATTTTTGGCCTAAGCTTAAGAAAGATGTTATGGAGTATGTGGCTAGATGTTTGGAATGCCAGCGGGTCAAGGCTGAGCATGTGCATACAACATGAATTTTGTATCCCCATGATATACCTGAGTATAAGTGGCAAGTAATCAATATGGATTTTATCCAAGGATTACCTTTGAGCAGGAATAGGCATGATACCATATTAGTAGTCGTTGATAAGCTAATGAAGGTTTCAAATTTCATACATGAGAATCTGAAAGATGGATCATTGACACTTGCGAAGAAATTTGTGCGAGAGATATTCTGACTGCATGGTGTATCAGAGACCATTATATTAGATAGGGATACCAGAATGACATCTAGGTTTTGGACAACACTGAATGCATCTTTAGGAACTAAGTTGAATTTTAGTTCTGCATATCACCTAGAAACTGATGCCAAACAAAAAGGGTCAATCAGGTTGTTGAGGATTTATTGAGGATGTACTAAATGGATCAACAGTATAAGTGGGAGGAATATTTTCCATTGGTTGAGTTTTCTTACAACTCATTCCATGCATCTTTGGGTATGGCACCTTTTGAGGCACTTTATGGATGGAAATGTTGCACACCCTTTAGTTGGGATAGGATGAAAGATAGGATCATCATTGGTCTAGATATGCTCAAGGAAATGGATGAGCAAATGAAGTTGATCGAGAGTAGGTTGAAGGAAGCAACTGATAGATAGAAGATCTATGCTAATAGAAACAAGAATTTCGAATAGTTTGCTACGGGAGATAAAGTCTTTTTGAGGGTTAAGCCTCATAAGAGCTCTATCTCATTTGGGAAATCATCAAAGTTGGCTCTGAGATTTGTGGGACCCTTTGATGTATTGGAAGTCATTAATCTAGTTGCTTATAGACTAGCGTTACCACCTGCTAAAGCTCAACTCCATGGTGTATTCCATGTTTCTTTATTGAAACCATACCATCGTGATGCATCTTACATACTTGATTGGCATTCATTACAGGTACAGGATCCAGGGGTGATGCTAGTGGAGCTCATCCGAATCATAGACAGGATTAGCATTAAGCTACGTAACAGGGATAATACTTAGTAGAAGGTCCAGTGGGACCAGTATACTAAGGATAGTGCTATATAGGAGGATTTTGAGATGATTGACCATCATTTTCCTTATTTGCTTTCTTAGATTAGTATTTGCTTTATGCAGAGATACTTGATACTCTAGTTTTTTATTCATATTTTGTGAACTTGGATAGCGTGGATGCTACTATGGATTGCTTATGCTTATGTTTTGAGAACTATTATGTTAGTTATTATTTCATTATGATTGAGATATTATGTTTTACTGATTGAGTTACTATGCTTATTGATTGATTAATAAGACATCGAGACGATGTCTCTTCCAAGAGGGGAAGGATGTCACATACTGATTTTTGTCATTTATTTAAATGCAATTATTGATCATGAGATTTTCAATATGGATGTTAGATGATTATTTAAATTGAAATTGAAATTGAAATTGAAATGCAAATGAAATGATTTGAAATTCATTTTTGTGAAATTCGGGGTTTTGTCATTGTTGATGAGAAATTGAGTGCAAGTGAACGCAGGAACAGGTGAATGAGAATGAAGGCGAGAACATTGATCAGGTAGAGTCGTTTTAGCCATTAGACGTTTATGAGGATGATGGAATCTCACACACCACTTAGTTAATTATAATGTATTTTTGTGATGATTAAATGGTTTAAATTTTAATTATTATAATGGCTATGCATTTGTTGAACGAAATTGCGAAAAAGAATTCGTTTGTTTTAAATGGCAATTTGATTATTTTTATGGGGAAATTGATTTTATTTAAATAATTAATTCTTTGTGTAAATATTTTATTTTAGTTGAAAATAATAATGCTTTTATTATTTTAGACTATGGGAATAAACCTTTAATTGTGAAAATATAAATATTAAAGGATAACCATATATGGAATTCTATGTTGAAGAAATAGGTAAATATCAAAATAAGTTATTGAAAACAAATTAGAAAGTAGCAATATGTTCAAAGTTGGAATTGAAATTGAAATCAAAACAGTAGTTATCAAATTGAAAACAATTACATCACAATCAATTTTGCATGCAATCACAAATTGAAACTTGGAGTTTTGGCAAATTTTGGATGGAGATCAAGCATTAATAATGGATCTGATTTCTTTGATAACAAATACCATTTTTCATAATAAGGAGGAGAAGAAATTTGAATTGAGTAGGCAGAGAGATCTAAGCATAGGAAAAAAATCCGTTTTGGAGAGAAAAGGCATATATATATTTTTTTTAATATTATCTTTATGGGATTGATCTGATATTCCCATGCGCGGGTAAAAGAGGGAGAGGAGGACTATTTGATTATCTTTATTTTGAAATATGCACATCTTCAAACCCCATGCGCGGCCAAGAAGGGAGTTTTCTTTTAATTAGATTATATTATGTACATCTCCCAAGCGCATGTGGAAGAGGGGAGAGAATTGTTGAAGCGCACATGAGAAGAAGGAGAGCTAGGTGATAACATAATTGTTTTTTTTTATTCTACTTTGATTCATCTCTCTCACCATGTGCAGGTAGAAGGAGTAGAAGAGAGGCATGGCCTGAAGGAGAATAGGGAGAGGGTGCAAGAACAAAAGAAAGGCTCTCCATCATACTTCAAACAAAAATAGGAGTAGAGAATTTATAAAGTGTGCCCAGGAACAGAGGGAGAATAGAACAAAAGATCAACAAGAAATAAAATTGATAGTAGGAAACACAAAACCAACCAGATTCAAGAAATTACCAAGTGGAATCAAAGAAAGCATTATTTACCAAATTCATGATCGTAGTATGTTTAATTTGAATCATTTTATTTTATTCTTGTATTTAAACTATTGAAAATTATCACTGTTTTTATTAAATTTAGAAGAAATTAAAAACATTTTTTTTTTTTTATTAAAAAACTATAGAACAAGCTTGAACAAAAAACAATCAAGAGATAGTAGATTTTGTTGTTTAGTAAATTCTATTTTTGCATATCTGAAGACATGCACACAAAAAACTATACGTTTTTAGATACATAAAACCTCCAACAGAAAATTATAATAATTATTTGTAGAGACAAAAAATTAGAAATTACCAAAAAAGAAACATAAAAGATAGTGTCTTGATTTAAATAATGTTGAATGTTTTTCCAGAATGATAAAATTAAATAATTTTGTGTAAAGGTTTATGCTTGAAAAGTAAGAATGAAATTAGATAATTCTATGGAAATGAAACTAAAACAATTGCTGCGAAACAAAAGAAATTGAGAGGTGTTTCCATTTTTAAAAGAGAGTATTTTAGGGAAATTTGAAAAACAGAAAAGAAAGTAAAGTAAAAATGTAATTACTTTGAAATTGAACAAATTAGAAGAGGATTATATTAAATTGTGATTAAATTTCATGAGTAAATGAACTGAAAGAATGTGTGCTCATTTATTCTGATTTTATATGTATTTAGATTACATACTTGAGATACACCTTCTTTTTGTTATTTTATTATTTGATTTAAATATTAATTCAATGCTATTTATGTTTTAAAACAATAAAAATACTGCATTAGAACCATTTTTGCTTGAAACAAGATTGCAGTTAAGATGTTTGTGAAAAATCATTTTTTTATTTTGAATGGAACAATGCATGCTTGATAAATGAATGTGCATGACATGCGTTTGGAAAGTTACCTTCCGGGACGGGTGCCGAATATGAGTTTATAGAGAGCATAGTTTTTCTTTTCCAAAACTACTATTATTTGTCGTGCATGACATTTTACTTGGCCAAGTAACTTAAGGACCATTGAAATAGATGGAATGAAATTTACTCTCTATCATATCCTAGTATCAAACTTTCTTGTTTCTTAAATGAATTAGAAAAATGAAAATGCTTTTGGATTTACTAGTTATACTAGGCATGCACCATATTCCATCTTGCTTGTCGGCTGCTTTTTGCTAAGCGATTTGTGCAGGGTCGGGTATTCTTTGAATGACTAAATAATTTTGGGGAAGCGTAAGCTTCGAGGTTGGGCAGAAAAAGCGCACGATCCTTGTTCTCATCTTCATGTTTGAAGATATGCTATTGAATTGAAGATGAAAGGATGATTTCTTCATATATGTATTATTTTATTCTTTAATTATTGTAGAACTTAAGGTGACAGAATGCCTAAGTCTTGTATGATTATTATAGAGCTTAAGGTGATAGTGCCTAAGTCTCAATTTGTAAATATCTTTTAAAATGGTTATGTATTATTAATCATGTAAGATGACATGTGTATGAATTTAATTGGAAGTATTATGAATCTATTTGTAGAATTTATGTCGATATCTTTGGAATCTTTTGGATTTTATGAAGTGTAATGAATGGAGTTTCAATTTTATTTGAAATATAAGTGAATTTTTTTAAGGAACTGTCATTGTTTGGATTTAAAGAGTTTCGCTCTTTACATAGTCTGAAGCTATTCAAGCTCACCTCTCACTCGCTCCTCCCTAATGAAAAACAAATCAACACACCTTGTGGCCTACTCGTACATAATCCTCCATCTCACTAAGGGCTCAAAAAGGTTAGCATGGCACCCCACGCTAGGTGGTGGAATATGCTCTACCAGTATCTCCAAATTTGGGGGCAAGGAATGGGCCATCTCTATAGTGACTCGATGGAAGAGGTCTCACCACTCTCAAGTGCACATGGCATAAAGAAAATAATAAATAAAATTAGAACATGCCATGGTATGTAAATGAGAATATACATAATATTAAAAACATAATAAAACTATTAAACATATCGTTACTTGGATCTCCAACCTGCTACTTAGGGTCTCGCTATGGGATGATAGGCCCCTCATGTGTAGGAAGTGTGGAAGGTGCAATACCACTGGTCTCCCCACACTCATGAATGTTGATGCCTATTGTGGTTGCTAACTTTTCCTAGGTGAATCATGAGTGAGATATATGTCTCTACTTGGGGGAATATGTGGCCTCATCCAACTCATCATAATCATCATTCATTGGGTCTAGATCCTCCTCATCCTCATCCCATAAGTCATTTTCTCGATCATCCTCATATGCATCTCCATAGACCACCTCCTCTCTCATCTCCATGACCTACAAGAGGTCCAATGTCGCCAGTAGGATGATTATAAGGGAAGACATGCATTGGTTGTGCTATCACTCGCTAATGTTCATAGGTTATAGTGGTGTCTACATTGTCTAGGTTCGATGTTGGGGGAAAATCATGGTCCTTGTCATCCGAGTTGATGGAGTGCACATCATTAACCATGGGATACCAAATGTATCTAGGTCTAGAGCCGCTCCGTGTTGATCTTAGATATGTGAGTCATGACTTCTACAGTACCTGAATCTGTGCAAAATGTCTCATAACTCAATCATAATAAAAAGGAATCACTATATAGTCATATCGACCCAGTAGGAGCCTATCCTATTGCATCCTAACAAGATGATGTGTGTGATCTAGCTACTGGGGTATTGTGAGTTAGGGCCTCCATACTATCTCCTTCTCCTCTAGGTAATCAAATTGAATCCTCCAAAATAGAAAATCTCTGAACTTCCATGCTCATCTTAGAGTATAGTTGAATGCTCGTGGGTACCCAAGGACTGCAATTGTGGGATAAATTGTAGGCCTAGTACATATGATATGCTTGAAGGTCCAAACCTCAAAGAGTGTACAATGTACTATGTTTTATAGCTATCGATACAAAAACTAGCTAAGATCATAGTAAAGATGATCCAACATATTGTGACCCCATGCATAAACAGTCTGATGACGCTCCATCTTGTGGATAGTATGCATGAGGACACAATCTAGGTGTGTTCCTCATCCATTAGGAACAAGAGCTAGTGCCATGGTGACAACCATAATCTATTACATCAACAATGGGTGTGCGTGCAAGATACACTTAAGCTCCAAACATGCCTTGATCTTTGCTGATGTAATAGGATGACCAATACAATGCTCAATATCCCATTGCATCTATAGGTATGTGTGATCCTCCTCAATATGGATGGTCTCACCCTACATGTGTAGTCTCAAGATATGGCTCATGTCCTCAAGCATCACCATCGTCTGCCCAGATGGTAGATGGAATATGAAAGTGTCTGCATTTCATCTCTCCACTAATTCCGTTTACATATCATCATGATATCTCATCGGTGGCATAATAAATATCCAAAATAATCTAGTCTTGCATAGAATTTCTATCCCCTTTATGGTCAGTTGGACAGGGTCCCAAAACCTCCTAAAAATGTGTAAAAATTATATAAAATAAAAAAATGTGAACATAAAGTAGAGAACAATGGACTAACCATATCTCGAAGCACGTCAGATTCCACCTCATCTCGTAAAACAATTAGTCTAGGAGGCTCGTACGATTGTTGGCTCAAAATTTTCAATCACTTTGCAACAAGGTAATTTCTCAAAAGATAAATATCAAAATGATAGTTAGAAATGTCATTTTCATTCATATATACTCAACTCAATTAAAGAAAATGTATTTTATTCTAAGTACATTTCATTCAAATCAACATAATGGGATCTAGAGAACTTCATTTTCGATGTTGTTTATTGTGTTAGATTCGTGGTTCCATCCTAAATCTTATTCAAAGTCTATCAATATGTGGTATTATCGACTCAATACCCTATTATAAGCATTCACATCATCAATCAAAGCAAATTGATGTGGTTAGATTGCTACCCTTATTCCACCTCCATAAAGCAAGTGGAATCAGGGGGCATACATCTACCCTCAAATTCAATTCATTGTAGAAGTTTGAATTTGGATGACTAACAAAACAATTTTATAGGATGTAGTGCCTAACATTGTGGTTTTGTAGAGGATTGTATTGGGGGCTTCATTCTCCCCATTTGTGAATCCATATGAGTATCCTTTTTATAGTATGATTTAAATCCTTTAGCTTGCATATGCATGTAGTTTCATATGGCCACTAAAATGGAGGATAAATTTAGTGTAGGAAATTGTACTCCTTCTATGTGATAGTAAAATTTCACACTTAATTTGGACCTATTTTAGTGACCTCAATTTTATGCATTTTATCCTTCATAAATAGGTCCCTAAAACCCATTATTATGCATCCCAAGGCCCATTTAAAATATTTTCTGACATTACAACATGAATTGAATAAATGCATTTAATTAATTTAATACCTCAAAATTCATTAATCCTAGATTTTTAGGTTAGGACCCATTTGCCCTTGGGCGTATAGGTCCCCTTTAAGATCCAAATTCAAATTTTAAACATATTTTTGACAACATTTTAAAGTTCTAGATTCAAGTTTTAAATGTCGGCTTTTGAGATTTAATAATTGAGAAATTAGAAAGAAAGCCTATAAATCCAGTCTTTTCATTATTTTACACTAGGTTGAGAAAAACATTGAGGAGATATTCACAAGATTAGCATTCAAGGTCAAGGAGAACATTCAAGCAAGAAAAGTTGAAGTCTTGGAGCAACATTTCAATTGTTTTTGCAAGTCTTCAATCTCATTTTGTGAAGATTGATCAAGAATTGTTCATGATTGAAGATTGATGCCTATGGTGGATCATGATGGATTCTAGGTTTTGGGACATGCAACTAGCCATTTCCCTTGATCTAATGAATTGTTCCTAGTGATCCCATATTCTATATTCATTATACTAGCCACCTAAAGCAAGGTATAATCAGATATTTGATCTATTAGGGGATTTGAATTCTCCCTAACTAGTTCTTTTGTTCATCATTCATGCTCATTTAGGGATCTTATTCTAACACCACTTGAATAAGGTTTATTTGCATTCTAGCTCTTAACAATATTATATACACTTAAGATTTCGGATTACACAAACTTTCAGGTTTCATATTTGTATATTTTAGTAAGGTTTAATTACCAAACTTGGGGTTTGATCGAGGCAAACCCCCATACAAACAAACCAATTTTTTAAGTTTTGTTGCAGGTCTAGATTCAAGAGCGAGAATTGAAAGGTACAGGCAGGAAGAGCAAATCAAAAGCTACAAATGCAAATTTTAAAATTTCAAAAAGGCCTAGCAAGACCCATTTTCCCTAGGGCGAATCTATCCCAGGAGGACACTCATCAGGAGCTTTTTGTGACAAGTGCATAAAATCACATCTTTCTTTGATCTGCCAAAAATTTATGGATTCTATTAGAATAAGGTTCTAAATTAATGATTCATGTTTTACGTTGCCTAATTTCATTCATTTGGTATTTTTCATTTATCTCCCAAAAGTGCATTTCAGGTTGATTTACCCTGTCCTCAATCATAAGGAAAACAACAAGATCTCCATTAAGGTTGACTCACCTTTAAAGGGTTGAAAGTCAATCTTTCCCTAGGGGATCTCTTTTTCCTAGTGAACTAGGGAAGATAGGTGCATACCCCCTTTTTCCACATTCCATTTTGGTTAAACCCTATTTCCCTATGTTTCATTTAGTAATTTTTTAATCATTAAAATATTTTTATGTTTGGTTGTGAAACATAGAAAAATAGCATACGTTCACTAAAATATATGGTTTTATACTAAATTTGGAATGTTTCACCAAACTTACTATAAATAGAAATGGGAAAATGAGGTGTAACGAACCTACCTATTTTTTATTCCATTCAATAAATGAGATCCTCCAAGATAGAATTAACTTTCATCCCTTAGGTGAGTCAATTCTATCTAAGATCTAGCAATTTCCTTTGTGTGTGTGGATAGGGGGTAGAATTCAAGCAACACTTTTGGGAGATGAAAATAAATTAGAAAATGATCTCAAATGTGTAACCTAAGACCTGATTCATGTAGATGAAGCCTAGATGTAACAAAAACATTCAATTTTGTATTTTTTGAATGCATGGAGGACACTTAAAACTTGCCTCAAAAATTGATTGCTGAATGTCCTATTTGGTTGCAAAGTGTCCTAAAACAACTTTTTGAGATGAATTTTTGGGAGCCTATGAAGATAGATCTGAGATGCAATTTCCCACTGGTTTCACTCAAAAATGACAGAAAATAAATATGAGATATGAGTTTCCATGATCTTGATAACTTTGCTTGCAAATTTGACAACTTTTTGCAATTTTTGCAAATTTTCACTTTAGAGATCTCCAATCTTCAATTTTTCTTTAACCTCAAATCTGCAACACAAACACAAGTGAAAAATTGTTTATTTTTGGTGAATGGGGGTTTACCTTGGTCAAATCCCATTTTAGTAATTAAACCTTGAATTGAAATAATGAAATAGGAGATGAATGATGAATGGACAATGCAATGTTACAACTCACCAAACCCTTGAATAAACCTTTGGAAATTTGAAATCTTGATGTTGATCTTGCATAAAATTGATTCAATGGATGTGGATCTTGATTCTTGAACCTTGACTTGAATGTTGACTTGGATCTTGAAACCTACATCATAATGTTAGCTCCAAAAACATGCATGATGCTTGATAACTTTGACACGATGCTTGAAATCTTGATTTGCTACAACAAATTCTTGATAAATTTCTCTTCAATGCTCTTGACAATAATCTTTCCTTTTGTTAAGTTCACCTCTTGAAATCTCTAGTTGATTTGATAAAATAACCTTGTATTTATAGATATGTATCATTAATTTCCTAAAAAATAAACATTACAAGCTGACATTAAAATTTGAATTTAGGATTATAAAAATACCACCAAAAACATGTTTTAAAAATGGGTTGAAAGGCTTACAGAGGATCCACTCGCTGATGGGCGAATGGGTCCCATGCCCCTATTCCTGGAACACACATTGCTCAAGGTAAAGTGTTATGTGTTAGAATTAATTATTGTCAGGTTTCCCTTTCAAAAAATGTAATTTTATTAGGCTTGTAGATGTAAAATAGGGCTTATTAAAAGGCATAATTAAGTTCAATTTAATTGAGGGGGCCCAAAAAAATTGTGAAAATGTAAAGGAGTACATTTTTCTACACTACATTTAGCTCCCACTTCAGTGAGTGGATGACCTTGCATCAAACTCACACTAAAGTAGAAAATCAAGAGAGGTCAAATTGTACGATCATTGGAAAGGTAAGATAAGAAAGGTCAAGGAGGGTGATCAAGTCACTAAGATCTAAGATCTCACAGAAAACCAAAAAAGGCACAAAGAGATACATACCTTTGTTAAACATGTAGAAACAATGAAAAGATACTTCAAGCATACGATGTCAAAGACTAAAATAAAGAAAAAAGAAAAAGAAAAAGGGGTGGATCAAGTATCGACTATTTTTCCAACTCGATGTGGATCAAGCCTTAGCTATTTGTCCAAAAAATTTTACAAGTGAAACCTGCTATCCACTATGTAAACAAAATATGCTCACATAGGCTAGTGAAATCCATTGTCCACTAGGTGAGCCCCCAGAAGGTGGCCAATGAGACAATATTATTATGCTCCCATAACCATATCAAATTTATACGTTCAGTTAACTTTGATAAGGCACCACATAATATGAAATTTGAGCTCCATAAGGCTTAGAAAGCTACATTATGTTAAGAACTCATGAACAAGCATGGCCCTATTGGAAATCAAGGTTTTTTATGCTTTGTGGCCATGAAAAAGGTTGTAACTTTGAGCTTCATAAGGTTAGCAATCTATGTTATGCTAAGCACTTATGAGAAAAAATGCAAATAGGATATTCAAAAGGGGTTTTGCTTAGTTCATGAAAGGTCTCACTTTAGGGAACATTGTGCTAAATGTCTCCAAGAGAGGATTAGTCAAGGATAAAATATTCACAACCTAGGGAATGCAATCTATAGCATTACCACTAAGAGGAATTCCATATGATTAGAAATGTCACAATCTTGAAGGACATTAAATCCAATATCACTAAGAATAAGAAACATCACATGAATTTAGAAGACCACACTTTGAATAAAAAATTCATACTTCCTAGGAGGTGTATGCTATCATCACTAAGAAGGGAACATGGAAATGATGATCAGGGGACAATATGCCCCCCACTTAAAATGTCAACATACTTGCTATGTTGGTATTTTAAGTAGAAAGAGAGAAAGAGGGGATCCTTGGAAAGAATGCATCCCAAAAAACTAGTTATCCTTGCCCCCCAATCATAGAGACAAAGAAAACCACCAAGAAATATCATATTGCTGTCAAGAGATATATGGTTGCACCTAAATTTGTACCACCATGAATGACAATGATCAAGAAATGTAAAGCTACCAATGTCATATAGCGATGAGCAACATGATAGGATGACAATCAATATTAATTAGAGGAAATAGGTGCATCAACACAAGGAAGAGCACCACAATCCTTAATATGTTTAATTTTATCACTCAAAGCCTTACATTCATTAGTAGAATGATCATGTTCATTCTATGATATGCACAAAATGAACTCTTGTTGTAAAATTTCTTTCATGTTCTTGGAGGGAGAGATATCAAACGATCTTGGAGAAGCTTTGATAAGGTACCATTTTGATCAATGGTAGAAGATATTTCTTTCTTTTGTGACAAAGGTATCTCTTTCTTAGTACAAGGTGTCATATAGAAGACTCTTTAGATTGTGAGATTTTGTGCTCTCTATTAAAGAAGGGTGTAAAATCTAATGAACTCCAATAATTACTAATACATGTGTTTGAAGACGTCCTAAGAGTTTTTTGTGTGATTACATTTATATTAAATGAATATTTCTTTATTTCTTTCAAGGGACAATAACCAATATGACTAGTTGTTTCTATCAGTTCATGATGCACCAAGGTAAAAGTTGGCTTAGAATAATCTTTTTCAATAGTGTTGGTATTGAGTAAAGGATTTTATTATTATTATTTTCTTTTAGGGGACAATTACCAAGACCACTAGTGGTTTCTTATGTGATAGGCTCTATAGGGACACAAATGCCTTGTTCTCTAGCATTGCATCCTTTTCCACTATAACCAAGTTGTTTCAAAATTTTGTAACCTCTTCCATAAAGCTTTTCTATTTCTTTCGGATTCGGTGGTTGTTCATAATCAAATTCATCAAATTTTGTTGTGTATGTTGTCTCTTATTCTAAAGTGGTTGAAGTGAATGCTTTTGAAGGTTCTTCTAAATTTTGTGTTGACATTACCGCTAGTTCTTTTCCCTTTTTAGACTCTTTTGTTATGATCTTGTATTCTCCCATGAGTGTAGGTGTGAAATCTAATGAACCCCAATCATCCTCCAATAGATTTGTAACTTTTTAAATATTATTCTCTTTTTGTTCCTCTTGCAAGAGTTCTACTTTTGAAGTTGGTATCAATGTTTTCAAAGGACTTTCCATGTCTTTCTCAGTGTGTAAAACTTATGGTTTAGGGCAGGCTTCGATTATATACACTTTGTTGTTGTAGACATACTTCATTATATGATGAAGAGTTGAAGGAACTGCATGCATTTCATGAATCCATGGTCTTCCCAAAAGAAGATTGTATGAAATATTTTGAGGCATAAAATGGATAGGAGTCTACAATGTAGTCTTTCCAACTGTAATAGGTAATGTTATCACACCAAGCGGTTGTTTTCCTACATTATCAAACCCATAAATAGATAAAGAGTCTAACTGTATTTGGATTTTGTTTATTCCGAGTCTATCCAAAAGGTTTATGCTACACACATTAAGTGCCGAGCCATTGTCAACAAGGGTTTTCTTTATCCCACATCTATTAATGATAGCTATTATCATGAAAGCTTCATGTTGGCTTCACACTTATAATGGAGGTAACTCATCTTGATGGAAAGTAATGTCTAAGGTGACTGAATTCATACCTTGAATTATGGAAACCACATCATTTGGTTGCACATTAGGAGGGATAATGACTGGTTGCAAGGTATCTTGAGGCATGTTATGATAATTAGGTGATGGTCGAATAAGATCCCATAAGGACATCTTAGCAGGAGTATTTTTAACTTGTTCAACAAGATCATACTCCTTTCCACTATGTAAAGGCAAACAAGGAGCACTAGGCAAGAGTTGAGGCAGTGGTAATGAAATGGGAGTGGCTTGTGGTTGCTTATTATTCCTTGTATTATATGTGTGAGAAATGATATTATAACTTAGTTTCTATAAAACTATTTTTGATTAACGATAAATAGGTTTTGAAGGGTTCTTGAAACCCCATAGAAAAAGAAACAGTGACAACAAAGAGAGAATAGTGGACTGCCCAACCAAGAAAACAAAAAGCAAGTAGATTATCTAGACATCAATGACCCATTAACAAAAACCAATGAAATAAAACTAAAATAAAATAGAACATAAAACTATGATTACATAAGTACCTTGAGCATCCTCGTTGCTTCCAGATCCTTCGACACCAGGTTATCATGCATTTCCATGGTATCTTCCACATCATGCATATGACTTGTATTGCATTTCTTGGTTCTACTCTGAGTTTGCAAACTCGGCCTAGCACCCATATCCCACATCAAGGAAAACTTTAGTGGTGAATCTTCACCAATTGGAAAATTATAGAAATCGGCCAAGTCAAAATTGGTGAATTAATCGCACCCAACAAGGTGTCCAAATCACCCAAATTTTATGAACTATCCATCTAATGCATGTCCATTCAACAACATTTTTTTTTATGAGGCATATTTAAGCAATAAATTCACCATAACAGACTACATGTTTCAAATGGACCGATTAATATTTTCCCCTGGAATCTTGGAAGCATGTAAGAAAACACCTACATATTCACCAATACTATTAAAACAATATTCTATGAGGACCCATTTTTCCAATTAAAACTTACAAATAGTTGCTTGTGAAGACCCTTTTTGCTAATTAAAATTTATAAATAGTTGCTTATGAGGACCTATTTCACCAATAACATTTAAAAATAATTACATTTCAAGACATATTTTGCCTTGAAAATTACAACGTATCGTTTTATAAGCACCTGGGATTCTCCAAGTTTTTAATATACCATTTAAAAATCCAGTGGAATTCGCCAAATATAGATTGATATAAATACAATCAAAACTGTCATTTATTCTTACACATTTTGTTCAATTATGAGGTTCTACTTCTCGATTCAGAAGTCAACGAAATCCAAAAATGTAGACTTAAAGGTGAGTGATCATTTATTCATAGTGTTATTAGTTATAATAATAATATTTCTTTATCTCTTTTCCATTATTGCTTCAGTCTTAAAGATGATTTTGAGTAGGGAATGAGATCTATATTCTTTGTCCTTCTTAAACAAGAAGACATTTTTTCTAGCTTTTATTCGAAGTGAGAGATCCATATGTCAAGCAGCAAGGGTAAGAATCCTCAGGGTAGTGAAGAGACTAGGAGAACATCAAAACACCCAAAACATAGAGGTAACATATAGTCTTACTTTGGAATTGGCAAAGCTTCCGATCCATCAGATCAAGATGGAGCTACATCATCAACTCTTCCACCAAATATTAATGAAGAAGGCATTCACAATACCTCACTGCCACCAGAAGGTCAAGGTGAGATTGCCATTGAGTCAAATCAAAATGTATCAAATGAGGATGGAAATACCACAAAAGATGTTCCAAGGGATACCTTGGTTAGCTAGAATGGTTAGGTAAATCAAAAATAGGGCACGAGTGGAAAATGACAAGGAATTTTCAACTTGGTTGGTTGTCAAAGTACCCATTCATTATACCAGTGGGGGTAGAAAATGAAAACAATATTGAAAAAGAAACAATATGCAAGTGTACAATTTGTAGTTGGAAATGTGGAAGAGAAAAGATGTTGTAGCTAAAGCTTGACACTATAGAAAAACATATCGGTAAAGTTTACGAAAAAAAATCATAGAGGGAAAGGAACAATCAGTTATATGATGGAAATCAAAGGAAGAATGTCTTCATGTTAAGTATGCCGTGGAATATGAAGAGCATAACCATAGAATTTTGAAGCTTTCTGCATGTCAAGGTACACTTGAGGCTCAATTCGAAAAAGAAATGGAAGCAACAAATCTGTCAAAAACTATTAAGATGAGTGTTGTTTTTCATATTTTGTCTAGAGGGCATCCTATGACAGACTACCCAGAATATTCTAGTTTATTATCTTATTTGGGTATTTCTCACTTTCCCTTCTCACATTAGTCAGTAAACGTTGGATGAGAATGGGAAAACTATCTTGTTGTAGTGGAAAAGGAATATTTAAAGGAGAAAGTAAAAGAGTCAAATTTCATTGCATTATCTTTAGATGAAGTTACTGTGGTAGATAATACTTCTTGGGTCTGTATGCATTTAAATATTGTAGAACAACATGTTCGCCAAGCTCATCTTATCTATGTTCATAAAATGAATGACAATTGAACATCGCAAAATCTATTTGAACTAGTCAAGAAATCTTTGAATGAAATTGCAGGTATGGATGAGTTGACAATTGCCAAAAATTTGGTGTGTGTAGGAGTTGATGGAGCTGTAGTTATGCAAGGTCAAAGGAACGGTGTTTGCACAAAGTTACAAACTACTTGTGCACCATACATGCTTGGCATTCACTGCATGGCCACAAAATGAATATAGAATTCAAAATTGTAAGCAAGTTTCCTACAATATCAGAAGCTGAAAATCTAGTTCGCAAGATCCATGCATACTTCTGTCGAAGTCCCAAACATTTCACATAGTTTCAAAATTTTTCTGTGGGAATAACACAAGGAAAAAATCTTCTCAAGGATGCTGATACTAGATGGATATCCCTGCATGGAATAGTGCAACGAGTTCTTTCAAAATATCAATCCTTGATTGGAGTGATGTACAAGCATTGCACCATAGTAGACAAAGGTCCTGAGCTCTTACATAGGTTAAGTGATATAGAGACACTCTTGAATTTAGCTAGTCTTCTCCCCATGCTGGATGTGATAAAAAATATTGTGAAGAAAGCCCAAGATAGAACTATGTATATTTATGAATATTCCAATCTACTTAAACATACATGCTCGACCCTCGATCATCTATATCTAGATTTGGCACAAACTATTTCATGTGGTGAAAAATTATTGATTTGAATAATCTTGATAATTATTTATAGTTTAATACAAGTGGGTACTTATGTATCTATGTACATGGATATGAGATACCAATGTACTATTATAAGACAGCCAAGCACTCTAGTAGAGAAGTAGCTATTAATGAGGAAGATTTTAATAACATTGTTAAATTTGTTAGTGATAATTTGAAGGAAACTACAAAATCTCTTTCCTCAAAGATTCGTGAAATATTCCCTCGACATGAAATACTTGAAGCCATTGGTATTGTGTATCCTTGATTTTGGGTAAACTGAGATAACCCAAAATATTTTCATGATAAAGTAAAAATCTTGATCGAACAATTTTTGAAAAGGGTAACATACAATGAACAAAAAATAGAAGGAATTTTAAATGAAAATAAGTTTAGACAACAATGTAGGAGTTTTGAAACAACTATGAAGAACTAGTATAAATCCATGGGCACAGAGAAGGCCTTTGAACTAGGATCAATGAAAAAGGTTTGGGCAAACTTAGGTCAAAGTGAAATATTGCGTGATTCGATATCAAAATATTTTAAACTTGCTAATTTATGTCAAACAATGGGTCGGTGGAGGATGAGAGAGTTTTCAGTACATTGGGGTTTTTGAAATCAAAGTTAAGAAATAAACTAGACAAGAATTTGGAAAATTGCTTGAGGATGAAAGGAACTACATATAATGTAAAAAAATTTCCTTTTGAAAGGGAACTCACAATCTAGAGGTCCACATGTGAAAGAAGAGGGATCGAGTTGTGCAACACATACACTCCAATTCCAAGCATTGGTACTGGTAGTGGCACTAGCAGTGGTAGTGGGACTGGGAGAAATGACATTGACACATATCACACAATGAATGTTGAATTTGAGATACGGACCGAAGAAAATGAAGAGAAAACTTAGAATCAAGATGACTCTTTTACATTATCTCAAGATGAACATTAGTTTGAGGACCCTGAGTTTGTTTGGGAAATGGAAGAGAATTAGCAACTTTTAGGTATTTATACTGCACTTCATGAATCAATTTCCATTATTCCAAAGTCCAAACTATAGTTGATATTTTATATTGTATTCAATGAAATAGTGAATCATTGCACTTCAAGATATTTTATTTTATATTGCACTTCATGAATCATATTCCAAATTGTAGTTGATGATATTTTATATTGATTCCATGAAATTGTGATATTTTATATTTTATATTGTATTCCATGGTATTGAATTTGATATGTGATTCTGCATCATTTTTAAAGAACAACACTTATCACACTACTTATAAATTCCTATTATATTTACATTCACACAATATTTGATAAATAACTAAAAGGAATATTAATCCATTCCTTGAACATAAGCTAATAGTTCAAAATCCATAACTTAGAAGCTCTACCGAACTGATTATAAAAAGAGTTTTTGATACTCTAGCATTAGAAGCAGTTGGCATGATCATAAAAATTTCCAAGCTCACAAAAGCAATAGTTGAGAGACTTACTAAAGATAGATACATGCATAGAAGTGTTGGTTAACAAATTTTTCACCTAACTCTATATTCTTATGCCCACAGAGGTGACAAACGTAACAATAGTTGAATCAGCCATAATAGTATTTCAGCCATAATAGTATTTTAGCTTATTTTAAAAGGTGGTAGCTACCTTCTTCAGATATTCAATGAATGATTTTTAACTAATATCGCTTTTAACCAGAAAGAAAATGATTTTAACCAGAAAGATTTAAAAAACATCCACACAACTTAAATAATAAAAGCTTAAACTACCAAATCACCTAAATTATACTGAGAGTTCCTTACGCATACATCACCATAAAATATTTATTCACAAATATAAATTCCACAACAATGAAACTAACCAAACATCTATCATTCCAATAATAGATAATACACTAGAAAACTACTCAAGAAAAGAAGAATAAATCCACACACCATAACTCAAAGATTATGCATGCATGATCTTCACCATTGTCTTTCTATATTGAAATAACAGAAAAGGAGTAAAAATAGCAGAGTTTTTTTTTTGTTCTAATGAGTAAAATAAAGTTTTCCAAAAGATCCCCTAGCCAAGCATCGACCCCCATATTTAAAGCTTACAAATTGTCTTGATAATGGTTTCTTGAAGACAACCGTTTTAGAAATTAAAATAAAAAGTCTTTGAAGTATCAAGAGAGCTAAATTATAGAAAATAACATAAAAACTAAAAACTAATCAATGGTCCCAGCACCGAATCCTTTGCTTTCAATTATTTCCATCTCCTACTGCTCCAGTAATGCCTCCTGTTCCTTTACTCTTTGCTTGTATTCCCGGTACTTGGTAAAAATTACAGTGATGTTTTTTCTTCCTGGAGTCATGGTGATTTGCAGCCTTTTCCTCCATTTTAAAAGTGCATGGTCCGACTCAGCTAGCGTTTCATAGATGTTGTCACTTTCTGCCTTAAATGAAATAATATAATTCTATAAGTTACTCAATTTTTTGAATGAGTCTCCAATGGCTATCTCAAGATCACCTACTTCTTTATGATACACCTCTTTGAATTCCATCATTATGTCTGCAACATCTCGTACCTTTTCATCGAACTCATTTGTGAGGTCTAGTTCAAGAGTATTGAAGTTCTCCTTGATCTTCAAGAATATGTCAAAGTATTTTTCTAACACTTTATTGATTTCCTTGATATAATTTTCATATATTGACAATTTCCAATCCAAGGAATCAAACTAACTAGAATCAATTTCTCTAGGGTCATCCACCAAATATTCTTTCATTAACAGAGTGTGCTCCATGGAGAGTAATTCTACAATTTCCCTTGAAAGAAAAAATGTGCTACCATGTTCTCTCCAGATCTCCTGGAGATCAGCTACCAATTCCTTTCTTTTATTAGACACACTAACATAGAATTGCATAAATTTACAAATGTAGAAAATTCCATCCTGATAAAGCCCTTCTATCCATTCGCTGGTAGCTTTAGCATAACCTAAATATTTCCTGACCCATTGCATAGTGTCAAAATCAATACCTTGAAAATTTAAGCTTGAGGCTTCCTTAGTGGTCGGAGTCACAATTGTTGAAATTAAATTTCTTAAAGAAAGAATATTAGATTGCAATTGAAGGTTCTCCTTTTTATGTTCTTTTTCTCTTTTGATCAATGCATTAACAGAGTAATCAACATGATATACATCACCTTCTAAAGTAGATGGCCCCATATCAACATGAGTAACCTTGTAGTCAACTTCCATTATCCCATTTTTGTTTAGGTCCTTTTCAGGATCAACAATCTCCAACAATTGATGCCTAGAAGTGGAATCGGTGACAATTCGTGAAATCCTCTTAGCCTTATTGGGCTTTTGCTGACCCTGCAACAACATGGAAATTGTATCTACTTCAATTATCATTGTGGGATTATTCTTTCTTTTCTTCTCAACTTCTTTCTTTAACCATATTGGGGAAGATGCCACTAATCTAGTGTCTCTACTTTCAACACTTACATTTTTTTTGAAGTTGATTGAACAAAAATAAAAGTATCTCGTACTAGAGAAGGGTGAACTTCAAAGAATGTGGGAAAAGAATTATCATCAATTATTTGTTGAAAAATTCCCTTAGAGTTTGTAGGCAATGTATTTTCTTGACTAGCCTTTTTCTTAGGTACCAAGGGTACACTATCCTATTCATAAATTGTTTTTAGCTTGGCCCCAGTGTCTTCTGGATTCTCACCATATCCTCCTGATTGTGAACTAGTGCCAGATGGCCTAATTGACTACTTTCCAACTGATATATTTGGCCAGAGGCCTGTACAGTCCCTTGCTCCTTTCTCTGCAAAAATCTTTGCTAATGGGGAGAACCCACACTTTGACACCATTTTCCGTTCAACCAATCTGAAGTTCTTCTCAAAACAAGGGTAGAAAGGACCATTAAGTCTAAAAAGTCATCCTTTGACCAATTAATTCTATACATGGGATTAGCAGTAGGGGCCCGATATTTAGGATCAATGATCACCGAGTCTTCTTGTGCATCTTCTAAAATATTGAAAGAAACACCAAAAGCTTATATTTTCCTTAGGGTCAATCTCATGAAATTTACTCTATGCACCTCGTCTTCATCTGTATAGTCTTCTCAAAAATCTCAATATTAGGGCAATGTTCATAGCTGCCAACTCCATACAAATTTTGCTTAACATAACCCTTGCTATCAAAATTAGTTCTCATGGGTAAACACTGAAAATTGAATTCATTTAGGCCTTTCTACACACCCCTAGCAATATAATTACTTTTGCAAGAAAATGAAGGCATGGACAATGGAAAAATATACCCCTTCTTTCCCATGTTTGAATATTTAACATTTGCAATGGCTATCTGCCAGCAAACTTCAAGAAAAACTAGGAAATCACTTGGGTAACATGGAAATTTCAATGGAGCCTTCTCAAAACCTCCAATTCTAAGATAAGTGAATCTGTTGAATGGAATGTAGAAACTTACAAACCTCAATACCAGAGCAGCCACTTCATGTAAACCCTAAGCTCAGGTTTTCCATCAATTCTTCTCATAATTTCCATTAAAATTGTGTCATTGACGCGAAAAAAATTCCTCATTCCAACCTCCTTAGTGAGTTGTGGAAACCTTCTATACACATGTGTGTCCGACGTTGGAGACATTTGCGGTTCCAACCTTGCCTAAACAACCTCTTAACTGGCTAGAATGTAAACCATGTATGAGCACATGTGGAAGGAAACAATTTATTGGAAATTTATCAATTGCTCATTTAAATGATAACTAATAATCTTAACCCAGTCAATGAATTTATTTTCACTTCAAATCACTAGAATAAAATGGCACATCCAAAATTCAAAAGAATTCGAATATGCATTACCAACCACACGATGTAGAAAGGTGATAGCATTCGAAATTTCATCCTTAAAATGAACCCTTTAAAGCTTTGAGGGCCACTGAGACTTACCCTTTTTCTCAGACTTCAACCAATTCTTCATAATGGAATTTTTGCACCATTCCTCAGTCATTCTGAAAGGCTCATCACCAACAACTACATACATTTCCTTTATAGTTTCTCTCTCTGGAATGCTTAGTGCACGGGAAATGAATTCAAGAGTAATTATTGCAATGACCAACCCATCCACAACTCTAATTTCCTGAGTCTCAGGAATGTAGCCCCTTGCGCATATAATCACTAGGTCGATGCTTTGTACAACCTCAAGAAAACCTCCTGTGTGCGCCACACTGCTTTGCAAAAAATTATCTTCCAGTGGTGTTCTCTTCGTTTGCTCTAGGCGCACCAAAAAATCCTCCAAATTGAGGTGCCCAATTTTAGTGTCCCTCATGCTAGACCAGTGATTTTGAATTCCACTCTGTATGAGCACAAGTTCGCAGAGTTATAATGTTTTCACTTGAGAAGTACTGGCATTGGAAAAGAATGAGAATGCAAGCTAAATGACTTAGTAAAAATTCACCACCCACTGGAACTTATACCGTTATTTTGATAGGATGTGCATTAAATGCAAGATTCAATTTCATTCCTCAAAAAGATAGCCTTTAAACTTGATTTTGTTTTGAAATTCCTTAAAAGACAACTCAAGGTTAGTCCGTACATAGCATTCAATGAGATGATGATGCCTTTGAAAGACAAGATAAGTCCATAATGTTGCATGGTCGCAAAAACTTGGAACATTAGAACCAAAGTCAGAAGTTTCAAAGTTTGGGAAACCTCTGACTCACGGACTACAAAGATGACCGAAAAAGACTTGCAACTCAACAAAGTGAACCAAGTCGGGGAAGCTAGAAGTTATGAAAATTTAGAACTCCACAACAAGGTTATAAAACTTGGAGGACTAGCATCTAAGGTTAGGAAAAGCACAAAAACTATGACTTTGAGCATTCGCCAAGAGAAATAAACAACAAGGCATTGAAAATGAATGAGGTAAAAGACCTGAAAGACCAAAGGAGGGGAAGTTTAAAATTGTTGACACTAGTTTAAAAGTTACGGATAACAAGAAGTATAATAAGCTTATTGATGAATATAATAAGAGTCAACAAAAGGTTGCTGAACTTGAAACAGAGCTAGCATTATGGAAACAACAAGTAGAAAATTAAGGTCTCAAGGACTAGCTAGTTCAAGTCATGTTGTAACCGGAGAGTGGATGATTGCTCATGAGAATATATTTTGGTTTGTTGTCACCATTTCTTAAGGAAATGACTGGTATAATCTATCAAATGAAAATGTGACATGTGTACATCTCAGCCTGAAGCTTGTTTTTCTCCCTTATTTTGAGTCTATCATCTCTCTAGTTATAACATTTTACATGAATTATTAATGAAATTTGATCAATGATCTTTTATTAATCTTCTTTGTCATTATGCATTGATGTATGTTTTAATTTTGGCTCAGGTTTAATGAACCAGTTAAAGTACCTTGATTAAAGCATGAATTCATATAAATGTTTAGTGGATATGATAAGTAGTCATGGAGTTTGAGTATTGATATGTGAATTGTAATGCAATTCCACTAAGATTATGGATGAATAGAATTTAAAATCACCTTATAGTTAATATTTTAATTATGTTAAAAGTAAAAATTGAACATGTACTCAATGATTCATCACTCAACTCAATGCTTAATAACATATTAACAATAATATTAGTAGCATATACAACAATGAACACCAAAAATCATTTAATGTGTATCTAGTAGTTGAAACCACTACCAAACTTTTTCTTCAAATGATAAAATAAATAATACAGATAATTGAACATCAACACATTACTAAAGTGTGAATTTGAGATTTTTTATTGATTTTCACATGAAGGAATACATAGAGGCATTGGCAATACAAAATATTTCTCAATGAAACCTCTGCACAGAGTTGACTTGGAGCTTAGAAAATCATACTATCAAAAATCAAATCACTGCATCACCTTTTCTAGCAACTTCCACTGTTCAGGTGGTGGAATTGTCATTTGTTCTAACTGATGTTGTTTGACTTGAAGATTTATTAACATTTCATAATTGAAATTGGAACCTATCATGGATTCTTCAATCAATTTTGCATTCAAGGCTAGCAATGGTTTGATGGAATCCAAATAGTTCACCACATCAGGGTTATGAGGAAACTGGTCCAAATCAATCTTCCTTGCACCCTCCATCTTCTTTTTGAAATCATTCTTTCCAATGAATTGCTCATTTGTATCAAAAGCCTCTGGAAAACCAAACTATGTAAAGTTCCTTACCTTTTCATCCACCTTCTTCATCTTGTCTACAACCAAATGCAAATATTCCTTTTTTCTATGCATTCTCAAACATTTTTCAATGATAGATGACAATATCATTGATGTAGCAAGCCGATTAGTAATCCCTTTTGATTTCAAAACATTGTCACTAGCTTTGTAGACTGTTTGTTGAATTTGATTTGTGGATCTCTCTAATTTGAACACATTTTTGTTATCCGCTAAATATTTGCTGAGCTTCTCATAATGTTGTCTGATAGCATCAATCAATTGAAACATATCACACAAATGATCAATCCTCTGCATTATTTCATCCCAAATATTTTGTTTCATAGGCCTCATTGTTTCTCTATAAAATTCAGATAACTTATTTTGGCAAGAATTAATTTCATTTTTTGCTTCAATCATCTGCGCTTCCAATCTTTCATTTCTTTTTCTCTCTTTCTATTTTTTTGTTCCCACTATGCATTTCCATTCTCAATGCTTAGTTTTAATTTTTTTGAAGTGGATTTTTCTTCATCATATTTCTTGTTGCTCTCATCTAGCCTTTGCTTCAGTTCATTCAATTCTCTCTCATTTTGTTTATCCTCTTTTCTTGTTGATGTAGAGACATATTTTTTTATTCTTTTTTCTAATTCATTGCTCGTTATTCACTGCTTTTTTTTTTTGCTCTCTCATTTGCTAGGTCTGCTTGTAACTTTTATATTTGAGTCTGCAACCTTTTTTTCTCTCTATCTTGCTTTAGCAATGATGTGTACACCAATTCATTGTTCTTCTTTGATACGTTAATTTTGTTAGTATTTTTGAGTCTAGAAAATTTTAATTGAATACTGTTCACTTGGAATTCAGATCGAGCCATTTGATTTGCTGGTTTGTTTTGAACTATGGGAACAAGAATTGTGTACTCCATGATTTATTTATTTTTGTCAAATGTGGGTAATACCATGGTTGTTGCAGGCTTTGAAGTTACAACAGACACACTCTCCATTAGTTGCTTCTTTTCTTTTTTATTCAAGTCTGATTTCTTTTTAAACTCTTAAATGTAATCAAAACCTAGGGATGTAGGAACAATGGAATGCTTGAATGGTGAAGGAATAAGAGTACTTTCAGTTGATAATGATGTTGCAGCCACACTAACTAGTAGTGGGGTAGTGCTTGGAACAATGCCTTTGTGGTGGATCCACTGGTAGTGTGACTTAGACCTATCAAAATCCTTTGCCTCTTCTATATTCCTTGATCACCTGGTGTTTCTGTGGTATCTTGTATTGTTATCCTCTTGTGTGTAATTTTTTGTTGTAGCACATTTTGACCACTACTAGTACTACTACCCATACCATTACCACTAGAGGCAGTGCCAGTTGCACAAGCTCTCCACCATGGGCATGTCCTAGTTGTGATTGTATCTGACCATGAGTATGAGGATTTGAAGCTCTAACAAGTTGAATTTTTTTGGCTCTACTTGTATGCCCTTGGTCTACTTTATCAGCTCCAAGGCTATATTTATCAATTGGTTTTCTATGTTGTACATCTATTACTATAGGAATTCCTTGTCCTTGGGACCCCAAACCACCACCTTCATAACCCATCTTTTCAGCTATGGCTGCTCCTATAGTATATGCTTCTTTTGTGGCCTCACTTAAACCACCTTTGACATGGCTTTGTTCTACTTCTTCCCTATCATCATTAGATTCATCATTAGTTTATTTGTTTCCATGTTCATCAAGATGCTCTATATTCCAAAATTTTCTAAACTCAAGATCTTCTTCGTTATCTCCATACTCTGCAAGAGCTATTGGATCACCTAGCTCCTTCCTCATAGACCAAAAGGTAGTAATTTTTTATTGTGACCAATTTTATCTATAACTTCCTTCTTGAGACAACCTAGTATTTTTATTCTACTAGATGGTTTATCAGTTTTTTCATAAAAAATATTGTATGTCCTGATTGTCTTTCAATGCAATGCCATAATTTCTACTGACAATTTTTCAAAAGAAATACCATTCTCAACAACAATTTTCTCCATTCTATTTTGACCTCATCCCAAGAATCCTTGTTTCTCAAGTTTTCAAGCAAGGGTTTACTTTGATGTTGAATTCTACTTGTAGCATTATTATTTGCCACAATCATTGATTTAATGGTGTCACATCTGCCAGTGACAGATAGCATCAAAATAAAATTAAAAAAAAGATTATGTGCCACACTAAATGCTTTTCTCTCGAATGTGAACCCCACCACATGAAAAAGGTATATAAGGAAATAAGGTCTTCTTTTGTTGATTGAAAAAGTGTACTTGACCAGTACTCTGCATCTACCTTACATATTCCAATGAAAAAACCCTTTCTGTCACATGTATTGGAAGTTTGTATGGTTGTACTCCTGATCCATAAAATCATAGCATAGTATATTATTCCATTAAGTACCAATCAATCAATAGTATTTATTTTCCTAGTTGAATGTAGTTTCTACATGACATAGGAAATCTAGGCATTGGACTATTTGTAAATTATTGATACAATGGAGCCAAAAAATAGTCTACAAAATGACTGTAGTTCCTTCAAGAATCATGCATCCTTATCTCAATGGTTCATTCATATACTGGAGCCATTTTATTTTCCTCAACATTACTATAGGACTAAATTTGAAGCTTGCTGGTCTAAAACATTCCTCTAAATTTGAATAGAAAAAGATAGCACAAGTAGGTTATGAACCTAAATGTCTTGGTGGAACCTCCTTTAATCATTAAAAATTGTTTATGCATGGATTCTTCAATGTGCTCAATAAAATTATTTGACATGTGGAACACCATAATGGATATTATATACCATTTCAAGGAGGATTACACCCACTTCCAAATTTCTATCCAGTCTGTGGCAAAATGCTAGCATGGAAGTAGTATCCTTAGCCCATGGTTTAAAAATATCCAAATCATAAGGAGGCTTATGATTAACTTTCAATTTTTTTTATATCCTGAACTTTTTTATTTAAGTATTTTTCTCCATTTCATCCATTGCTTCATAATTACTAGCAAGCTTTTCTAGGTCAATGTGGAGATTTCCAAATTCTTCGGTTGTAAACCCCGACACTTTTCCAAGTTATTCTGTATTAATGGATACAAATTCTTCTTTGTTATCTTTATTAAGAATTTCTCTTTTGTTATCATCAGAATTTTGGGCACAAACCATGGTAAATTATGGGCAAGGGAAAACCTCATGTAACATCATGCACCCTAATCTAGTTACCCACGGTGCACTAATAATATTAACTTGCATTTTCTTTGCAGCCTTATTTTGAGATGAAAATATAAGTTTTGAGGTACACCTACCATAGATTTTAGGATCATAAATATCATGGTACCCATTAATGAAACCTGGGGTTTTAAGCAATTTTGTAGAATGTATTTTTTTATCTAACATTTCTCTAGTGGTACTAGTGGTAGACATGCTTATACAATGTGAAATTGTGAATTCCTTATTAGTCCTACTTAATTCTTCTTAATTCTTAAGTCTATCAACCCTAAACCCTAACTTCATAGTTTGACAAAATAATATTTTAAGAAACATCAAACAATGAAACCTAGCGGCAAGAATTCTTTCACTTACCTGAGTTTTGATTCTTGAAAAGATTAATGCTGATAGTCATGGAAATTGGGTTACTAGAATAGCTTTATTGGAAGTGGAACTATGGAACCCAGAATAGGGTGGTGTACTACAATGAGCAAATTGAAGACTGAAATCTCCCTGTGTGCTGACCCTCTCACTTAAAAATAAAATCACTTAGCATAGGAAGCCTTTTTTTTAAAAATTAAAGTGAATGAAACATCTACATGTTGCTTCCAGACTACACAATTAGTACATGGCTGACAACATTTAATACCAGCCATTTAGTCTTGCATTGACAACAAATTATAAACCATTGTTCTTTGTAAATCTAATGGTTATAGGGTGATTCTGGAGGTTTAAGTTAGCAAGCCTAGCGTTCTGTGCATTTCATTCCTAAATTTAACTACAACCATACATCAAATGTTCATTGAATGGTTGAGTAATTTATGATATAAATAATAAACATGTGTTTTAAAGTTGTTTTAAACTTTAATGCGCTAGGATTGACATCAATGCCAAGGGGTCGATAACTTAATGTTGCAAAGAACTTAATAAGATGGATAATGATACTAGGAATTGGGGGAGAAGGTCAACAAAAAATTATAAATCAATAACATTTCGGTAAACCCTAACAAGAGTGAAATTTTTTAGTGTTTATAATGTTTTTTTGTCAATTTGATGACAACTTTCTTTTTTCATTTGTATTGCTTTATGTTTTACTTTTAAATATACATGCAATTATTTCATAAATAGTTAATACTTAATTTCTTAAAGGAAAAAAAAATTGATTTGAATAGATTCATAGACACCAAACTCAGAGAATAACTCTTTACTGTAAGTGTAAATGAATAACGAAGAATAACACAACACGACCATTTATTTTATTACAACTAAATTACAATATCACATTATTACATATCTTTTTAAATATGATTAGTTGTAGAGCAGGCAAGCTCTTGTTTTGTATAAATAACATTTGTCACTTTACATAGACACAAGTTATTCCAAGTTGTTGCTTGTGAAAATGGATTACAAATTGATTTCAATTTCCAAGCTTCTGCTGGTGACAACTTAATACAAACGTAACTCTAAAAATAAATGCATGATTCCAAGCTTTTGCTAGTGACAACGTAATAAAAATGCGTCTCTGAAAATAAATGCAAGGGATTTCCTTGACCAATCATGTTGGGGAAAAGGGAGATCCAATCATGCTGGGGAAAAGGGAGCTATGAAGATACAAAATGTACTTATCCCCTTTGAGAATTAGAGTCATGCAAAAGATGAGGGGTTGTATAAGTGCTCCCATCTTTTACCTGCAACCTCGATGCACTAGGATAGAACTTATCTCCATCAAAGCTCCTCATCCTGGTTAAAAACATGTCTGAGAAGTTAGGTCAACCAAATCAACTTCTTTCCAATTCCACCCATTCTGAACTTGAAGGAAAGTGGTCTTTTACTTTGTAACTACATAACTGGAGGTAGGAGAATTTACAATATCCCCAATAATACCACATCATCTTCTTCCTGAATCCTTATTAACCCTAGAAAATGGAAACCCTTATGATAGTATCCACTATCACTATCCCTATTTATGGGCCACCAATGCCACTACCAGCCTAATCCATGTTTACTTAAGCCTTACGACTTACATGTACATTGTACAATTAAACTATTTAATAATTAATTTGATTGACATCTGGCTACATGCAAACTGTACCTCAAGCTGGCAAGCTGTAAAAATTGCCTGTGCCACTCAAACGATAATAGTTATGAAATCATTACAAATCTTGTTTCTCTAGATCACTAGATCAATGACATCATCATCTATGATTCTATAGTACATGGTGTAGTTTTCAATATAAATCTATCTAATCAATCGTATTTGCTTTAGATGTTCATATGGAATTAATCTAATAAAAAAGATTGAGATTTTCAATTAAATGAAATGTAGTACTTTGATGCATTGAAAAGAGATAATTAAATGGATTTTTTTACCTTAAGTCACAATAAATTTCACACACTTATGATCAGAACTATATGTTGATAATTACTATTAGTTTTAAAAGCCACATTTTTATATTGAACAAAGAAAAAAGGATTTCCAAGAATGGAGCCACGAAAAGCATTTTAATTTAAGTAGCTAAATATTAAAGTACATAGTACATAGCCATTGCCAGCTTGGCCAAAAATCCACTAACCATCACAAAACAGAGTCACAAAATACATATTACAAGAACTATTTCATTGTATAATACAATATAGAAACGTGACAAGTCACACAATTCATTACTATTTTTTTTTATAACATTAGCTGAGGCCATCAACCAAGTGTTTGAGTAGAAGGTGAATCAAATTTAACAAAGTAACAATAGAGAAGAAAAGTTAATCACCCAAAGCCTTCCTCCAAAAATACAAACTCTTTAATGACTCATTTGTTGTATCACATATCATACCCCATCTCATATTAACTAGGGAAAGAGCCTGCACTGTAGAAGCATGCAATTCCACTTTCTAGAAGATTCCACCAATAGGCGCTAACCCACTTTCAAAATTGTAATGCTCCAGTGCCAACTCCAATGAAGAAATAGAGTAAATGAAAGGCTGCAAATAACATATTGCCAACATCTTCACCAAATCTTTATCAAGCAAAATATCCATATAGTTGGACAAGAAAGTTAAAGCTACCTCAGAATATAGAGCACATGGGTTGTTCTGAAGGCATTCCCTAACCACAATTATAATTATAGCATCCTCAACCTGCACATAAGGAATTGTAAAAACCATACCTAGCTTTTGTTTGTCATATGCATTGTCACTTATTTTCTCCCAAAAACATTTAGGTAGCATGACACACCATGAAGACTCCATATCACAGTTAAATTGAGAATAGAGAAGAAAGAAATCAAAGCCAAATATATTATAAATGATATGAAGAACATCAAGTTGGTGAAGTATATATAGAAGTTAGAATGAAGACAATGACATCAAATACTCAACACTTTAACATTTAATTCACTAGTACCACTTGATAAGTTGATGCGACAATATTATTTCAAAAAAAATGAGTCATGACTTGAAATCATTTAAAAAAAATTAAAATGTCAACCATTGATTTTTAGAAATCTTAAGGTTCTAGTGTTATTCCGGAGGTTTGAATTCACAAGTCTAGAGATTCAAACATTTCCTTCCAGAATGAAACTACAACTATCTATCGAAAATTCATCGAACAGTGCTGGTTATATTGATTTGCATTGACATTTGGCTATAGACATATGGAATATCCTTCACACATATTTCCTTCATTACTTTGGGCTGGGGATTCAATTATTTTATAAGGTTGATATCGATAATTCAGCCTTTTTTGGCCTTTACATCCTTTTTGTAAAACCTTGAGGTTTTAAGCCTTGGTCCTATGTTCTTCGTAGGCGGTCCCTCTTTTAAAATAAACTTTATACATGTGCATATTTCATTATTTATTTTGATTACTGCGATGAGCGATATGAAGGAAAAAGAAAGGTGGGCTATGATCTCGCCATGTATTTGCATCTAGTGTTATTCCAGAGGTTTCAATTCACAAGTCTAGTGCTTCAGAGATTTATTTTCGAAATGCAACTACAACCGTCCATCGAAAATTCATCGAATGGTCGTAGTTATATTAATTTGCACTAACATTTGGCTTTAGAAATAATAAATATGTTGATAGTTGTTCACATTCCAGACTCTTTATGAAGGAATTTGAATGTGCATAAAATTTGTCCCAAAATTTTATATTTTTGCCAACCACACTATGATTTTTTATTGGCTAATGAAAATATTTTTTTTGGTTTGAAAAAAAGTTTTAATCGCCAACAATTTTTTTCTATTTTGAAAACAAGATTAATTTGCCAATGGAATTTTTTTTTGGTTTGAAAAAAGGTTTTAATCGCCAATGAAAAATATTTTATTGGTTTAAAAAAAATTGCAATTCGCCAGGATTTTCCACAAACTTGTAGCGATTATAAAAGATTTGCCAATTGGGATTATTTTTTCTCGAAAAACTAAAAAAAATTGCCAATAAATTTAATATTCTTATTGGGAAGTATACAAGATTCACCAAGATTTTACACCTTCACTGAGGGGGGATTTCTTAAAGTTTTCCCTGGTGGGGGCTTGGGGGCAATTTCCCCAAAAGGAAAATTTTATTTATATTTTATTATTGTAAATCTGGACTGTTTATCATTATGTCTCATATCTGACGAACGATATTTTATTAGCTTGACTTGCCTTAGAAGACAACCCTATTTTATAAGGGAATCATATTACTACTATATATTGAGATGCAATCTAAGATTCTGATAGTGGTTATGTTGCCTCTGAATCTTTGAGTGGTAATACTCCTGTGAGAATCTTGCTTTGCAAGTTTATTGTAATATGGCAAGGTAACAACCCTTTGTGGGAAACTTAGTTAAAGGGGGGACTGATTGTGCTAAACTGAGTAACCTCTGGATTTTAAAGAAGTCGAATTCTTCTATAACTAGGGTTTGGAATGAGAAAGGGAAGCAAATATAAAAATAAAAGATCTAACTAGGGCGATGTGCCAAGATTTATATGTAAGGCACGATAGACTTATTTTATAGATACGGTCTAAGGGTCCGTTCAACAATTTGCTATGTCCCAAAATAACAAACATCAAAGAGAAAGACCTGGATAGTTCATTTCATGACATAAAATAATTTGCATAGAGATTTACTGAACATAAAGAGTCACAGACATGGTTCTAAATCAACGTTCTATTCAAATAATTGAAGTTGCAAACAAAATATTTAGTAACAACACAATATAATGTTATCCAATAGTTAAGAAACAAAAAGGCCAAATTACAAGGGCACAGTCTATGAGTCTTTACAATTTTCTAACAAAAAAAAAGGCCTTGTGTCTCCCTAATTATTTTGTCAATATTTTTGAACTCTTTCTTCGAAAGAAGAAGTAGTATATATAGCCAAGGGTTTCCATCGCTTGAAGGACTGTAATAGAAAAGATTCCCCATCCTGAAGGATGATTCTCGCAACAATGACTCACCACGGGCGTTGTAACAAAAAAGATCCCTGAGCATGAACCTAGTCATTCGTGAGCTAGATGCATTCCCTGTAAAGGATGGTAGTGGTCCTGGCTTACCTTGTGCAAAAAAGTGTGCATCCCAGCTAAGGCAGTTAGAACATGCGACAATATATGGCAGCTTGGAATTCACACCACTCCTTGTAATGAAGATGCATTGAAAGGACAAGTGGTGATATTTCATAGTCCGTGGTTCATTCTCCCCATCCTTTGATGAGAGCTTGCAATAAGAATACATGTGGCAACAGGCTTACTATTAGTACCGCTTGAGGGGCTTGCCAAAGTTTTCATGGGCGAAAACTAAGTGTCGGGGCCCGACAGAGAGTGATATGAAAGCAGGCCTAACATGCCTGATTTATTGACACGTGGGGGAAGAATGGGGATTAGAAGAGAAGGGAAGGGAAGCTCCCCTTCGGTGAGTGATTAGGTAACACATGGTGACAGTGAGTTGAGACTGCCGAAAAGCTGGCATGGAGGCCTTTAAAATCATCGGTCATGTTCGGAAGTCAAGAAAAACGTCAAAAACAACCTGAAGGGAGCATGGGATATATTAAATATCCACAAATTTTGGGGACTATCAGGGGCATTTCACATATAGAACGACGAATCCAAAAATATCTTGTTTTGTGACCATGGACTTATTCATTAAGGATGGGGTCAGAGCTTGGAAAGGGCAATCTGCAAGGGTAGCCAGTCGGTCTCGGAGGGCGTTGATATGGTGCACAAATTTTTTTGTGCCTCATTAAGATCATGTTGGCATATAGATAAGTAGATTTTCTTGTAAGTATTTTCATTGATGGCAACCCAAGTCTTGCATCTGAATGAGCAACACTATTTTGACTCCTACCGACATAATAAAGTAAAGAATAGGGGATCCGGTAAAATACATAAAAGTTGATCTCGTCATCACACCAGACAAATATTTTGGGTTATGGATGTCTGAGGAAGGTCTACTGAGGCTTGTAGTATCTTGGTATTGATGCACACTCACTGGTAAGTGATCTACAATATACAATGCACTAATTTGCTAACTATATATGCTAGAAGGCCAACCTGACAAAGATGGAATTTGTGGATGTATAAGATAGAATTAATTATAAGTCTCCATGTTGGATTAAGTGTTATTTGGGTCCTCTCTTTGTCTTAATCGATTTTTGAGGATGCACATATATATTTTGTGGTGGATTTGGCCGACAAGTTAAAAGTAACTTAATGTTTTATGAAGCCGATTGTTGGATGAATAAGTCTTCGATTGTGGACATATAAAATAGATTTTTTTTATCATTTAAGATTGTATGCATGGTATACGAATAAAAAGAAGTGTGAATTGTGATATCTAGTAGAGCAGTAATGCAAATTTGATCATACGTGATGCAAAGAGCAGAACAGGGTAGACCATAGTATAAAGTCAGAAAGCAGATCCCGAATAAGATCCATGAGCTTCACCTGAACTATTACCTAGCATGATTAGATGCTATTATCTCAGTTCACCCCTTAGATGGTTTTTAATCTGAATTTTGTAGGCAACAATCTTTTTTATTTTGAGCAGTGAGCTCTAGGAAGTGCGCCTAAATGAAAGTGCAATGCTTTTGTAAACAACTATATTTTGAGTACTGAAATTGTGGATTAATCTCCATCGTGGTTTTTCCCCTAATAGGGTTTCCACACAAAAATCTATGTGTCATGGTGTTGTGTATGTTTATTTTCAATGTATACATCTTTTATTTAATACAATGGTGAAATGGTTTCATTCTTTGAATCAATGGAGTTTTAATAATTGTTGAACACTGATTCACCCTCCCTCTCAGTGTTCCCTTGAGTCCAACAATTGGTATCAGAGCTAGTTCCTTTGGAGAAGTTTTGCAGCTTGAGGTGGATCTTGGAATGTGATGGACTCTGGAAGTATTCAACAAAAAGTTATGGTAGCTCTTGATGACCTTGATTAGTCTAAAGCAGAATTTCAAGAATTGAAAGAAATCTTAGAGATGTTGAGAAATTCATTCTGTCATTGAAGGATCAGCAAGTTAAATCTAGGGTGAAGAGGAAAGATCTATGTGATCAAATACAATAGAAGGAGAACAAAGATATGGATGATGCTCACCTAAATCAAACCTTGAAGGAGATAACCAAAGAATGTGAAAAGCTTACTAGAGACAATACAAACCTAAAAGATGAGATGGAATCTATGATGATGAAGATCACTAAAGAGATAGAAGAAATGAAGAAATACGAGGAAAATATTGCTTAGACCCTAAAAGAGAAATCTGATGAATGCAACAAAATGAGTGGAGAATTCACTTAGTTGGAAAGTTAATTGCAAAAAACCAGATTTAATGAAGAAGAACTCGATAATTAGATTACTACTCTTAGAAATGATCTTGTCATTGCAAATGAATTCAAAGAAAAGTTTACTTAAGATTACTTCAGTAAAACTTGATGAGCTAATTCAAGGGAAGAAAAGTAGAAATGATAAGAGGGGTCTTGGATATGAAAAGGGAGAAAGTTCTAGATCAGGACAAAATAATTTCAGACATAACATAAATGGAAGGTATCCGGTAAGACAACCTAATGCACAAAAAATTAATGGATATTGTTTTGCCTATAATAAGTTTGGTCATATGGTTGCTTAGTGTAGAAGTAATTTGAGGTCAAAAGTTTCATCATTCTTTGGTCAGTGTTTCAATTGCAAAAAGCCTAGTCATAAATCAATTGAATGCAAAAATATGTCAAGTCACTCTATTGATAGAAGAAATGTTGAAATTAAATGCGTGTGGGAAGTTTGGGCATATTGCTAATCAATGTAGATCTAGAAGAAGTCATTGGAATGATTGGTCAGGACAAGGAAACATTGTATGCTATAATTGCAACAAGTATGGTCATATTGCAAGATTATGTAGAAACAAGAACACAGACATAAGACGTCCGGTATAAAGAGACAAATACAGAGAAAAATGATAAAGAAAAAGAAAAGATAACTATGGATGATATTAGAGATCAGATGAAGAAGACATGGGTAAAGAAAAATGATTCTAATGCTAGAAATGATTCTGTACTGGAACCTGCTCCTGATAATTCTTCTGGTAATTAATTTGAGACCACTAGCCTAGGGGGAGTTTTACAAAAAAATATTTCCTCCCCTATCTATGGATGGTACCGAAATGCAGAGAATAGTAAAAAAGATGCACTCACAGTGTACAAAAGTTTTGGATGAATTTAACAAAGGAAATTAAGCAAATTTGTAGGTTCGCAGAAGAATTTTCTGTCGTCGTTTGAGAAAAACAGAGTCTCCAAAAAACTTAGGGAAAATGCATTTATTGCATATGTGTGGGCTATAAAATTCTAGTGCAAGCCGTCATTTATCACTTTGCATTATCAAAGAGAAGAAGGAGAGCACTCGATAGGTGGATTTTAGAGCAACAAAATCGAATTCATCGACAAATCTTGAAAATTATCGTGTACTTTGAATCATTCACGAATTCTTCATATAATTCAGTGTGTAGTTGCGAACCCTAAAGAATGAAAAGGAAAATGGAAAATATTAAAGGTTCGATCACATTAGACGAGTATAACAATGCGAAGATCGGATCTATGAGGAATTTATTGCTTCCTGATGAATTAAAACAATTGAGCGAAGCCAAGCATGGAAATTTAGATACGTGGAATGAGTTTCCATACCTTGAGAATGCGGAATTCATAAAATTCATATTAAGCAGATTACATGGTGATGTTCTAACTTTGGACAAACCTTACATCATCTCAAAAGATGCAATTGAGAAATTAATTGGTTTTTGCAAAGTCGGTGATGTCCCTAGGAAGAAATCTATTCGGAACAAAGAGGTCAAAACCCTAATTGGAATAATCGGAGATCAAAGATCTCTTCTGATCTAGAAACAATCAAGAATCTCGTTACGAAGTACATTGCACGCTACATAACCTATAAAATCTTCTACCAAAATCGGGAAGGAGCTACATCAGCTAGCACAGTATACATTGCTCATAAAATAATAATTGAAAGTCATGACTTTGACCTATGCGGATTGTTAAAAGATCAAATGATGGAGAATGTTCAACTGAAAAAGGAGTCAGGGTATCCATTTAGGTTTGGTACTCTAATTATATGTCTAGTTATGTATTTTCTGAATTTGTTGCCAAAAATCGACAATGTAGCATTGAAATTAGATAAATCGGTATGCACCCAAATTTACTCTTATTTTAAGAGTTGTCTAACTAGGATTCAAAATTTGAAATTTTCTATAAGAATGTGCTTGTAAAGTGTGGATCGGTCAATATTTCCCCTCCGCTAAGAATAATGGAAGTTGGTTCCTCTTTTGATAGCATTGATAGAGGACAAAAAAGAGGACATGAAATCATTGAATACACCCCTCCAGAAAGAAAAGTTCCCAGGATTGAGGGAAAAGGGAAAGAAAAAGAAATTATAGACATTCCAGATGAAGAATCTGAAAAAGAACCTGAGAATCCATTGGAAAATGATTCTGGTCTTGAAAAAGGTAGTGAGGAAGAAAAAGATCTGTCAAAATAAAATCTACAGTAGCTTATGCAAAGTGCAGGTGGTATGTAGAAAATTGCAAGGTTATGGTCAGTCAGACCATCATATAATCAAAGACTTATTCATCCAACAGTCAGCTTCATAAAACATTAAGTTACTTTTAACTTGTCAGCCAGATCCACCACAAAATATTTATACACATCCTCCAAAATTGGTTAAGACAAAGAGAGGACTCAAATAACACTTAATCCAACATGGAGACTTATAATTAATTCTATCTTATACATCCAAAAATTCCATCTTTGTTGGGTCGGCCTTCTAGCATAGATAGTTAGCAAATTAGTGCACTGTATCTTGTAGATCACTTAACGGTGAGTGCGCATCAGTACCAAGATACTACAAGCCTCAGCAAACCTTCCTCAGAGATCCATAACCCAAAATATTTGTCTGGTGGGATGACTAGATCAACTTTTATGCCTTTTACCGAAACCTGTGTTCTTTACTCTATTCTGCTGGTAGGAGCCAAAATAGTGCTGCTCACTCAGATGCAAGACTTGGGTTGCAATCAGTGACAACACTTACAAGCCAATCTACTTAGCTATATGCCAAGAATCTCCCCCTTTGGCATTGATGGAAACACTTAGTGAAAAATGACTAAGTGTCAGAATCATTTGTATACTACCAAACTATTTGCTGCACTTTTCTCCCCCTGAGATTCACAAGGTATTTTTCACTGCATTCTAATTGGTATCAGAGTATTTTTCACTTCCTTAAAAGGAAACATCATAGAGATTTCAGACCCGTCCTCGAGTTGGAAAAGTAGTCATGTGATCTTATGAGTTACACCCTAGATGTCCTCGGTGGTAGGAGGCTAGCTGAAGCCCTGGAAAATGGATAAATCATGCTTCCTCTCTTTAATTTTTCCTGCAATTATCTCTGTGGTAGCCACCAATTCATCAGAAAGAAATGGAGAGGGCAAGCCCATCTGGGTCAATTGGGAAAACCTTTCCTGTACGCTGTCCATAGTGTAACTCAAGATTAAATCTGTGGTCCGATCGAATAACTAGAAATAACAATATTAATCCTAATCTAAAATCAAAACTAATCTAAAATCAAACAATAAAGAACAAAATTTGAAAACATAAATGAAAACTAACAAATTGAATTGATCTCACCGAATAATGTATTCACCCTTTCGAATTAACTCCATTGCTCTTCTCCATTTTGCCTTTTAGGTATTCTTGCCCTCAGATTTCTGTGTTTGAATGCAAGTATAGCTGTGTTGAATGTCTAAACAAAATATCGAAGAATAGTCTCTTCTCAAAAGTGTATAATTTCGGGGAGGAGGAATAATGATCATGACAGGCCATTTTATAGATTTTGTGTTTTCGAACGATCGACTCAGATTGAAAGAGAGATCGACAGATGAGATTGATCAATGCCATGCAATGAGTTATGTGACAGATAGAACGCGAGTTAGAACATGAGTTCAACTGCAGGTAAAGACTAATTTTAGAACATGAGTAAGAACATGAGTTCCAATCTTCATCTTCAAAAAATAGAAGAAATAGACTTTGTATGCAAAAGCCAAAGTTAGAAGTTGGAGAATAAATGCATGATAAATGCATGTGAATGCAAACTTGAGTTAGTTAATTAAATAAAGATATTTAATTAATAGATATAGATCATGCATATGAGTTGGAACTAGTTAATCGACTAGTTGTGACGGAGAGTTCTCTCATAGAGATAACTCGAGTCAGACGATAAGTGCATGTAAGAGATAACTGAATGTTAGAGGAATGTGACATAATTAATTAAATAATGAATTAAATGTTAATTTAATTCAACATTCGAAATATGAGACTTTTAATTAAATAAATAAAGTAATTTATTTAATTTGGCTGTTGAAAAGGATAAATGAATAATTAAATAATAAATATTTAATTATAGATGAAAAGGGGTTAAATGAATAATTAAATAAAGATATTTAATTATAGTTGGAAAAGTATGATAAAGGGGAATTAAATAATAAATTATTTAATTGATAGATAAAGGGGGAAGAATTAATTAGTTCGCAACATAATTAAATAAATATGATTTATTTAATTAATTAAGTTGAATAAAGGATGATTATGAATTAATGAATTAATTAAAAAGGGTATTTAATTAATAGAGGAAATATGTGTTAGAAAGGCAATTAAATAAGTAACATTATTTAATCAAGACGACGGACTATAGAAAATTATGTTGAAATGTGTACTCGTAGGCCTAGACCAATTTTCGGTATCTATAGTTTGCCCCTCTTTGATACAATGTTGGTACGGCGTTGTGTCAAAGAAAATATGCCCCGGTCGTGCCCCAACATGAAATAGGTTAAGGTATACCCCAGTGAAAAGGAGAATGATGAGGAGGTAGTGGTATGCCCCCTCGAGAGGATAGGCAGGTTTGAAGAACATGAGTGTGCTCTCGAAATGGATAGATAATGGTGGCAAAGATGCAGAAAAGAAGAAATGTTAGCATGGATGATTTCAGAACGTTAGTAAGAAATAATTAATGTTGGATGAGAGAAATGTTAATGACTATAGAATGTTAGTAAGAAAGAATGAAAATGTTGATCGATCGAGAAAAAATAAAAGAATGAATGAGTATGAATCTGATTTGAGAAAACATATAATCTTCGATATCCTTGCCAAACTATGCTATACTTGCAATTTTATCATCACTGGGCGGACATGACACAAATGGATGGTACACACTATGATATGAGATAGACCATAGTGTACAAAATCATCCATCTGTGAAAAATAGACAGTTATAGACAAGGAGTGTCAAAACGTAAACTAAGGACAAGATTGCCCCAGTCATTGTTGTCAAGACAAACCACAGAAAGTAGACAAATAAAAGATGGGTCATAAGACATCATTGCTCCTCTAAATCCTTGATAGGACATCCTTGAGGAAACTAGTAACATGACTCAAAAACCAATGTTAAAAAGATAGTTGATAGACAACAACCAAAGAAAAAGAATCCTAAGACGTTGTTGCTTCTCTAAATCCTTCAAGGGACATCCTTGAGAAAGCTAGTAACAGGATCTTGCACAAATCGATAAAAAAATAAGACAAAATAAGATATAAAGTCATAAAGCCAAATAAATGTATTCGCCAAAACTTGATCTTGTGGGATTGTTTGATGTTGATGTTCGACATAGCGTAATGTGAGAGAATGACACATACCGCATAAGACGTTGAGTCTGGTTTCGACTTGGTGACTTCTGTATAAGGCATGACAAAGCCTGGTTTCAGTAAGACACGTGCCGTATAAGACATTGGAGTCTGATGACGTTGAGGTGACAAGCCACATGAGACTATGATAAATTGATGACGTCTGTTGACAAGAAAGATATATCTTGCTAAGACATGGGTTGATCGCTTTGACAATGTGTTTGATATTGACTTGATGACTGTTGAGACATTTTTCCTTGTTGATGCATGACTTGTTTTGATTCTTTGACTGATAAAAGTGTGTGTGTAGATAGTGTTTGACATGAGATGATACCTTAAACTATGATATGCAACGTGTGTGATAGTGATAGTGAATGAACCCTATTGGACTGACCTAGTGTGGTCTCGGGAGCTCATCAATTGATTAGCCTTGCCTACGTTGTACACGCAGAGACCTTGTAGTTCGACACGACCAATGACTTTGAATATACAAAGAGTCATGATTTAAATGTGTGTGATACATGACAAACCTAGACCGACAGACTTAATGCCTTAGGGGCACATCAATTGATGGCCTTGCCTACGTCCCCGTCGCAGAGGCAACGTAGTTCGACTATGACTACAACTGACTTAACATGACTGACTTGACACTGTTTTGTTTTTGGTATTTTCTGACATGTTTTTATTTTTTTGGATTTTTGAAGTTTTCTAATGTTTTTTTTTTTTTCAGGACATTTTCTGATGGTGCGATGCTATGTACAAGGTATTCATGGAATAGAACAAGGATTTTCCCCCAGTCAAGAATAAGACTTGCAAGATGGAGTGGATAATGTGACGGAGTGGGACGTTAGATGTCAATCTTTCCAAGCGATGGATAGGACAACCATTTATTATGAGTGATGGTGAAAAAGTCTGATTAGAATGATGGTAGATGGAAGAGCGAGCTTGACTACACATGGCACCTGTTTGCCAAGTTTTCACCATGGTACTTATCCATAGCGCCACTGAAGCGGTTTTCACTAGTGGACGGATTTATTTCTCTTTACTTTTTTGATTTTCCAATTTTTTTTTTTTTTGTATTTTCTAGATTAAGACACGGATTCTTAGAAGCTAAGCACTTTAGATGAAGACTGTTGATAGGTGACAAAAGAGGATCTCCTTCAGGAGTAGATAGTTGGTACGCTCCTGACCCAAAGGCTTCTGTGATAATGTACGGCCCTAACCAGTTAGGCTCAAACTTTCCTGGTTTCTCTCGATCAGCTTGGTTCTTCGGATTCTCCATTAATACCAAGTCACCAATGTCAAAATATCTATTGAGAACCTTCCTATTGTAGCTCCAACGAAGACGATTCTGATATGCTTGCAAATGATCTAATGCTTTCTGTCTTCGTTCATCTAGTAATTCAAGCTCTTGTAGCCTAGAGACACGGTATTCTTCATCGTCGACATGACCCTTCAAAGATACCCTTAGAGAAGGTATTTCGACCTCTATAGGTAAGATAGCTTCGGACCCGAATATGAGGGAAAATGGAGTGGCGCCGGTGGGAGTGTAGATGCTTGTGCGGTAAGCCCATAAGGTAGGATTAAGCTATAGGTGCCAGTCACGACCAGCGTCATTGACAGTCTTTTTAAGGATTCTAACAATGGTTTTATTAGATGCCTCAGCTTGGTCATTACCTTGTGGGTAATACGGGGTGGAAAAATGATGCTTGATGTGGAATTCTTCACATAAATGGCGTACTTCTTGGTTCTTGAATGGGCGGCCATTATCTGTGATTATGGATTGTGGTACACCATACCGACAAATGATATAGTTCAGAATAAACTTAGATATTTGGGTGCCAGTGATGTAGGTCATGGGAATGGCTTCAATCCACTTGCTGAAGTATTCAGTAGCGGTAATGATGAATTTGTGGCCGTTGGATGATGGTGGGTGTATCTTACCTATGAGGTTGCGTCCCCATTGGGCGAAAGGCCATGGTGAAGTAATCGGTCAAAGCTCCTGTGCTGGCACTCTTATCAAGTCTCCATGTATTTGACATTGTCTACATGTCTTCACAAAGACGTATGAGTCTTTCTCCATAGTAGGCCAATAGTAACCTAGTCTCATAATCTTATGGGCTAAGGTTGGACCACTCAAATGGGATCCACATATACCCTCGTGCATTGCTCGCAAAGTTGTTTGTGCTTCTTCAGCGTTGAGACATCTCATTAGGGCGTTGTCTAAGGTGCGTCTATATAGGGTTTCTCCGATGATGGTGTACTTGGCAGACTTATGGATGAAGGTTCGATGTTGGTTATTGGACAAGTCTTGAGGTAAGGTTTGATTTGTTAGATAGTCGAATATTTCTTTATACCAAGGAGATGTAGGACCAAAAATGGTACACACCATCATAGTATCGGGGATATCGTAAGCAGGGACCAACAGCTGTTCAACCAGAAACTCGAACTTAGGCACGTTACTCGGAATATCCAACAAGGAACCCACGGTTGCCATAGCATCTGCAGCTCTATTCTGAATGCGTGGTATTTGTTGAAAAGTTATGTCCTTGACATATTGTTTGAAACTATCAGCCATTCTCTTGTAAGGGGCAAGCTTCTCATCCTTAGTTTCGTACTCATCATTTACCTGTCGGATTACCAGCTGAGAGTCACTAAAGACATGTAGGCTCTTAATGTTCCATTGTGCTGCCATTTTCAAGCCTGTCACTAAGGCTTCATATTCTGCTATATTGTTTGTACAAGGGAAAGCAATCCTGAATGATTTGGGAATGGTATCACCTTGAGGTGTGACAAATAAGACACCAGCTCTTGAACCACAATTTGTATGTGACCCATCAAAGTACAGTTTCCAGTCAGTTTTAATGTCAATGTTGAATAGAAATTCATCTAGAAAATCTGCCACTAAGGGATGATCTGCTTTTATAGGTGCATCAGCTAACTGATCTGCAATCACCTATCCTTTTATAGCCCGCCTCTCGACATACTCAATGTCATACTCACTAAGTATCATGACCCATTTAGCCAATCGGCCTGTTAAAGCTGCCTTACTTAGAAGGTATTTGAGTGGATCAATTTTTGCAATTAACACTATTTGTCGATTGAGCATGTAGTGCCGAAGTTTTTGGGTAGCAAAAACTACCGCAAGACAGGCATGTTCTATGTTGCTGTAATTCAATTCATAGCCCACTAAGGTACGACTGATGTAATAGACTGCTCTCTCATGACCTTGATCATCTTTTTGTGCGAGAAGAGCCCCTAATGCCAACTGAGTTGCTGAAATATATAAGATCAAAGGATTTCCTTCTATAGGTGGCATTAAGATTGGTGGAGTTAGCAAATAGTCCTTGATTTGTTGGAATGCTTCCTGGAATTTAAGAGTCCACACAAATGGTACTCCTTTCTTGAGTAGATGTTGAAATGGATGAATCTTATCTGCCAGTTGTACTATGAATCGCCTAATTGATTGTAGTCTGCCCTGTAGAGTTCTGAGTTGTCCTATGCTAACTGGAGGAGGCATTTCTATGATAGCTCTTACCTTCTCTAGATCTACTTCAATGCCTCTTCAAGAGATGATATACCCTAACAGTTTCCCCGATTTGACTCCAAAGACACACTTCTTCGGATTCAGCCTGACATTGTAGTTCTCTAGCTGTTGGAATATCTTATTTAAAACCTTTAAGTGAGCTTCTCTTGTTTCTAATTTTGCTATAATGTCATCGACGTAATCTTCCATGAGAATGTGTACAAAGTCATGGAAAATTTAGTCATTGCATGTTGGTAAGTAGCTCCTGCATTCTTAAGCCCAAAAGGAATAACGTTCCAACAGTATGTGCCCCGTGGACATGTGAAAGCTATCTTATGTTGGTCTTTAGTTGCTATTTTAATTTGGTTGTATCCCGAGAAACCATCCATGAGGGATAGCATCTCATACCCCACTGTAAGATCCACTATCATATCTATATTCGGCAAAGGGAAGTCATCCTTAGGACATGCCTTGTTGATGTCTCTAAAGTCTGTGCAAATTTGAATGCCCCCAATTGGTTTAGTCATGGGTACAAGATTCGATATCCAATCTGCATAGTGTATTGTCCTTATGAATCCTACATCCAAGAGTTTCTTTAGTTCTGTCTTGACCAATAGAGCAATCTGCAGGTGCATTTTTCTTAACTTTTGTTTGACTGGTTTGATGCCTGGCTGCAATGGTAAATGGTGCAATATTAGATCTAGATCCAGCCCAGGCATGTCAGCATACGACCACGCAAAGTTTATCTATCTCTTTTGGAAGAAGTCCTTAAACTCAGGTTTTTCTGTCTCTGTTAAAGGAAATATGAGACTTTTATTTAAATAAATAAAGTAATTTATTTAATTTGGCTGTTGAAAAGGATAAATGAATAATTAAATAATAAATATTTAATTATAGATGAAAAGGGGTTAAATGAATAATTAAATAAAGATATTTAATTATAGTTGGAAAAGTATGATAAAAGGGAATTAAATAATAAATTATTTAATTGATAGATAAAGGGGAAGAATTAATTAGTTCGCAACATAATTAAATAAATATGATTTATTTAATTAATTAAGTTGAATAAAGGATGATTATGAATTAATGAATTAATTAAAAAGGGTATTTAATTAATAGAGGAAATATGTGTTAGAAAGGCAATTAAATAAGTAACATTATTTAATCAAGACGACGAACTATAGAAAATTATGTTGAAATGTGTACTCGCAGGCCTAGACCAATTTTCGGTATCTACACATAGTTTGCCCCAATGTGAGTGAGCATCGTTGAGCATGAAGGGTGGCCTCATGGTAGCAGATGAACTCCTTTGTGATCCTAGTGGATGAACTCCAATTTTCAACCCCCGCTCATACTAGATCCTCGCTTGGCACTGTGTATAGCTTGCCTAGCAAGTTTTCTTCTTTGGGAACCTTTTCCCCTATGAATCGTGGGAACTGTTCCATTGTGTCATGAACCTCCCTGCATAAATATGTCACCTCCACCATGAACTAAAGTATGGGTTGGAGAGTCGGACATAAAGCCTTGAATCTCTCCCAATAGGAAGCATAGAGTTGTTGGGATACTAAGCAGAGGTCTGACTACAGAGCTGGAGTTTGAATTATCTTCTTCAAGAGATTAATCTCTGCATCCCTTGTCCCAATCTCTTGCATTAGCCTTGCAATTTGTTCTGTGGTGGAGGAGATTTTCTCCTGTAGGTCTCTTTGTGTGGCCAAATACCTTTCTTCATCCTGGTTTTGGGTTACAGACTCTTCCTCCAGGGAAAGCCTTATCTTTTGGAGGTCTTCTTGAAATTTAGCCTGTACGCTTGCTTGATTTGTCTCCTTTTCTTGTACTGTTTGCTCCAACTGAGGACACAATCGCTGCAATTCTTTATTATTTTGTTGAAATTCTCTTTCCTATTGGGCCAACCTATCAAATAATTCCTGGTTCCTTTTCCATAGCTCAACCAATTGAGCCAACTCTTGGGATTGGAACCGCTTGAGCTCCCTTTGCAAGCTAGCCTGCTTTGCCTGCACATTCTATGCAAGACACACTTTTTTTGCTTCCTGTGCTTTGTCTTTGGCCAACAAGACTTCTATCCTTCCTTTAACGGCCTTGAGCTCGTCTTCTACTTTCTTCAACTTGCAACCCGACTTAAGAAAGTCAGTGGTCACCACTTGTTGTGTCTCCTTCATTAGCTAAACTTTATCCTGTGGCCAGGAAACATGTAAGTCCAGTTTGATGGCATGGATGTCATAGTCATTGGGTTACATTTCTCCCTGTAGTTTGGTAACATTGGGATGCATGGTTGCAAAATGCAATGATTGTTGAGCCTCGTTATAAATTTTATGGACTCTGGGCTCCACTGGCTTCCTGGCATCCTTTTTCTTTTGCTTTTGGAGTTAGAGAGCTTGAGCTTGCTTCGTTGTATCGCTATGCAACAAGAATTGATTCGACGATTTGATGGATTCACTTGCAAAGGGTGCACTAGGAGGGATAGTGAAAGGGAATGAGAGGCAGGTGTCCTCAGACATTTTCTTCTTCGAAAGGGAAATCGTGAGCGGAGAGAAGGGAGGAATATTCCAAATTCTAGGTGTGGAAGGTGTGGGGGGACTCATGGGGAATGATGGTGGAAATGGAGATGTGATGGGCTTTGAGTGCTGCAAAGGTTGAGTTGGAATTGGATCAGAGGAGAAAATAGGGATGATGGCTTTGAACACCAAAGGGTGGTAGCCATTGATACGAATGAGGAGGCAGTTGGGGCTCTTAGTAAAATGGGGTAGCTCGAGGGGAAGTGAAAGCCATTTGTTTGATATGAGAAAACTAGGAGAAACCTCCCACAACCATTGTAGTAGGGACAAAGAAAGATAGGCCCCCGAATGGAGCGATGGGTGCCATACGGATCATGGAAGAAACAAGAGACTGTGAGTTGAGAAGAGAGGGAGAGAGAGATACCTGAGTGGCGGATTCCATCTATGACCCTTGGCCTATCACAACCTCCCATGAACCACCTCCTGAAGCAGTATCAGTGCACTATCTTTTTCTTGCTGGAGGGTTCCCCACATCTATTGCTTTTGTCGATTGTTGCATTCCTCTAGGCTTTCCTTCGGCCTAGGGTCAAGATTGTGAGGACCCCGATCATGAAATATTCCTCTGCACACTCCCAATAGCTACGCCTACGTCGATGTTTCCTATTTTTTCTTCCCCTTATCAAAGCATGGTGTGGCATCTTCAGGGTTGGCCTCCTCCTCATCACTTGCGTTGGAGTCTGTATGTTCTTTGTTCCAGAGATTATCAAACTGATCATCGGTGTTGAAAATCGACAGGTGTTGGAACATGATGATGGGGCTCTTGATCTCCTGGCGATAAATCTAGAAATTGTTGATCTTTTCCATCTTCTAGCCCTGTTCCCTTATCAAAATTTTGCGGAGAGTAGCACCTATTTGGCTATTTTCATCTACCTTCTCCTTAGGGAGGCATAATTCGAGCCAGGATGACCTTCGATTATCCTTTGGCATGAGTGCTAAGTCCACCCAGAATTTGCTAATGTCATCTAGAGGATTTCACCGTGCTTCCCCATAAGGCTGAGGGCTATGTTTTACCTTAATAAATGTGTCACCCAAATCATCCTCGAGGTTGTAGTCCCACTTATCACAAATGAAAACCAACCTGAGGTGCTCCAAATTTTCCTCTAGTAGCTCCATTGATTTATTTTTTACCATGACCACTGTTTTGTAGCTCATAGGGCATTTGAAAAATCCCCTAATCCCCTCTTCTTCTTCTTTGGATCAGAACAAAAGGTCCAATCCATAATAGCCAGTTGTCGAAACATTTCAAGGGTCAGTACCCGATCAGTGATGGATGTGGGGATTCGGATGGGCTCTTCACAAAATCCACACACTCGGTCGCATGTAAATTCCTCTCTGAGGAACTAGTCACACTTGGGGAACAGGGATTGCATCCAGCTGGTTTGATTGCTCGACAGGTGATAGTAGTCATTATCCTCACCCAGATCGGGCAAAATCAAAATGAAGAATTTTTCCGAAAATGCATAATAATCATTGGTGGAAGAGAGGATGGGAGTCCATACCAAAACCGACTTCCGATGCTTCTTCTCATCAAATATTGACAACTCTATTTTCTCCCTGAAGAAATCAGGATTCTGATGTAGAAACATATAGGCAAGAAGAGAAGAATATTTGAACTTACCAACAGTTTCAAACTCAACAATTTGCTTTCACATATCTTTGACAATCATTTCTGTGAAATCATACCAGAAAGGGTCTTTTTGCTTCCTTAGTTGAAAACCCAGGCCCAACTGAGATTGAGACACGATCATGTCATCGTCCAAGCCGAACACAAAAGCCATCATGGAGAAGGCATCTTGCAAGTTTGCATGGACGAAGTCAACACGACGATTCAGATTTTTTAATGGCTGCTGGCAATTCTGGGGCCTTCCGGTCTCTACATTATAAAAGTCGAGGGAATTCCTTCTACCCTTCCAAAATTTTGCACCCTTTTTTTGGATGAATGACTCCATTGGCAACACTCTAGTGCTATTCTCGAGAACGCACATGTCCCTAAGGGCCTCCGCAATTATCACTACTCTCAACCTATTTCCCTCGATGGGACCAATCGCTGGATTGAAACACAAAGTACTTTCATGAATTATTTCTAGGAAGTGGTGTACATAAGGGACCATATATTGTGGGAGCCCGTATAACCATTGCTTGTATGATAGTTGATGGTTGAAGGTTTCTTCATTCTGGCGAAAGCAGCTTCTCTCAGGCCCTTAGGGTTAGTTTTGAGGATGGGGTCATAAATTTGATCACTCTTCCTTTACCAAAATTGCATCCCTAAGAGTCCCCTTCTTGGTTGTCTGCGTGCGAAACCACTTTGGCTTATCTAGGATTCTAGGCATAGCATAGGACTCATCCTCCTGAAAAATATTAACCATGGCCACTATGAGCATCGCATAAGCCAAACATTGAGATGTTTCACCTGGCTTGTTCATCTGTGGATTATGAGCTACTTCAGGGATAGTGGATTCCATTTTTCTCAAGCTTCTGAAATTTTCTATGCATCTCTTAGCGATTTCGCACTCTGAAAATTCTCGGCAACAACTATGTTTTCAAAAAGCCTTTTTTTCTTTGTTAAAACAATCGCATGCAATACTTAGCTTTTTCTGTCCTCCAAGTGGTAGATGATGATTGTTTTTTCTGCATTAAATTCATCATGTACTGCTAGCCTTTTGGTTTGTGTGAAGTGAACTACTTGCCATTTTGAAATGACAAGGATTCATAATGACCCCAGGTACATACTACCCATGGCACATTTTTCATTGGAAATTGTGCTGGTTATTTGAAGTAGACTAAGCGTTGTATTCCATGGTAATTAATACCCCAAACATAATGATTACGCCAAAGTATGCGATAAGCATCGAATAGATATGAATCCTTTCTTGGAGTTTCAGGACCACTTGTAGGATGACACCTCAATGTCTGGCCGAATAGACTACGATAGGATACTGCCACTAGCTTGTGCTAATTAATTAGCTTGCCATAATTTTATATGTAGCAACTCGTACCTGCAGCCACAATTGGGTGAGAGTCTCGAGCGAGCCTTGGTGCAGTGTTTGAGGTGGTACCTAGTTAACCTCATGCTTATGGTATGCTGATTACCATGCTTATCCTTGTTGCTTCTATAAATAGGCGCCTAGGTAGTAGGGAAATCAAACTTAGCAATTTTTAAACAAAATTAGCACTAGGTGATTGGCTTAGCATTTGGTATTTGTAGTTTGCATAGTATTAGCATAGGGTTCCAATTTAGGCATCTTGCATAGGGTTGTTGCTTGATATTTGTATAGGTTTTGACATTATGAATACCCTTATTAGGTTGACCTCCCATAAATCTCAAATGACCTTTTTGGGCGAGATTTCAACTAGACGCTTGAATAGGATAAAGAATAAGCATTCTTTGGCAATCATAGCCATAAAATGGGTTCTAGGACACGACTTCCTCAAATATGAGGACAAGTACAGAGTGAATACTAATGTGTGATCCCACTTTGTGGCATCAATGCTTGACATCCAACTCCCCAAGACACTTATCATCTATCTGGTGAAGGAATCTTTCCAAAGAAGTATTTGAACGACCTCGAGGAGGTGGTGGAAAATGCTGCATTTGGTGGAGGAATCCCCACTACGAGTGACCTCTGTAAGTTTATTGAGGAAGATGTGGTCATCCCGTTGTTTCCATTTCTGAGCGGTTTCCACCTTCAGTCGTAGGAGGTACATCACCAAAAGATCACCCGTGCCTATCACTTTCTCTTCTGAATATACAATGTGGTGCCATTCTACGATATTGACTGGTACACCGATTTCAGGAACTTGGTCTTCCCTCCATTACTTGCCGTTGCTTCTTTTGATGGTGTCGCTGGCCCAATTGTTGTTGCCGAGGATGATATGGCTCTGAATGTTGTTGTTTTTGCTACTTCTTCTCATGATTGAATATTTCCTCCTTCCTGTGCTTTTAAGATTGAAACTCGTTAGTCTTTTTGTATATAGCCCAGAAAAGGCCTCGTAATGTAGAAATATATATAAGTATATACTTTTCAAAAGTGTGGCCTTAGAGCCATTTTTCTATTGTACTTAGCAGAGTATATAAATATAATGAAGATATGGCTTATGTTTAAAATTTTTGCCTTGCTGCATATTTCTTGTTCCTTGTGGCATATGTGTTATTCTATACATCATAATGTGAATTTATGATGTATAATGGATTAGGAAGATTGCCCAAACAAAAAAAAAGAACAAAGAGGAAAATAACTACAATAATTACATATTTAAATGGTAGAATTGTCTAATCGAGCTCTATAGAAATTTTAAGGTGAATTCCCCTGACGGGAACCCCTATCGCTTTTCTCTCTATGCTTTCTGATTTAAATGCCTCATATTGCCTGTACTGAATCATTATGAATGGACCCTCCCATAAGCTATCAGATTTCTCGTGTTGACCAAGTCCTGCTATCCACTCATTGAATTTTAACATTAGGTCCTTACCATTCAGTCTCTGGTCCAAACAACCGTCAAATAGAAGAAACACACTCGAATCTTCTACATTGTGTATTATTGATCCCATGGAGGGTAGTGGGTGATGATTTCTTGTTGATGCTCGATTTAGGTTGTAGAAATCAACACATAGGAAAATATCTCCATTCTTCTTTCAGACCAGGATGAGGCTGAACACCCAAATGCTAGGCTTGATTGAGAAGATAATTTGCGACTGAACTAGCTTTCCTAACCTTTGCACTATCAACACTTCAAACTTGGGACCCTTTGGGCTCCATTTTTGGCAAGCTAATTTAGCCTCTCTTTTTGGTTCTATCGCAGGATGGATGATGTTGGGATCATATCCTCTGATTTTATCATATGACTAGATCACCGTCTTTTCATCATTCTCCATTGAAAAGTGAATGAGTCTTTCTTTACCTTGATGCAAGACGTTCTTTGTGATTTTAAGATTACTTGCATCTCTGAGCTAAAAATTTGTATAATCACCTTCATTTGCTACGATATTCCTCTTATTATTTCTAGTATTGCTAGAAAAGGGGCTTTTGGGAGTGACCAAACTCTTTGGAAGCTTATCAAATCCTTGCTGAATGTTTTGTCTGTTGTCAGTTTTGGCGACCCTTGATTGGGATTGGTCGTTAAATTCTCCCAAATATGAATTGAACAAGTCGATGTGTTCAATGCTATCAAATACTTGCCAGCTTTGACCACCATCTAGAGTTGCTCGTCGAAATGTCATTTGCATAGAGCGTCGATTATGTAATGAGTCAAAAGCTAGTTTGATTTGGGATCCAATTTTGGCTATACAATTTGTATCAATATTCTGTTCTAAAGGAACAACTTGAATATTGAAAGTTTCAAAGCTCTTGATTAGGTCCCAAACTTTTTCTTCGTAGGGAATTATATGCGAATCCCTTGTAATATTGATATTCTGAACTTGATTGACGATTACCTCAAAAGGCCTGAACAAATTTATTTGCTTGATGCCCATTTTCTTTGCTAGGCTTAAACCTAGTATGAGGCCTTCATATTTAGTCTTGTTATTGGAACAGGAAAATTGGGATCAGAAAGATCTGACTGTCTTCTCGCCGCTTGGGGAAGTCAGGCATATTTTAGCTCTTGCACCGATCTTTCATTAGCACCATCGAAGTGTAGTGACCTCAACTCTATAGTCGAAACGCCTGCGGGTTCTTGTTTCACCTTCGGGATGGCTTTGTCTTTGTCATAAATGACATAAGTCCCTAGTCCAATGACATGATAATTGCTAAAAGGGTCTTTATCTATGAACTCACTTAGGAGAACCTCCTCTTGATCAGTGTGATCTCTGATGATTTCTTCATCTTCTAGAAGCTCAATGCAGTACATCTCTTCCTTGGTGATGGAGGTGTGAGCGGGTTCAAAGATTGTCTTAGCTTCATTGACAACATGTTTTGAATGCAAAGGTTCAAACACAAGCTTCATTTTGGATTCGTGTTTGGTCCTTATAATCAGGTGCGACCAATCTAAGGAAAGGTATCCACCTAGTTTAGAAGTGAATTCCCTGGATAAGTACATACAGAATACTGGAGGAATATTAATGATCATGGTATCCTACTTGACTGTGATATTGTGGCATGCAAACAGAGTTAATGGAAGGTCCTTAATGATCCCCATAGTATTAACCATATTCCCATCTAATTGCATGACTCCTTTATTCAAAGGTTCGTAGCTTAGTCCTAGGGCTTCAGATATTTTCCTGGGCATGACCGTGGTGCTGGCGCCAAAGTCAATCATGGAGTTATGTAGTAGTTTATTACCCAAAATAAGGGTTAGAAAATGGCCTCGACTTAGGTTTACGTTCGTCAATTTTGACTATGGATTCTTCCTCTTGATCCTTAGTTGAGGCCTCTTTTGTAGTATTCGCGAGAACTTTGACCGGAGGTGATTTATCAATAGCCTCCCTTTGAAGTGATTGCTCTTTTGGTTATGGGATCGGGCCTTCTTGGAGAGCTCTCTGTAGCAATGTCTTTTGCTCCAAAATGTCTAAGATCTCCCATAGGGACATGTTAGCGGATGATTTTTTCAATTATTCCACTATATTGAACGGTGGAAGACTTGGAGGCTTTTGCTCCTTAGCTCTTGTTGTTATGATCTCCCTTTGTGGCAAACATTGTGGTACCACTGTGGAGGCACTAAACTTGTGGTTGGGGGAACTTTTAGGTTGTAGACTAACTATTTGCGGGATGATTGTTTCACCCGTAAATCTCCCTTTGGAGTGAGTGTTGTAATTAGACTGCACTTGTGAGGTCTCTGAAGTGGATGCTTTGAATGTGAACACCGCTTCCTCTCCTTCCATCCATGAGAAGAGGGTGTGGTCAGGAGCTATATCATTATCCTGTTCTAGAGACATCCCTTGCATTTGGGCGGTGAGTATCACGTTCTCCATTTGCGGAGAGGTATATGCATAACCCCCATTGTTCGACGTTGCGCCTTGGCTGCGCTGCTTCGCCACCTTCTATTGTACATTGTTGCATGGGCAGTTTTAGGGAATATGTGAATCTCCACAAGGGAAACACAAGGGGTTGCCTTCGTTGACCGAAATGTTTTTCCCCACCGTTAGCTCTTTGTTAGAGCTTAGGTTGGTGTTCTGTAGCGAAGTGGTTACTAGTACTATTTGATTTGTTGTTTGTGCCTAAGGATTTTTGTGAGCACCTCCTTGGAACTAGTTTTGTTGGTAAGGGGACCTTACGCCCTGATAGTTTTGATACACTAATTTTGGAGGAGTGTCCTACACTTGATGACAGTTATCTCATTGGCCATAGCTCACAACATTTCCTTTATGTCACTCATCTCATCCTTCAAGGAACCAGGTGCGACATTATATGGTATGCTTGTGTATGTGTACATGGGTTGAGGAGGAGAAGCTGCATTGGTAGGTGGTGTTTCCTGGGCAAAAACTAGTAGTTCAAGGAATATAGGCATGATGGGCCAAGGTGACAATATTCCAACATCAATCAAATTGTTCTCTACATTAATTGTGATGCTATATCCATCTAGTAGAGTGGTTCCATCTAGTAACTGGATCACCATTGAGATATCAACGTTGATGGAATTCAGGTAAAATATGAATGCCAAATTAGGTGGTGTTTGGATTGCAGCCTGAATTCTTTGCCAAGTTATATGGAACCGAGTGTTGAAGTTGGTCAGGGCCTCATATGGAGCCTGCTTGATGATCTCTAGTTGGTGATACTGGGAAGACCTATCTTCATCATTTGAGAATCTATCATAAAAAGGATCTCCAAGCTGATCCCAAGTGTCGATAGAGTTAGTCAACAGGGTACAATACCAATCTGATGCTTTTCCTCTGAAAGAAGTTGCAAGCAACCTCAGTGCTACGTTCTGGTCTGTAACTACATGTACCAAACATACATCTACCACATATTGCAGATGTTTAGATGGTGTTCTTGAGCAATCTATAGTGAATTTAGGAATAGATTTGAGAGCAAAGATTGGGATGGGGGCTCGAACGACAGGCGCTACTAGTGTTCTAAGAGGACTTTTGGCATCCCATGCCACATAGTTTCGGTTAGCGATTGGTAACATGGCTGGTGGAGGGGTTGGGAGGTTTGCATGATGGGTTCTAGTTGGTACTATTCATAGTGGTGGTACCAAAAAACCAAGGTTATTTTCTATTTGGGATCTTGTGATAGGTTGATGGCTCATATACTTGCTTAAGGCTTAAGCACATTTAGAAGGTCCCACCGGGCGTGCCAGGAAAAAAATAAATGTTGATGCCAAAAATTGGCAAGGTAACAACCCTTTGTGGGAAACTCAGTTAAAGGGGGGACCTATTACACTAAACTGAGTAACCTTTGGATTTTAAATAAGTCAGCTTCTTCTATAACTAGGGTTTGGAATAGGAAAATGAAGCATATATAAAAATAAAATATCTAACTAGGGTGATTCACGAAGATTTTGATGTAAGGCATGATAGACCTATCTTATAGATACGATCTAAGGGCCCGTTCAACAATCTGCTATGTCCCTAAATAACAAACATCAAAGAGAAAGACTTGGATAGTTCATTTGATGACATAAAATAATTTGCATAGAGATTTAATGAACAAAAAGAGTTGGAGACATGGTTCTAAACCAACGTTCTATTCAAATCATTGAAGTTGAAAACAAACTATTCAGTAACAACACAGTATAATGTTATCCAATAGTTAAGAAATAGAAAGGCCAGATTACAAGGTCATAGTCTGTGAGTCTTTACAAATTTCTAACAAAACAAAAGGCCTGGTGTCTCCCTAATTCTTCTATCAATATTTCCGAACTCTTTCTTTGAAATAAGAAGTATTATATATAACCAGGGGTTTCCACCACTTGAAGGACTATAACAGAAAAGATTCCCCATCATGAAGGATGATGCTCATAGAAATGAATAACCATGGCCATTGTAATAGAAAAGATCCCCGAGCATGAACCCTTTCATTCGTGAGCCAGATGCATTCTTTGCACATGGTGGAAGTGGTCTTGGATTTCCTTGTGCAAACAAGTGTCACCTCCCAGTTAAGGTAGTTAGAACACATGACAGTATATGGCAGCTTGGTGTTCGCACCACTCCTTCTAATGAAGATGCACTGAAAGGACACCTAGCTGTATTTCATAGCCCATGATTCATTCTCCTCATCCTTTGATGAGAGCTTGCGATAAGAAGACATGTGGCAATAGTCTTACTATGGACACCGCTTGAGGGGCCTGCTAAATTTTGCACGAACGTAAACTAAGTGGCATGTGGTCAGGGCCCGATAGAGAGTGATATGAAATCAAGCCTAACACGCCCAATTTATTAGCATGTGGGGGTAAAATACGGCTCAGAAGAGAAGGGAAGGGAAGCTCCCATTCGGTGAGCGATTAGGTGACATGTGGCGACAATGAGTCCAAATCACCAAAAAGCTAGGATGGATCCCTTTAAAATCATCGAGCGTGGTAGGAAGTTGAGAAAAACATTTAAAACAACTAGAAGGAAGCATGGGATATATTAAATATCCACAGTGCATGATATTTGTGTTTATTTTTGTTTAAGTTTTTATAATTGTTAAAGATCTTTAAAATTTTACATTATTCTCCTCTCAAGATTAGTGTAGGAAGTTGTTCCACTAACTTAGCTTCCTTACAAAAACCTCTCCTTATGGTGCCTTGAGAAATTACCATGACGAAAACCTAGAAAATAGGAATCATGTGATGTAGGAAACCACTCTAGTCTATGAGCATGCATCACTCCATCACATCCTACTCATCCCTTCATTCCCTTTACCTTAGATTGTTTTCTCAAGTTCCTTATCCATCATTTTTTCATCATTCCTCCCATCCCTCTCCATTATCCCCTCCACATCTATTAACTACTCTTTCTATCCTCCATCAAATTTATAACTTACCAACATTTCATCTACATCCCTCCCCACTTCCACCAATCTATTCATTTCCCTCCTTGCATATTTATTCATTCCATTCTATTTTTAATCCTTTTTTAGTCCACACCCTTTCCTTATTTGTTCGCTTAAATGTGTGTATCACCTTGTTGAAATTTCTTAGGGAATTGTTATTAAATATATCTCCACTAGGGTATGACCTTTTCACCTCCATCTATTTTTGTATTCATAACACCATGATCATGTCCATGTTTGCAATCTCATATATCCCAACCTTCATCCCCTCATCCTTCTATCTCACTCATCATACCATATACCCTTGGATTAAACATTTGATTGGATACCACCCCATGGTTTTCATTTTATTTTTATTGATTTTTTTCACCTTTCTATGTTTTTTGTTGCACATATCCCTAGTGCTCTATCCATCACACCATTTTGGTTTCCTACATCCTTCATGTGATGGTTTGTCTTTGATAATGTGTCTTTTGGATCACTATGATATTTGTAGCTTCTTTTCTCTTATGTGTCAATCTATGTTGCCTATAGTTCTAGTGCTCCACCTAAAATAACATCATGATCACTCTCATCCTTCATGTGATGGAATACCTCAACAATGTGTCCCTTGAGTAATTATGCTAATTTTAATTTATTTTTTTATTAGTTCATATGTATATGGTGTATCATCATGATCCATTATATCATGGTGCATAATACCAATGCTATAACAAATAACATGTTTCTCTTTACACGAGTAGTAATTTTTAAAAAATATCCATCATCCCTTTTTACCATCTTACTTTCATTTATCCATAATTTTATTTCCATCAAAATCATGTTTCATTTTAGCTACATTACACCCTTGCGAGGTATCATCATCAAACATGTGCAATCATTTAATCTAGAATAATATCATCTAAATCATCCAAATGTCATCAATACATATGTCCAATCCATATCCCTCATTAGGTCTATATTCATGGCCTGAACATCATCCCAATATGATTTCCCACAAGTAATATTTTATCCATCATGGAACATCTTCTTATCACCCTTTATCTTTTCAAGAGACCTATTGGGCTCCATTTCACCCAAAAAATCTCTTGAGGGGGCACCACTTCTATCATCATCCATCTAATTCTAGTTTAATGGGGAAATTGACCACTAAAGCTCCGTTCCATCATACTTTAGATTTTTTTTGACACAATGTCACTTATTTATGGTATTTTATCAAAGATGGGTAAAATGTAGACACATAATATTTCCCTACTACACCCTTATCCAAATCAACTAAATAATTACATTATCTAGTAAAATCCCCTTTCACCTAATGCACTCTAAATTAAATAATCCTATTATTTAATTAGTTCATTTTCTATCTTGGATAATTAAATGGTTTTACTATTTAATTATACCTATTTTTCACGTCACATGGCTAAACTAATTTTAAAATATTAATTTTTAATTATGATTATATTATCTCCAATAACTTCCAAGAATAAAGGGGTTCTAAGTATACTTATTCCTTGCATCCTTGATGGTTGCAAAAAAATATTTTTGGTAAGTGAATCCTAGCCCTTCACATTCCAAAAACCTCCATCAAGACCCTCAATTCTCTCCCCAATCCTAGGGAAGTCCTCTTATTTGTCCTCCATTATTGATTTTTCCATCACATCTCCACCATCCATTGCCTCCCCAACAAATATATAAATTTAAATATCATTCTATTCATTTTTTCCATTCCTTTTTGTTGACTATATGTTGTCAAAATAGGTACATGTTTTCAAGATCATCCATATTTCAAACTATTATTCAATAAAATCTATTCTACAATAAAATTCATTGGTAATTTTATTTTGATTTCTTGTATTATTGGTTTGTGTTAAATTCTTTTGTATGCTCTATTTGAGGTTTTCTTTGGTTTTGATTAGGAACTTTCATTTATGTGTTTCCAAGTTATATTTTTAAACTAATGATTACATGAATCATGAACTATTTCACCACCTTTAGTTTGACCTCCATAGTACCTTAAAATGTTGTGTAATATTTTTATTGCCTACAATAAATGTTTTATTTAGTTGGGATAATTCTTTATAGACTACACTTGATATTGAAATGATTCAACAATAGTTTAGTATAGTATATAAATATATTTTTTGATAAACATTAATAAATCAATTGAGATATTAAATTATTTCATTCTCATCCCCATATTAAACCTTATCATTGTTTCATCAAATAGAAGATTATCCAATAAAAATTATTCAAACCTCTCCATATTGATTTATTGTCTATCATATGATTTTGACCCATTTATTTAGTTTGGATATGCTTATTTGGATTATTGATACATGTATGGTTGATGTTTTTACAGCACATTCTATGCTTGTGTAATTTTGTACTAGAATATGTAATTGAATATTATAACTTTAAAACATATATTATTTATTTTTGGCCTACACTTCCCAATTCATTGTCTCCCCAGCCAATTATTCATAGTATCTCTCATATATCCATTTTCTTCCTTGAGAATACATTGTTCATATGATTAGTTTTTAGTCAAATAGAATAAAAGATTCGTATTTACATTTCACGCCTTTTGTAATCTAAATGTGTTCTCTACACAATCATTTTATTGGCTACAATTTATATTTCAATGTTGGGATCCCATCATTGATTGCACTATAATCCATACTATTGTTTATGATAACTATAATTATCTCTTGCTTTTGAATATATATATTTGTATATGTAAATTAATTAAAAAATTAGAATATAATAAATCTCACAATATTTCTCAATGGCCGACAAGAGAAGCATGCCTACAAGAATCAAATAAAAAACATGTGCCTTCATCGACTGCACAATAAAGTCAAATGGACATTGAGATAAATATGAATACTAAAGAATGGAAACCTATAAATGAAGAATGACCACAATATCATGCTGTCCCAAACTAATTTTAACCTAAGAAAACTAACAATCATTTGATTACATTGTGCTATTATTCTAAAACTAAATTAAAAAATTTCCATGTGAAATTTTGAATCAAAAACTTGATACAACCAACACACTAATAAAAACCCTCATTTTATACTCTATTTTAAACATGCTTATTACAAAACAAAACTATCCTAATATTATAATTACAACTTGTTTCTAAAAAAATTAAACTACACTAAAATGTATAAACTAAGAGAAATAAAACATATCAATTACTTTGAACTAAGAAATGACTATTTGGTTGATGATTACATTCCATAAAACTAAGAAATGACTACTTGATTGATGATTAATTCCATAAAACTAGCTTTTAAATATTGATAGGTCAAATGAAGTAAACAAATAAGAATACTAATAATAAATGTAGTTTTTCATTCTTATATTTTTTCATATATTTTTCTTCTAATTTGGGTTTGAATTTTGAATGGGGATGAGAGAAAAGATTAAAGTTCTAAATCAAACAAACCATTCTTGGTGACATAAAAATATTTATTATTTATTTCTTTTGTTTCTCATCCTCAATAGTATTTTAAGGAGTATCAAATCCATGTTTTAATTAAACTGTACTCCTTGGTGTGGTTCTAAACCTCATTGTTTTCTTTCTTTTATTAATTTGAATAAATTTTTGATTAAAAAAATTAGGACATTCTATAGTGAAATAGACATCATAAAAAATCTCCTCTTACTCAAAGTTTAAATGAGTATCCTCATACATTCATCTCTATATAACAATTCATTGGTTGTTGAAATAAGAGCTTGATCCTCATTAGGATCCTTGAATAAATACTCCAAATCCGATTCAAAGACCTCTTCCTAAAATTTTTTTATTATTTTTCTTATATATATAGGTGTTTTTTTCACAAACATGTGAGTGATCATTATTTATATCAATATTGTCCTCTCATATACAAATAGATAGATATAGATTCATCACACCATTATTTAAGGGTTCTTTAGGAATCTCTCTTATGTTTGTTCTTCAAAAAGGGATAGATGATAATCCTTTTGAGATAAATATTCAAGATCATCCTCCAAGGTAGGTAGGAATCCTTACATATTTTTAAGCTTTTTGTCTTCTTAAAGGCTTGATCTATTTTCAGTTATTTACAAATGAGTTTTTAGGATAGTGAATAACCCTTTTTTCTTCTTTACATTCTTAAAAAAATAATGTTTAGGAAAATATTTTAAATGAATCAAAATTAAGAGGGTTTAAATTTTTTATGTGATTCTATACTCTTTTTTTTTGTTGTTAATAATGATCATAATTAATTGTAAAAATTGAATATATAGTTACAACCTCCTCTAAATTATGCTAAGTTTTGACATAAACCTCCTCATTACAACTTTCTATGGTATCCAATTAACAAATAACTTGATCCTTTACACTTATTTGCTCAAATTTGATCTTTCAAATTATTAAAATTATAGGCACACAAATGTTGGTAGTGTATATAAAGATATTTTTAGCTACGGTTTATAGGAAGCTAGAGTTTAACAAGTTGAAATAAGGAGGAAGTTACTATTTCTAAGGATCATGAAGCATCAAAATTTTATTTATTTTGATCATTGAAATATCTTTATAGTTTATAAATTCATGGACATGTTCCCTTATCATGATATTTACTTTTTTCATAGAACTAGTGTCAATAATTTTAGATATGGGTGTGGGTGGTGGATTAAAAACTTGCTTCTGTTCATCTCTAACAATTTGAAAAGGGGTAACTTTTTTGAGGAAGTTATGATCTTATATGCATAGGGTTAACTTTTTGACTTCTATGAATTTTTTTCTCAGCCTTAACAACTAAATCATGACTTAAAAATAGATTCACCACCTAAAACTTGAACCATAACAATTTAAATTTAAAAAATAGATATTTCAAGTTATGGAAGGAAGTAAAACCTAGAGGTAGATGAGTGTTTGCTAGGAACTTTTTCTAAGCCTTGTTAAATTATGAATAGAATCTTTTCATTTTCATAAGCCTCTTTATTGTGATGAGATGCTAAATTGATTAAATAGTACCAACTTGTAAAAGAAATGGGTCAATTCTTGGAACTAATCATGTGCCTTTCGTTTAAGATATGAGACAAGTAGCTAAAAACTAAATTTTGAGTTATGATATTATAAATATTGGATAGGTTTGCAACATTGTTAATGTAGTCTATAATAGAAATATAACTATCCTTATAAAATAGAGCCAACTCTTTCAAGATATATTTTTTTATGGGATTCCACTATTTTTATTGCAATATTTTTTTACAATTCTAGGATGTAAATGCACTAAATTCCTAAGATTTACTAGGATATTGAGATGTCCATATAAATGAGGACTAGACACAATATACAAAAGTATAGATATGAGATTCTATAAGAAAACAAGTGACACAACTTTTTCGAGTTTTGTATTCAATGTAGAAAAGAAAATTGAATAGGTAATTATTACATGCATTCTTAAATTAGAAAATTATTAAGTAGTTGTAGGAAACTAATTTTTTAAATTAAATAAGATGAACCTATTGTTTGAAGAAATAGTAAGTACCTCTAAATAATTTAGAAGATAAGTGCTCATTACTTTGGGAAAATATGTTAATTAATATCAATTTTGTTTTCAATATAAATTAAATGATTTGTAATAGTAATTAGTATAATTATTAAATGAACATTGTGCTTGGTAAAATTGTTTATAGATGATTGACAAATAATTACATTTTGAAAATTATGATATTGTTAATATATTTACTAGCACTAAATATTTTAGAAAGTAAGTAGTTGGTAGTGTGAAAAGATGTTTGAACAAATATCATTTTTGTTGTGAATCTAAATTAAACTATTACTAGTTATTTATAAAAACAAGTTAGAACTTGATATTCTTTTTAAATAAGTACAAAGTGTAGTTTGCATGAATGAACATTATTAATTGTTTTTTAAGATTATGCATTGAATTAGTTTTGGAAAATAATTTGGTAATGAAATGAATAACTTAGTAGTAATTAAAAAGTGTTTTGTGATTTGATTAACATTAATAAGGTAAACTAATTGGAAATAGTTAAAACTGAATTTCGTTTGCAAATTGTTTGAGTTAGCAAAATGTAGATGGTGGAAGTTTGTACTGAATTTTTGTGTGCTTGTTAAAGAATATGAATAATTTTTTGTACAAAAGTAGATTTTAAACATATTTATTTGTAAAAATAGTAATGTTTTGAGTGGAAATGTAAGACATAAAAGATAAAAATATTAGTAATAAGTCTAAAGTTTGAAATTATAAAATTAATTAAGTAGTTATAGAAAAAAAATTACTTATATTAAATAAAATTAATTAATTGTTTCACAATATAGTAAGTAGTACTAAATATGTTCTTGTTTCTTTGCAAAAATCTTTGAAATAATAATACTAATTTTCTTTTGAATATAAATTAAATTAATACTAATAATTTTGGAAGAAATGTTAGAGGTTGATAATTTGTGTAAATATATACAAATTTTAGTTTACATGAATACATGATTCTAATTAGTTTTTTATAATGACAAATTGAAATAGTGTTGAAAAATAATTTGCTACTTAGATAAATTATTTTGTAGTGATCAGAAACTATGTTATGATTTGACTAACATTAATGAGTTAAATTAATTGAAAATGGTGAAAAGTGATTTTCTTTTGCAAATAGTATATTTCTTGTAACTTTAAAATTGCTAAATATTAACCAATGAAAAATAGGCCATAGAAAATCAACTTTAAGAAAATATTAATCGACTTTAGTTTACATGACTAGAGAAGTGGCGGAAAAAATAGTGCGCTGAGGGTAGTGGTTTGGAGCATTTCTAATACCTCGTGACGTGTAAATGATGAACAACTGTAAATGGGAATAGTTTTCTATGTGTCAGTGCAGTGGATAGGTTCGAGGTGTCGGATATGTGCATAGATAGCAGAAATGGAAAGGTTGTTACATGTATACATTTAAGAATATAGACGGGGGAGAATTTTGGGCTTTGGTGAATCTATAATATTATGGTCTGCAAGTTTTGTGACAAACTTTGAGGCAAAAAGAAATGTTGTACTGTTCAGAAGGAAAAGGACATTTGCTTAATAAGAACTCAGTTTTGGATGATGCGATAGAGGTAAGTTGTTATTGGATCGTGAAGTATTAGAAATTGGATCTAGAAGGACTGATAGTATTTGGTAAAACCTAATTAAAAAGCTTATAGAAATAGAGAAGATGTGAAAAACTAATTGGCGTGGGCAAGATCTTGTTCAGTGTGAATGCATTAAGTGCATTTTTTTAATGTTGTTCTTGCAACATGAACCATTTTTTGGGATTGGAGTGGAGAAAAAGATTTGTACTGCTAAAAAGACATTTGGTTGTTGAAGTAGAGAGTGGAAGGTTAGAGTATGAGATGTTTTTGTAGATTTGTTTGCGAAGAATTGTGATTGTTGAAATGTGTGTTAAAACTATGCAAATTGTTTGATCTTGTCTAAGTTTTTGTCATGGCAAAATTGTTGTGGTTAAAATCTACGTGGACCCATATGCAAAAATGTAAGAAATAAGTAAAAAAACCCACAAGCTTTTCAAGAAACTATAATGAAACGAGAACATGCACAAACAAAAACCAGTAGTTCCCTAAGATTTCATGAATTAGGTATGCATTCATTGAATGTGTAGTGAGAGAGATATCAAGTTTTATAAGCACACAAGGAAGCCATTTAGCAAGAATGCAATTTTCCAGAATAACGAATATGCAAAAGTGCAACGAAGAGCTTAAAAATCCATAATGTTTCTAGCAAACGAGGTTAAATACGAACAAAAGCTAATAGTCGTCTAAGATTTCATGAATTAAGTATGCTTGTACGAACATGCGATAAAGTAGTGCAAACAGGACTGAATCAAGTATCGACTTAATCTTTCATGTGTCAAATATATCGTTTAACTCCCCGTGTATCGCATATAGCAATTTTGCCATTCCTTTTTGTAGAAGCAAATAAGAGAAATAGAGACACATTATAAGATATGTGAAATAAATTTCATTGGGCAATTAAGTATGAAAAATTGAAATGTGATATATGTAGTATTCAAAACAACAACCAACAACTAAAAAACCTAGAGAATTTTCAATGAATGATAAACAAACAATAATAAATTTTACAAAAAAATAGACCAGGCTAAAAAAATAGAAGCTTTTTGACAAACAACAAACAAACAAGAATAAGCACAAATAGAACCTAGCTCTCGCTTCAAATTTCATGAATTACCTATGTACTTGTTGGCTCTACACCCACCAACTCTCCAACACATCTCACACATTTTTCTTTCTGAGCATTCCACATACCATACTAACCATTTAGGAAATATACACATATTTAATGCATTCACTACCCCCACAGTCTACAAGACCTTGCTCAAAGCACATATAATTTAATTTACCCACTTCCCCCAATAGATCTTCTAACAACAAGAAATACTTCTAGTTACCAAGTATCATAAACACACAACAAAGCCATCGATGATTGCTACACTTTTATAGAATAATGAACATGCAAAACCGCAACTAATAGCTAAAAAACCTACAGGATTTCCAACGAATGATAAACAATGGATAATAAATATTACAAAAAAATAGACCAACATCATAAATTTTACCAAGCATTCCACATTAACCCTTGGAACACCAATGAAGCATCACAAACACAGAAAGATGCCACTCCCCAATAGTACACTACCAAAGAATAATGAAGATCAAAGAAGGGAACTAAAAGCTAAAAACACAGAAGCTTTTTGGAAAATAACAAATAAACAAGAATAAGCACAAATAAAACCTAGCTCTTTCCTCACATTTCATGAATTAATTGTGCATTTACTGCTTCTGTACCCACCAACCCTACAACACATCTCACACATTCTGTTGTCGAAGCTTTCTTCATAGTGTGCTAGCCACTAAAGCAAAAAACACATAATTAATGCATTCTCTGCCCTCATAGTCCACTAGACCTTTCTCAAAGCACATGTAATTTAATGTACCTACTTGCCCCATTATCCCTTCCAATAATAAGTAATTCTTCTAGCTATCAAGTATCATAAACATATAACAAAGACATTGATGACGATTGCACTATTATAGAATAACGAACATGCAAAACCACAACCAATAGCTAGAAAACTCACTCTTGAAGGGAAAGAGAAGTATGCAATGAATTTTTGCAAACATCCAGTCATTGAATCCAAATTTTCCAGGTTTTCTATTAGGTTAGTGCTTATCAAAGCAATCAAGCCACTGTTAATGCATTGCAAGTCTCTACAATGGAGTGGATCTAAAACAATATTTCTCTACATAGCAACAACAAACTAGTATTCTAACGCATCAATCGATAAAAAAAATTGTTCCAAGTCTATATTTTGACATGTTCATAGGTTAACACAAGGTATTGGGATTGCTCCATACATTTAGCAAAATAGATAAATAATGTTTTACAGACATCAAAAATATGTTCATAAATGCCGAGTATATAATGTTCTCATATTTTCCTAATTTATTGAAACAAAAATAAATAGTAGACCTATTGCAAGACAATTAAATTTAATTGGGAAAACAAGTATTATAAATGTAAATGCTAAAATTCATAATTGAATGCAAATTGTGTCAGCCTTTGTGCAATTCTGCATTTTATCTGCATGGCATTTTGCTTAAAGGCAAGTGGCTTCTATGATCAAAGGACTTTAGTGTTCCAATTGTATAGTGTACATTGGAGATGGCATTCTTGTTAATCAGTCTACAACCAATGCATTAAATGCTAGCAAGTGCATTATTCATTTTTGTTTAAGTAAATTAGTAAGATAGAGCTATGTGTATTTTGGCAAATATTTAATAGGAAATAGGTAAGAAAGCTTGGGTAAATTGTTCAAAAGAAAATTTAGCAAGTGCAATTGTGAACATGTTGCATAGTAAAAACATGTAATAGTAGAGTTTAATCTATTTAAACAGTAACACAAGAAGGTAAAGTATTATGTAACATACAATGTATTGCATAGTGTAAACGTGTAACAATAGAGTTTAATCCATTTAAATGATATCATAAGAAAATAAAGTATTGTCTACCATATAATGGAGAGACATGTGAGCTATAAAATAAAAGTAGAAATAAGTTTTGAGTTATAAAACATGAAATATAGTAATATAGGTAGAAGAGCCAACAAGGAAAGCATAACAAAAAGGAGGAATGCAGGTTTGTCCGATTGCAGATAGTCCTTCACTTGCTTCTACTTCTTTGTCACCTACAATATCATTATTATAGTTAGTATGAAAGGTAGTTTTTTCACATAATTGTAAACAATTTGAGGAGTTTGGCAAGCAAGAGGACTATTTGAATCAATATTGATTTATACCTTGTTGTGGCATATACTCTTTACTCAGTTAGGCATATGGCCTCTATGATAATGTTGTTTTGATTGATGGTGAAATGCCCTTTTGTAAAAAAGTCTCATAGTGAAAATATCACTGTTGACTTGTCCTTGATGTAGTTTTCATATCTAATGTCCTGAAGGACATGTTGTGCATGTTTTGCACACACACCCCGCCATAGGCAGGGACCCCCTTTTTTCGCTCCCGAAGGGCTGCTTTGCTCCCATATCATTTTGTGTGCCCCTCATTTTGGTGTCCTAGTTGTTCAACACACCCTTCAAAGTCTCATTTTTGGCTGACCATATTTTGCCCCTAAATTTTAAAAATGGCTAAGTCTTGGGTTTTTCGGGCTTCGCCTTCCCCCCTGCTTGGTTCTTCTTTTTACTTTATTTTTGACTTTGAGATGGGTTTCCTATGGATTTGGGATGTTTTGTGGTGCCCAAGTGAGCTACCAAGGTTTCAATAAGTTTCAGGAAGTTGCAAAAATTTCAGAACAACATTCCAGCCTCTTGTTTCCGGAACGTCCAAGCGCTCCTTCGATTTGAAAATGGACTTCGACCCAGATGCTAAAATTGGATCTTATCCTTCCTAGACTTTTAAAATTCTAAACTTGCAGCCGGGAGATACCATCCACGGTTCCATACTCTGTTAGCCGTTTTCAAAACAACATTTCAAGAACGAAATTCCGTTCTTTTATTTCCGAAACGTCCAAGCGCTCCTCCGATTTGAAAACGGACTTCGACCCAGATGCTAAAATTGGATCTTGTCCTCCTTGGACCTTGCATATTCAAAATTTGCATTCGGGAGATACCATCCGGAGTTCCATGCTCTATTCACCATTTTCAAAACAACATTTCCAAAATGACATTTCGGCCTCTTGTTTTCGGAACGTCCATGCGCTCCTCCGATTTGAAAACGGACTTCGACCCATATGCTAAAATTGGATCTTATCCTCCCTGGACCTTTCAAATTTCAAATTTTCAGCCGAGAGATACCATCCGGGTCACCGTGCCCTGTTCACCATTTTTAAAACAACATTCCTAAAACAACATTTCGGCCTCTCGGTCTCGGAACGTTCAAATGCTCTCCAGTTTCAAGGAGCCTACCATGGGTCCGTTGGAAGACCCATTGAGAAATTTGAACAAGGAGACGCACATGGTTCCTATCACCATTCATTTTTTTCCCACCTCCCATCGTGGTGCTCATCAATAGAGATGGCATCAGAAGAAGGCCTATGCCAAGGAAGTCAATGACAAAATGCAAGAAAGTTTGTCCTAATTTTCACCAGATGATGATGATCTTTGGGGGTTGTCCACTCGAATCAGGGGAAACCAATCCATTGATGCCAATCGTTGAAAAAACCATTTGATCCAATGCAGAATGTTGCAAGTCCATCAGAAAGAAGGCAACTTTTAGGTAGTTTCAGCTACAATAAAAGGGAAGTCAGCTAGAAGACAAAACTGTTACAGCACCTGGACACTAAAAGACAAAATAGGAAAAAGACAACAGATGTATTTTAAATTGCTGAATATTGTGGGGTAGGTGAAGCCCTAATGTAATTGAATTTGAGCCACACAATGTAACTCAATCATAGCCATTCATTTGGCTTTGGAAAACTATAAATAGGGGTCTTCCCCTCATTTGTAAGGGTTGGAGAGTTGTTGTAAAAATATTTTGCAGCAATAGAAAGCAACATTGAATGATCTATGGGTGTTACTTTTGAGTTTTATCATTATGTGTGCATGGTTCTACCTTCCAAGTTAGTTTTAGTTGTTAGTTTCTTGAATGGAAGTGGTAATGGTGATTGCTATTTTAGTATTTGATGAATTTTCAGTCCATACATTTGGCACTTGTTGATGAAAAGATGTTGTGCAAAGTTAGCCTTGGCTTCTTTATTTGATTGCTACAACTTAGTTCACTTGCATGTTTATGATGTGTGTATGAAAACTGAAAATCTGCAGTCCTTAGAAGATTGCACTGGTTTTGTGTAACTGTAGGATCCTCTTGGCCAAGCAAAACCCATTTTAGGGAGTTTGTCTACTATAGCAGCCTCCATGATCACTATTCATTCATAGTTTCAGATCCAGGAACCTTCTCTCTTCCTTGCCCTTTTTCCTTTTTTTTTTAAATAAGTAGGTTAGGAAAGGTTCATTGCACATTATAAAGCTAAATCTGATGTTGAAATGGAGTTCTAGACTGTTGTTTGAACCTGCAGCAAATGGTCAACAACTCTCCCATCTTAAGAACTCCATTTGTAGATCTGAATTCCCCACTTTGTAACTCATCCGTAAGTCCACCTTGTGATTCCAACAAATCACATAAATCAACTAAGATATTCCAAGCATTGTCATGACCTGACATCCGAGAGACCTTGGGATAGTGTTCTGCAATTTGATTGTGGAAGATTGTCTTTCAAGAGAGGTGATGCACCTACGCATTACCTGTGTTGAGAAGTGCATAAAAACACGATCAATAGAACTAGCGCTAGAAGGAGGGCATGAAATGTTGAGGCTATAAAGTTGAATGTTGGATGTTGAAAAAAGCACTTTCAAAGAAGAAATTAGAGATAAGGAGATCTCTTTTAATCATGAAACTTGAAATCAGAAAATTTTGAGGGCAAAAAGAAGCTAAGTCGAAATGGAGTAGCATGTGCAAATCAACATCACTCAGCTACATATAGACTTAAATAGGATATTGAAAAGGCCATTGCAGCAGTTTGCATTGGCAGATAAATGTAGAATTCATGGCACTCACAGGCACAATGAATTGGAGTGTCTAACTTTCTTGAGCAGAATTGAAAGAGTCTTGCAAGGAAAGATTCCCTTTTGGGAAATATATCAACCTTTAGCCCTTGCAGACCCAGAGGAAGAATTGACAACCATGGTAGCCAAGGAATTTGAAGAGTTGATCCAAGAATGTTTGGGCAAAAAAGACGGACCAAGATTGGAGGAAGCACTAATGTCAAGTTGGTGCAGATTTCACAATGCACCACATTCCTAATTTACTTGTTCATCATGTGCAAGCGTCATCACCCAAGTCAAAGGAAATTTGAACAAGTTGGAGCAGCCAACTATCAAGGAGAATGAGTCATCCCATGTGGTAGAAAAGCTATCAACATCTGGAGGACAGTACCTTCAAGATAAACTAGGAAATCTGCCACAAACTAGTGTTGGGACAACAAACACTGAAGCTGGAAATCAAGACGGAGAAGCTGATTTTATGGGGACAACAAAAAGCTTTGGTGAAGGTTCACTAAGAATGGAGTTCGAAAGACTCTCCTTTTCTAGTAAGGGGAAGCCCTCCACTCAGGAAGAGGGGCCATTGGCAGTTGAGGATGAGTCAATCAATTTTGCAACAGTGTATGTTGGGGTAGCCAATGAAGATGCTGAAAATCAGCAAGAGGAAGAGGTTGACAACCTTGGGACAACAAAAAATGATGATGAAGGCATAACTGAAATTAGACTGGAAGACTTCTCCTTTGTCAATGATAGTGACCAAGCATATGAAAATGCAGATTTGGAGGAGTGGGAACAACCACTCACTGTAGTTGTCTACCATCAAGCTTCTTTTGCAAGCGATGATGAGGACCCAGTAGCGGAAAGATATGACCAAATCGTCTCCAGATTAGCAGAGGATTGGTACGAGATGAAGTACCAAGGGGATTTGGAGGTATTTCTATTGCTGAATTGGTGCAAGCTCCATGTTCATCGCACTCGGAGTTCATGTGCGGATTGTGTCAAGAAGCTGTCCAACAAGTTAGAGAACAAGCAAGGTAGCTGAACACACCACTTCCTACAGTGGCTTTAAGAATGGAACATGAGGACCAAGAGCCCGAGCCAAGTGACAACTCAGTTGAAGGCAATCCTCAAAAGGATGTTGGGACAACAATAGAAGAAAGACAAAAATACAAGCTTGAGCTTTCGAGCAATGAAGTAGATCAAATAGGAATGATGTCCACCAGTCATCAAGAATTTCTCCCTCTTCAAGAGCATTTGAGCACCATGGACGATGGGATTCATGGCAAGTCCTTGGAGGGAGATTGCATGGTGGATTTTGGTCCCCTTGATGAGGTGCCATCAATTGATGACTTCTTTCCATTGGGAGTTGTACTACAAAGGTATGCTCATGCCGAGGAAGAGCACATCCCAGAAGATGGTAGCGATGGAGAAATACTCCTTGAGCCTCCAAATGGTGATGCACTAGAGTTTCTGGATTGGGAGAGGGGTTCCTTCTCCATTTATAGCGATAGTGAACAAGGGAAAATGAGTGAACGTCATGATGAGATGCATGAACAACAAAGAGAAGAAGATAAAGGTGGGGTTGTTGAGAGAGCTGCCAACAAAGATGAAGCACCTGGTTGACTACAAGATGCAACTTGGAGTCCTTTCACCATGATTGTTGTTGATCCTCCTTCATATTCAAATGGCTACAATAGGACAAATTCGTACATGTCATCATCCCATGATATTGAGTATCATGAAGATAGGTTCGACACTTGGGAAAGGAGATGGGACAACGTGCTACCTTTTCAAGACAACAATCAAGTGGATCCCAAGTTTGCGGATGATCAATGTGGAGAAGTACTTCTTTTTGAAGAAATACCAAGGGGGATTGTTGATCCCACGCAAGATATGGAAGAAGTGTTTGTTCCCCCGTTCTCCCTGCCTTATGCAGACTTGATTCCTGAAATGTTGCACCCTCCACCATGCCCGCCTGAGGTTGCTGATGCAAAGAATGACGATGTGGTGCTCGCTCTCGATTGTCAAATGTTGCCACCTCCATGTGGTGAAATATAGGTTCTATCCTTCCTTGCTCCTATTAATTTTCATAGCTGCACTTATCATTTTGATTATGGGAATGAGGAAAAATGGACATGTTTATGGATTAATCATGGGTTTAATGAGCCTCCTCAATTGCTGATTTTCCCTGACTGAGTGACTGAATTTGAATGCTACAATATTGAATTTATTTTCTCTAAACATATGGATAAATCTACATCATTGAGAACTATAATGATTTCCCATCTGCTTGTGCACGCATTGCAAAATCCAATGAGCATGAGTGTCATCTCGCCTTACTCAAACATAGTTCTTTATAAATATCTTTGTACATAACTTGTTTTGAGTAGTGTAGGTTTCCTGTAAATACTCCGCTTTCCTATTTTCCTTAGGTTAGTTGGTTTGTTGTAGGTTGCTTGCTTTGAAGTAGTTTCTTTGCTGTTTTATTTCTTTGTTTTCTTTCACTGTTCCACTTTGGTTAGTTTTGGCATTTTCTTTTGTTTTCTTTTGTTTTCTCTTGCTTTGCTACTGCTTTACTCGAGGCCCCTTTGCTAATGGTTGGGCACATCTATGTGCACAACAACCATTCTTATTTCCTGGGTTTGTTCTATGTATTTCTTTGTCAATCTCTAATCAAGTTTTCAGAGTGGATGGTGAGGATCTTCTGTTAGTATCAAGCGATCATGATGTTTGATTGAAAGTGGATAAGTCATTGGTTGGTTTGATTCTGAAGTATTCTATAATCTTATATCTCTCACAAATTTTAAGAATCTGATGGTCAGTGTAGGTCCTTTGTAAAGTCTAGTTAAGTGAAAAATCTAAAATTCTGCTCCAGCGCCACTGTGATTCTTAGCCCTGAGCGCGAGCTTCATTGCTTGCGGGTTGAATAAAAGAACTGAAAACAGAAAAGAAACAAAAGAAAGAAAGCAAAATATTGAAAATAAAAAGAAAAGAAATTCAGCTTTTCAGGGGTATACGAATAACTCTATCGGGGCTATGGATGCCCAGCTGATAGTAGAGCAATGTTCGAGAGAATCATAGCGACAACCTTTTCGGGGCTATGGACGCTTGACTAGCAACAAGGCAATGTCCCAGATGCTTTTGGAGTTAGAATAAACTACATAGCTTAACTTGATGGAGCTTAGGTTCTTGCAGCAACTGAAGGATGAGAATTAACGCAATTACACACACTTGGATTTTTTTAGCATACTGAAGGTTGGGTTAACTAGTGGTTTTGATCCTTTGGTTGAACGCCTGGCTTGTTTTCCCTAGCATGAAGATCAGGACCAGAGATTTTGGGTTCGTGATTCTAGTTTGTCATCAAAATGCTCTGGAGCATTTCCCCAGCGAGTCGCCATTTGTTGTGCATGTTTTGCACACATGCCCCGCCGTAGGCAGGGACCCCCTTTTTTCGCTCCCGATGGGCTGCTTTGCTCCTGTATCATTTTGTGTGCCCCTGATTTTGGTGTCCTAGTTGGTCAACGTGCCCTTCAAAGTCTCATTTTTGGTTGACCATATTTCGCCCCTAAATTTTAAAAATGGCTAAGTGTTGGGTTTTTCGGGCTTCGTTTTCCTGCTCACTTGGTTCTAATTTTTCCTTCATTTTTGACTTTGGGATAGGTTTCCTATGGATTTGGGATGTTTTGTGGTGCCCAAGTGAACTGCCAAGGTTTCATTAAGTTTCAGGAAGTTGCAAAAATTTCAGAATGACATTTTGGCCTCTTATTTTCGGAACGTCCAAGCGCTCCTCCGATTTGAAAATGGACTTCGAATTAGATGCTAAAATTGGATCTTATCCTCCCTGGACCTTTCAAATTCCAAATTTGAAGCTGGGAGATACCATCCGGAGTTCCATGCTTTGTTCGCCATTTTCAAAACAACATTTCCAGAATGACATTTTGGCCTCTTGTTTCCGGAACGTCCAAGCACTCCTCCAATTTGAAAACGGACTTCGACCTAGATGCTAAAATTGGATCTTATCCTGCTTGGACCTTTCAAATTCCAAATTTGCAGCCGGGAGATACCATCCGGGGTTCCATGCTCTGTTAGCCATTTTCAAAATAGCATTTCCAGAATGGCATTCCGACCTCTTGTTTCCAGAACATCCAAGTGCTCCTCCGATTTGAAAACAGACTTCGACCCAGATGCTAAAATTGGATGTTATCCTCCTTGGAACTTTCAAATTCAAAATTTTCAGTCGGGAGATACCATCCAAAGTTCCATGCTCTGTTTGCCATTTTCAAAACAATATTTCCAGAATGGCATTCTGGCCTCTTGTTTCCGGAACGTCCAAGCGCTCCTCTGATTTGAAAACGGACTTCGACCTAGATGCTAAAATTGGATCTTATCCTCCTTGGACCTTTCAAATTCCAAATCTGCAGCTAGGAGATACCATTCGGGTCGCTGTGCCTTGTTCATTGTTTTCAAAATAGCATTCCGACCTCTTGGTCCCGGAATGTTCAAATTCTCTCCAATTTCAAGAAGCCTACTGCGGGTCTGTTTGGAGACCCATTGAGAAAGTTGAACAAGGAGAAGCACGTGGTGCCCATCACCATTCATTTTTTTCCCACCTCCCCTTGTGGTGCTCATCAAAAGAGTTGGCATCAGAAGAAGGCCTATGCTAAGGAAGTCAATGACAAAATGCAAGGAAGTTTGTCCTACTTTTCACTAGATGATGATGATCTTTGGGGGTTGTCCACTCGAATCAGGAGCAACCAATCCATTGATGCCAATTGTTGACAAACCCATTTGATCCAATGAAGAATGTTGCAAGTCCATCGGAAAGAAGGCAACTTTCAGGCAGTTTTAGCTACAGTAAAAGGGAAATCAACTAGAAGACAAAACTACTACAACACCTGGGCACTAAAAGACAAAATAGGAAAAAGACAACATATGTATTTTAAATTGCTGAATATTGTGGGGTAGGTGAAGCCCTAATGTAATTGAATTTGAGCCACACAATGTAACTCAATCATAGCCATTCATTTGGGCTTTGGAAAACTATAAATAGGGGTCTTACCCTCATTTGTAAGGGTTGGAGAGTTGTTGTAAAAACATTCTACAACAATAGAAAGTAGCATTGCATGGTCTATGGGTGTTACTTTTGAGTTTTCTCATTATGTGTGCATGGTTCTACCTTCCAAGTTAGTTTTAGTTGTTAGTTTCTTGAATGGAAGTGGTAATGGTGATTGCTGTTTCAGTATTTGATGAATTTCTAGCCCATACTTTTGGCACTTGTTGATGAAAAGATGTTGTGCAAAGATATCCTGGGCTTCTTTATTTGATTGCTGCAACTTAGTTCACTTGCATGTTCATGATGTGTGTATGCAAACTGAAAATCTATAGTCCTTAGAAGATTATGGTTTTGTGTAACTGTAGGATCCTCTTGGCCAAGCAAAACCTAGTTTAGGGAGTTTGTCTACTGTAGCAACCTCCATGATCACTGTTCATTCATAGTTTCAGATCTAGGAACCTTCTCTCTTCCTTGCCCTTTTTCCTTTTTTTTTAATAAGTAGCCTTAGGCAAGGTTGATTGCACATTATAAAGCTAAATCTGATGTTGAAATGGAGTTCTAGACTGCTGTTTGAACTTGTAGCAAATGCTCAGAAACTCTCCCATCTTAAGAACTCCATTTGCAGATCCAACTTCCCCTCTTTGTAACTCATCCGTAAGTCCACCTTGTGATTCTAGCAAATCACATAAATCAACTGAGATATTCCAAGCATCGTCATGACCTGACATTCGAGAGACATTGGAATAGTGTTCTACAATTTGATTGTGGAAGATTGTCTTTCAAGAGAGGTGATGCACCTACGCATTACCTATGTTGAGAAGTGCATAAAAACACCATCAACAGGACATACAAGAGTTGTCACAACACATCGCTTCGGATTGAGCAATGGTCTATTTGCTTGTCATTCATTGTGATGACTGCCTTGGGATGAAGTATGTCTATATATCTCACCTCCTTGTCACAATGATTGCAATGAGAAATTTCCTATTGGTGTGCACCATAAGTATTGAATTTATTTTTGCAGCCTAGGCATAAAGCTTCAAATGGATTTGATAGTGTGTTTGTTGCTTTTAATGTCCCTGATACCTAGAACATTTGAACATAGATAGTTAGCAACAACAGTTTCATAAATTTTAAATGGAATTGCATAAAGGTTTTTAAAGAGTCGCCTTAAAAGTTGATTGTAGAAAAGTAGCTAACTTGTTCAATGTTATTTTGTTATGCAATTTGCAAATAAATGTTGATCGACCCATGTGGAACATGTTTTCTTGGTCGATGCTTTTTAGGATATTTTTTAAAAGAAAGGTCATTTTTTTTCTTATGTAGCAGTTCCTCTATTTGCAAATATTGCTTTTCATGAGTTGAACATAGTTGCAGCTGCATGGTAATGACAAAGTTAGTGTTTCTTAGAAATAAATTTTATTAAAGCAGTAGACAATGTTATAAAAAAATGTTAGAAAGGATTAGTGGCATATGTTGGTTGGAATTTTTTACCTGTGCTCTGTTTGATTCTATTATGCCATCTTTGATAACTATTGCATATTGGATTCCAGTTTTTTTAGCACCAACAACTAGAGCACCTATTGTTCCAATTGGATACTGATTTGTTGCTGCTAGTAGTTGGCTAATAGTAGTATCTGGAATGAATTGGTAGTTTGTTGAAAAGTGAGGAAGCCTTTCAACCGTGCTTGTATCAATCAATATTAGTATACAATCATAGTCCCCTCTATCATAATCTGACCCAGGATCAACTTGAAAGCCCGATATTGAAACTCCCATTCCTGGAACTATTTTTTTCTCATGTTCTTGTACAAGGTATCCACTGACATTTTGTGTAATTGTCATTTTCGCTTTAAGGTTTGTGAGATCTTCTCACAAAACTTTGCATGTTCTATTGACCTTGTCCAATGTTGCTTTGTAGATAAGGACATCACCTTGGAATGTGTCGCTAGCATTTTTTGTATTAAACTCTTCAATTGATATAGTCTTCTTGATTATTTTTCTACAAACAACAAGATAAATGCAAAAGTTATATTTGGACAATGCAAAAATGCATGTCATAGGCAAATAGGATAGGTTGTTTACCGTTTTCTTGTGTCTTCCTTCATTTATTTTTCTTGTTGTTGTGGTATTTTTGTTTGTTCCATGATTTACTTGCAAGATAGTGATTAAGTATTGCAAAATTAATTAAAAATTATTTTAGCGATAAATGCTTATGTGTGCTACCATGTTGAACTGATTTAACCAGGATAGTGGAATTTTAGGAAATGATCAGTCCAATATGCTTATGATCTGTAAATATTGCATACAGTTGTGATTGAATTTGACTATATGTGGTCAATCAACATCTTCTATAGACTATGTGATTTTTTTAACAAAAAATGAATTGTGTTAGTTTGCATGAAATTTTCAAGTGTTGTTTTGCTTATGCTTCGGGGGCATATGTCGACATTAAAGTCACCCACAATGTACAGTATGTTTTTTTCACTTGTGTATGCAATTATAGACTGTAGAGTTGTGATTATTTATTGAATAGAAGTATTGGGCCTTGCATAAATATTAGAGATATTAAGTTCAGTAATGCTTTGTAGTATTGTGACTGTGATAGCTTCAATATTCGTAGAGCTGTGTTGTTTTATTTTTGATATGCACAAATGTTTTTTGGTGAATGTTGTTATGCCATGTATTATGTTCATACCAAACATATTAAAATATTGTGATAATATACTAGGCTGGAAATATTGCACATGTACTTTTAAACACAAAATGTATGATTGCATTATGTCATAGTCACTAACAATGCCATGTACATGTGGATTTAATGAAAAAATGTTTAATGTGCATAGAAGCAATTGTGGTGTATTGTGTGTACATGTAGCTTGGATATCGAGCTTCCATTGTGCAGTTGACTGCAGGTGATGCATTTCTTCATGTACCTTGTGCTTAGCTTTGAAGTTTTTGATGGTTAAAGGTTTTAGCAAAAATAATGAGTCTATTGTCTTTGTCCGTGATAGTGATGTGTAAGTTAAGCCATGTGGTCTTATGCCTATTGGGTCAAAAGCCAAAGCTTGCATTTTGTTAAGAAGTGCAATGAGTTTTTCATCCTTTTGTCTCATAGTTGTGACCAATGAGTAGAATCTTACATTGTCTCTCCAAAAATTGTAAGGAATCAATTCAGTTACACTGGGTCTATTCTCAAATACAATGGAGTCAAGTATAGGTTGTGCCTGGTAAAGATCACCACGAAAAATTGTATCAAGGTTTCCAAAGTACATTGTGGGAATTTGCATTATGTCTCGTATTCATCTATCATTGTAACATAGAAAAGTTGAGCCTACTAGTGAGATCTCGTCGATAAGGAGCACACACAACTGATCATAGTGCTTGGGAATATTATCCAATGCCTCAGATGCTAAGGGCAAAAAAATTGATGTATGAAATGGTATGTGAAATGTTGAATGTATTTTGACTCTACCTAAGTTGTAAGTTGCTTTACCTGTATATGTAGTTAATAACCCTTTTGGTTTATCTGGATTGTTGTCGATTTATTTACTATAAATGAAAATTAGAGCTTGGCATATAGCTTTTGCTATGAAAGTCTTTCTAGTTCCAGCTTGTCTAGTCAAGAAAAAATGCAAAGGTTTGTCAATGTTATTCATCTTTTTCATTATAACATATTTAACAATTGTTTTTTGTTCTTTGTTCAACATTTGTCTTAGTTTGTAGTATTCATTGTTGTCAATTATCTGTGGGTGTCTAGCAATTTCAAATGCATTGTGTGACATTGTATTTGGTTTTATGTGCTCTATGTTTGGAAGATCTGCTTGGATATCATATTGTTATGTCTAGATAGTTTTCCTTGGTGTGAATGACTTATTGTTGTTGTTTTCATCAAGTGATTCAACATCTTTAAGTTCCTTTTCTATGTCACCCCATGCAACACTTGTGTTCCAAGTGAACTTTTCACAGTTTTCTATAATGGTTTTTTCATGGTGCATGTATGCACGTTCCCATGAGTGAAAGTTGTGTTTTAATGTACTCTCATTTATTGTAAATGGTACATAGATAATCAATTGCTCTCCACAATGATTTTGCAGGTCCAAGTGCTTGTTGAAGTTAATAAAGTGTATTACTCTTGGTTTAGTTCTTAGACCAACTATAGTTCTATTTTTATTGAAGCTTGAAACAAATTCCGCAAGACATATGTCTATCAATGTTTGAGGATGTATTAAATAATACTTGACTATATATTTTGAGAGAATGTTTTTTGAATCATCTGGTTCATTGTTTAACTATTTGATAAATTTTAGAATGATCGTATGATCGCTATAGGACCACGTGTCAATGAAAATACATTTTCTTGAGCTGAAGTTTAGTGGAAATGATAAAAAAATGTGTGTAGCTTGTTGTGCCAACATCTGTTGCAAGTTCAACAATGCATTTCCAAGTTACCTATCAATTTTATTGGATCAATATTTGTCTGCTAGTGGTCCTTAGGTATTCTTTTGATTGCATATGTCATTGATTTGCCTACTTTGCAATGTAAGAGTTGTAGTACATTGTTGATGCATATGCATTGAACACAAACTGGGCATTTGTATTCGCCTTCCAAAGGTGTGGCATTGTCCTTGCAAAACTATTGTTCCATATTTCTAATGGTTTTCTTTGTAAAAAAAGCGTTGGCCTATTTAATGTAGAGCTCAAAGCTATTATATTATCAGGTTCATACATGTTTATGTCATTTAAAAACATTTCTAAGGCGTATTTATCGTCATACTTTTCTTTTTGTAGTGTTGAGTACACATTGACAACATTTGAAGTTATTGTTTCAGTCTTTTCTTGTATTGGTGAAATTATTTGTGTCTTTTGTATTGGTGGTAAAGAGAAATTGTATCTGCAAAATATTTTCCTTGGTCTTCTGCATATATTTGTATGGTGATGCCTTTGTAAACTAGCCAAGTTAGCTTGCAAATGATCAGTACTACAAGTAATGTACTTGTCGACAAAAGATATGATGTCTGTGTCATTGTGTTCTATATAGATTGGTGCATTTTTTACCCATATTAGCATACGATCATGTTCATTTCCTCGATTTTGAAACTCATTCACTGAAAAATTAATCAATAACATTTCCAAACATGGAGTCACCTATAAGCATCAAATTTTTCATTGCATTTATTCTATGTCTATGAACCACCAAAAAGGTAATAATGCTAAAAGGGAAAGAGGATTCCCCCAAATAGGCCCCTACGGTTTTTCACCTAGGAGCTTGTTTAGAAAGAATGACACTCTTTCACACTAATGATATTCTTTTTGGTGATTTCATTCAAAGGGTATGGGCTAAATAGGGTTGTGTTGTGTGTGATGAAGTGTGTCTAAATGTTGAAATGTAATGAAACTAGACTGAACTATGAAATGTAAAAAAAAAGAAAATATAAAATACATGCAAGGCAAACTAAATGACCTAAATGTATGTAAACTAGAAAAAAACTGGAAATAACAGAGATAGTGCACCTGGGAATTAAAATTTGTAGAAGGGGATTTTTGGAATATTTTGGAATCTGCTGGAAATATGCACAGGGACACTTACACCAGAATGGGTGACCTAGTCCTCTTCTCGAGAAACTTTGTCAGAATGGGTTTCTAATAAAAGGGTATCTAGAAATGTAAAAACCCTTTTTCAGGCCTGGTACAGGGACAAGGTCACCAATAATGGTGACCTAGTCCTCCTAGTACTTTCGGGAGTTTCGAGGTCTGAATTTGTAGGCCCCCACTTGCACTTCTCTTTCTGATAGAGACCCATGTTCGAATCTTCAGAAAATGACCTGCAAGTTGTCCTTTAGCTCCTCCTAGGGTTTGATGACTTGAGTTGATGTAGATGGAATGATGGTACCCTTTTCAACACTTTAATCCTTGCCAAATCTACATAGACACCTGTAAAGCACACATGCAAAGAGGAGGAAAGGGTTAGGGTTAGAGAATAGGGGCTTGCCTTAGTCAAACACCATGTTGGTAATCAAAACCAAATGAAATAGAAATGAAAGGGAAGATGATTGAACAACAAAAAAATGTAAACACTCACCAAACCCTTGTTGAAGATGTCTGCAACATGCAAGAACCAGCTCCAATGGAGGTTGCTTGAAGTGCCTTGTGCTTGAATGCTTGCTTGAGAAGATTGATTGCAAGAGTGCTTGTGAAGATGAAAATCTATTTGGTGGTAGGGGGGATGAAGGTGAAAACCCTTATTTATACATGTTATGCCCTAATTTCCCAAAAATGACCCATGATAGGCTGACCTTCGGGTTTTGGAGGAAAATTCTTGTTAGAATTTTTTTTTAATTTTGAATTTTATGCCTAAAGGGACTAGGTCACCCAAGGTGGCGACCTAGTCCACTTGGAAAAAATCAAGTGGTGTTCAGGAATTAAGTGATGTTTAATTATGTTTAACGGGCTTATCTCCTGAAACACACTTAAGTTAGGCCTAAAAGTACATTAAGGGACCGATTTATCATAAGGAAGGGTGAATTTATTGATGATAAGCCTAGGAAAGTGTGAAAATACATTACAACACTTTACAACACTTTGGCACAGGCTTGAAAAGGGGTAAAAAGGGGTTGTTTAGATGAATTGTATTGAAAGGGTCTTAGAAAAGTGGGAAGATGTGTTACAACACTTCACAACACCTTTTGTAAAACATCATTAGGTTATTATTGATTTGCAATGGTTCAAGGCCTAATGCCACATTATAGCATCAAATTAAAGCAAAATCGGGCCAAAATCCAAGGGAAGAGGCCCAAATGAGTGAAAAAGTGTCAAGGCTGCACTTTTTGGTGACACAGTCTATAGTATCATACACAAGTAATAGGATCCTTTTTGATCAGTTCAAATTTTTCAATGTTCATTTGAGCAATCAGTTCTTATTGTTTTTGATCTAATTGATGTTGTTCGTGTAATTCTTGTAACGTGTTTATTAAAGGATCCCAATTTTGTTCAACGTTACTGAAATTCGGGAAGAATGTTGGTGGTCCTAGCTGTCGTATCATTGTGAAAACATTTTTCTTAAGTTGTTTTGTATAATCTGGAGATATTCTTATGCTTTTGAAGTCAACATATCCAATATCTGATTTTAGAATTCTTTCAAGGTTTGGTTTGTGTTCCACGTCCTTTGCAACTGGCTTACATCCTTTTAGTTGACCCTTTCGTATTCTTATGGACATTGTAGACAAGACTTGTAGTATTAGTATCTTGATAGTTTTGAAAAATATGTTTATCATGTGATATGCAAATTTTTTGTTTGATTGTAAAACTTCCCATTGTGTGATTTTGTGATATGTAAATTTTTTTAGTATGTCATCATCACGTGGCTTGCCAAAGAATAATGTTGGTAAATTCATTTCCTCAACATATTTGTCTTTAAAGATTCCAACAGGATAGTTTTGTTCTGCAGGTGCAACTTCAATGATTTTATCTTGCATGCTATGTATACTTCCTGATTCTGTGAATCCATGGACCAAAGTTTTAGATTGAGTCTCATGTTCCATGTCACTGTCTAACCTAGTTTCAATTGTGACAGGTGTAATACTTTCTTCAAGTTCATCATTGGTATGCAAAAAATGTTCCCAATCTTTATTTATTTGGACATTTTGCATTTTGTATAGTGTTGTTTTTGACAATTGTGCCAAAGCTTCCATGATGAGGTTTGGTTGTACCATGCCCTTTTGGAATGAATATTTGTATTCCAATCATCTTTTGAGTGAAACAACAATCATTTGTGTGTTACTGGTTGATTGTGGTAATGCACTTTGTATAATGATAATGTCAACATGGACATTAATGATAGATCCTGTTAGACCTATTTGAGATCTTTTGTACCCTAGTTCCCAGATTTGTGCAAATGCAATTCTAAGTGATACTAGTTGTTCCTCTAGTTGGGATAAAATTTGGACATATGGAAATGGTTTATTAGTTTGTATCTTTTGTGGTACAACATATTTTGGTATAATGAGTTGTTTTACCGCAGAGTAGCATATATGGCACATGCAATATGTCAATGTTATGGATCTTGATTGTACTAGTTCATAATATATTTCCTTTTGCTTGGCTTTGAATTTTCTAGTATCTTTGCTAAAACATAGCATCTGGCAGATTGTGCATGTGTATTTTTGTGTATCTTGAATTGTTGTTTCATAAATCTCATCTTCTAATTTTTTTTACCCTTGTTTGATCTAACATGCATAGACTGGTTTTCTTTATTCTTTTTCCTAATAAAGTGTTTAAGGTGCTGGAGTCTTACAATAGAGTTGTGATTCAGATACTCATGTTTGATTGTATAAATAAATTGCTCTTTCCACTCTCTAACATTTGCTTTTTGTTAGCATTTCTAGTTTTGTATTGTATATTGTTTCTAATTAGTTTTTAAAGTTGATTTAACATAATTGGTTGTTGCACATTTCAATTTTGTGGCTGAATTCTTAGTAGCAGTTGAAAATTTCCACTTTTGGGGGTTGTATCATGGAACATAATGGAATATTTTGGTAAACTAGGCACATTGTTAAAGTGAAAGTACTTTCTCCCTGATGTTGTTGACCAAAAAAATATATGTATATTCAGCCACTTGGATAGCCATTGAATACATAATACATCTCCCCACAAGCCACTTTCATCATTTGCGCCTTGTGGCCTTGCAGGGAGGTGCATCCTACGTAGGTATGTGTTTTGGTCATGCACTTTGTGCAATCTATAGAGACTTTCGGGATCTCGTGCAAGGTCATATGTTATAATTGCATCTTTATCTTTTGTTGATAAAGAAGTCAAAAATTAATCTACTGCTCCTCTTTGTGGCTCAACCGATGTGTGCTAATTATTTAATAGTGTTTGTAATGAATCAAACAAGCAATCTCTGATGTTGTACTTAAATGCACCTACTCTACATAATCTATTTTCTCTTAGTACATTGTCTATATTAGAGACCTGTGAGCACTTTTCATATTCATAGCTATCAATGTCTATTGTATCTATACTTTGATTTCTTGTTTCTATTCAGAATGCATATAGCGGTAGATTGTTGTAAATGCTAATAGGCCTTAATATGCATATATGTTGAGCCTTATGTAGTATGCAAGTAAATGGAGGACAAGAGAGTTGTTCTTTTGAATAAATATTAATTTTTGAACTACAAACAAAGAAGCAACAGTGTTCTGAAATGTTGACCTTGTATTTTCTTGTTTAGCAATTGATTGTATTTGCAATAATGTAGATTTTTGTCTCACGCTCAAATTGTAACCAACAGGTCTTGTTAGAGGGGAAAATGAGACAAATGAGCATACTCGATGATATGTTATATGTAAGACATAAACATAAAGAAATTAATGCCCATTTAATTTTCTAATTAATAAGAACTTTATTGTAGAAGTGAAAAATATATTTAATAACAGATAAAATGGTCCTTCTATATTTTAACAATTGATTTCTAAAATCTTGTTTATAGGATTTGGAGAATCAAAGAAAACTTAATCAACTATGAATTGAATCTTTCATGTGTGAATTCTATCATTGATTTATTTTTCAATTGCATAAAGTAGATGTGCTACTCTTCTTTGTGTAAGAAAATGACCGAAATTCTAATATGTTTACAGTATTGAAAGGTACCAACACACACAATAAAATCAGTCTATTGGTATGAATCAATCTCAATACCTTGTAATATGTTAATAGTAAACATGTGTGTACATAAATGCTTCTCCATGTCTTGTTGGACCAAGTGCATAAATAATAAAAATGGAAAAATTATTACATGTGAACGTGCGATGCTATATAGTGGAAAAAAACGTGTCTTTTGATTAATGCACAAGAATATGATCTACAAATTCTATAAAGAATGTTGAAGCGGACATAAATGTTCTATTGTTTACAAGACAAGAACATTTGCAAGACAAAGATTGCTCCAGAGAAAATGTGAACAGTTTATTTATCCAACAACTAACTAGAAAATTGAAAAATTGAATGCCATATTGCAATGGTTTCATTTGCAACTAAAAGCCAATAAGGAATTTATCTCTTTTTCTATTGCTTGGAGTACGCCTTTTATTGATTTTTGAAAAAATAAATTGATAGAATAGGAAGGCAATACTATTGATGTAGTCAATACATGTTAAATGCATTAGATGTTGTCCATAAGCATCAAACATAGAATAAAATGATAAAATTTGTAAAAAAATAGACCAGCACAATATTTTTTTGTAATTATTGAGCCATTAAATACAGTTTTTGTAAACTTTGCTAATAGGCTAATAGTCATTGGAGCACTGAATACATAGTTAATGCATCAAATAATTACATAGTTTAAATCACGCTGGCCAATGTGTTTAGTTTTAATGCTTATTTATTTAGCCACAAAAACCTATGCTATTTGTGAAAGTCGTGCAAAGAAAACTGTATAGTCTTTGCACAATTGTAAGGCTTGACAAACTTTTGAAACATGTAACAGGGGAATGCAGACCTAAAAACACACAAGGTTTTGCACAAACAATAAACACATGAAATTAGCACAAATAAAATTGATCGGTGTGCATTTAATAGACTATTGTCTTTCAATCATCAGTTATAATATTTAATGCATTAAATTTTTTTGCATTTAGTGAAAAAATAATTGCAAAATATATAATGTTCTCCTATTTTTGTAATTTACTTTAACAAAAATGAATAGTAGACGTGCTCCAAGCAATAGGAAAAAAAAGAAGTTATTTATTATATGTGAATTGCAATTAAGTGCACTGCAATAGCAACTTACTCTTAAGCTTTCCTAGAAAATGGTTTGTCTATGTGTTTGTGATACTTGATAACTAGTAATATTACTTATTGTTACAAAAGCCAACAAGGCAACTAGGAACAATATATGACATATGCTTTCAACACAATCTTGTTGACCGTGGACGCATTCAATGCATTAATTATGTGTTTACTGCCTAGATGGCCAGTAGCCTATGAGAAAAGCATGAACATTTTTTATTTGATATTTGAATCTTTGCAAAAAATTATGACGGTGGTCCATTTTTTTTGGAAATTTTATCATTGTCTCTCTAGTTCATGGTTCACTATTGCAATTATTAGTTTCTGTCGAAAGGCAAGCCTACATTTGCAGTTGTTGAATTTTATTTTGAAATGCCCACTTATTATGTTAGTTGGAATACGTATATTACTCATTTTCATTTAGATAAATTAGCAAACTAAGTGTATACTATATGTTATGAGAAATATTTAATCATGAATCAGTGAATATATGTTTAATGCACTCAATGCAATTTATGCAAAGAGTGTCTAAGAAGTGATGAGCAGACAAGCATCAAATACAAAGTATTGTCGGGTTCTATTTTTGCTAAGTTTTCTTTGTGATAGTGAGCAATACATCTAGTTATCAAGTATGACAAACAAACAGACTAGATAGTTATCAATAGTACATTGTTCCTATACATATACTTCTATGTTTCAATGTTTATGGGTATCATATTATCTTGTACAATTTGTGTTTAATAGGCTATTGTTTCTAATCTGTGAGACATACTATTTAATGCATTAAACATGCAGTGACTGCTTCACATCTAGTATCTTGTTGCCAAGTTGCATAATTTTCACTTAGACATTGAATATTTCCAAAATATATAATGTGCTATTATTTTAGCAATGTAATACCCCTCCGTTTTTCTCTTTTGATTGAACAGTGTTCTGTTTGGTTATGTCTTATTTTCTATTAGTACTTTGACTATGGTACTCGATTACTATTAGATTGCTATCTACTAAGCGATGTGAATGTGATGATATTTTATTTTGATGTTATCATTGTGACATGCTTTAGATTAGCATTGTAAACATCTGAATTAATGATATTTTATGTTTTGATTATATTATTGATGTTAGATTCGTCAGTAAGTAATAATGTATTGGTGAAGGGGATGGAATCGCATCATTCACTTGCGAGCGCCCTACGATTCTGTGATTTCATCTTCACGGTGTGTTTTAATTATGACATATATATGCATGTGGATATACTCCTTGTTCACAAGTTGACAGGTACATGACATCGACTCCACCTGGTTCCATAGGTTTGAGCGTGTCCATTGCCCAACGACATTCGATTGGGAGATAGTAGCTAGGTTTTCCATGCCAAGTCATCACCCTGGCCATAGTGTGTCGTTGGTCTTAGTTTGGTCCAATTGTTTTAATCTGGTTCAGTATGTCTTGATTTTATTTAATTGCAAGTTGAAAAGGGCAATTAAATGGCTCTATGTATTTAAGTGGATGATTAAATTAATCTGGTTATTATGTTGGAAGATGTTCTTTAATTAATTAATTAATTTAATTTAATTAATAAAATAATTTAATCTTGGATTAGATTCATTTTATTGAATTAATTAAATTAATTAAATTGAATTAAATTACTTGATAGATTGGATAGATATTTTAATTGAAAATTGGAATTAAATTTGAAAATTGAAAAATGATTTCAAATTGTTTTTTAAAAAGTTTTCAATGCAAAAATTGAAATTAGAGATATTTTCTATTTCTGTTTTCAAAAATTTATGACGGTGGTTGCATAGATATTTTGGGATATTTGTCTCTATTATTTAGATTTTTGAATGAGTTTTCAACAAGTTTTAAAAAATTGGAAAAATAGAGAAAAAGAGGAATTTTTTGTTTTTTGTGGGTTTTGGACTGGAATTGTGGAAAAGCTTTGAGGAATTGCTGGGCAGGAGTTGGAATAAGAGGAAGAACCTATGCATTGTTTGACATCTTCTCAAGCTCTGGAATACGAGGTTCATGCTATTTAAATTTATTTTGAATTTGAAAAGGTTCATGTAATTGGTTATGTTGCTTGTAAATTCTTTGTTTGAAAACTCAAATGATTCTTGTTGAAAAATAAACCCTTTTTAAATATTGCTCTCAAAACTTGAAACTTGTATTTGGAAATGTAATTTCTCAAGAAAAAGTTATGTTCTTGGCTGTAAATGATTATTTGTATGGATTGTTTGCCCAATTAGTTTTACAAATATCTGGTGGGAGTATTTAAATTTAAATATATTTATATATTGAAATATATATACATGCATACATATATACATATATTGTTATAAATCTATTTGGAGAATATGTCGTTTAAAAAGAAAATTATGAAACCCTGTTTTAAAAAAAAATGAAATGATTTTCGGATTTTATAAAAATCTGCAGAGAGGGTTTCAAATTTTATTTGTTTTGGCAAAAAATAAAAATTTTAAAAAAAAAGTAAAAAATAAAATAAAATCGGAGGGCTCTGGGGAAGGGTCACTGGGGGCTCACCCCACCGCGCCCCCCATGGGAGGTGTGTGGGGGAGCCACACCTAGCGCGCCCATCCCCACAATCGGTCGCACCAAGGATGGGGCTTGGCTGTGTTTTACACACAACCGCCTAATGGATATGGGGTTCAGCTGTGTGTAAAACACAGTTGGCTCCCCAAGAGTTTTGCGCGCGGTTTCAAAAATCCACGATGCACATCCCTAGAACCACGACCTACTCTCTTTCAATTCATTTTTTTTAAAAATAAAATTATATATATATGTATGTATATTTTTTAATATATAATATTATATTTATTTAATATTAATATATTAATATATATATATAATATAAATAATATATATATGTGTGTGTGTATATATAATATGATGATATATATTATATGTATATATACATATATATATTATTATTATATATATATATATATATATATATATATATATATATATATTAAAATGTTGATTTGATTAACATCTTTTTTTAATGCAATTGGGAAATTTTAAATTTATATGCAATAGTAGAATTATTGAAATAAATCTATAATGATATATTTGAAAAGATAAATATTGGATTTATAACTAGTGTGTATAATAGTGAGATTATTGGATTTTAAAATGATTTATTTTGCAAAGGAAAATAGTTATTTTAAAATGATATGTTCTAAATCATATAAGTGAATGTTTATCTAATTATTAATTAAAAAGCATTTAGGGGATTAAGTAATGAGTTTAAATTCCATCTTTTGTCTGAAAGAGACGTTATTAAATCAATTTTATTAATGCAATAAATTACTGAATTTTATTAAGGCAAATGGATTTAATATATCCAAAATTAGTTTATTTCCTCGCAATTGCTTTATGTTAATATTTCCTCTGTGTTCATGTTTGGGGAAATGGGTTAAGTGTCTTTAATATGTAAGTCTTCCAGAGGACCCTAGAGGTTGGGGGTTGTTGTTATGTGCTGTCGATCGTTTGTTAATTCCCTTGGGTAGTGCATGAAGTTATGTCAATGTTATTATCCGGTTTCCACGAATGAGGATGTTTTTTGCCTCCGTGGAGGAGGGGATTATGTGATTGTGACTCCCTATAAGGAGTGGTTTTGTTATCTTTGTTACCTCTAGTGTTTGGAGAGGGTTTTGACTTATGTCGCCTCCTGAGAAAGGAGTGGTCGTGATATCTATTTTGTATGCACTTGGGTCCCCTTGTTAATTGGTTTGATTGTGTGTTGTCAAGTAGAAGAGTGGCTTCCATTAGGCATCAGAACCCAAAGAGGTAAACTTGATAACCTTCAGAGGTGGTTTAATCAAGTGATAACTAAAACAATACTTAGAAGTTTAGGACTAAATTCTCACTAATCAAGATAATTTTTCCCCACTCATAGACACAAGGGCTCGTTTAGACTTGGGATGAGTGGGAAGGCCTGGAATGGCAAGGTCATGTATGTTGTCTGTACGAAAGGTATTTGATTCTGCATGAGTGAGTATGGGGGTCGGGATTCGGTTGAGGCCACCAGGATAACCCATAGTGGGGGCTGGAGTCTATGAAGATTCCCATAGGTAATCCCATGTCAAGCTATGTGATGACACTCTGTCTAGGACAACAGTCGGTATTTGATTTTGTGTGTATGGTTCTCTTAACATACTTGATCTGTTTTATGTCTGGAAACGATGTGACCATGTTAGATTTGTACTTGAGTTGTACATGTGATTGGTTGTATCGGTATGAGTCGGTATGTTTTAGCCCGTGTCTAGAGGTAGATGGTATTGTCTAGGATTCCTTGTTACTATCTCCTAGCATGGGGGGTGGGCCTTTAGGTACCACTTGGTTGGGTGGTGTGCACCTTACTCTATTGGGTTTTCTTCTTGATCGTGTGGACGAGATTTCTAGTTGGAGAGCTCGTGGGATCCAATTTCATTCATGCATTTCTATTTCAGTTAATCTTATAATTTTACCCCCTCATTTATTTATCGAGGTGGAAAGATGCAATTTGTAATCATGTTTATTGGACTTGCCTCATTCAGGGAATGAGAGATGTAATTGTAGTATTTAATTATGGATAAGTGAAATTGAAAGTTATCTCTTATGCTTTGATGTATTTTATCTTATTTGGAATGTATGTGTTTAATTTCATAAGTAAATAAATGACATGGTTTAGATTCACGTGTTTTGTTGAGGTTCTATATAACCTCTATCTCGTAACCTTAGAGGTTGTTGGCAATGAGTAGTGAACTTGCATATTAATTGTACTTAAACAAAAAAAAATAGTCTGTTTGAGTAGCTAATTGCAACTTCCTCTAGGGTTGCATGGTGGGGCGTTATAGGAAATTTTGTTTAATAGGGAGAAATGATATACTTGCATGAAGAAATAGAGATACAAAATAAATATTTATTATCACTCAATTGAAAATGAGACAATTACAATTGTAACCTGCTTGTTGGCTTCATTTGTTTCATGTGCTTTGTTATCCACTGTACCCATTTGTTTAATCAAGGGTCTTATAAAAATGAATAATATATCTAGTCGGAGTAGCACAAAAGTAGTTGTCAGCTTATTGGCTAAGTTTGTAGGATCTCTATTTAATGTCTAAATGTTTAGGAAAAGTTATGTTGCAGAATTTGCATTTATTATACTATTATTTGTGATCCAATAGTTATATCATTTAGTTCATTCAATGTGCATTGACTGCTTCTATAACCACTACCTTGTGGCTAAGGGTGGCATAATTTGCATGCAATGTTTGACTATTTGCAAAAAATATAACGGGTTCCTAGTTTGCTGATTTAATTTTACAAAAATGAAAGATACTGTGCCCTTGGCAATGTATCGAATTGTATAATGTAAACATTTTTACTTTTATTGGTTCTTTCTAAATGGCAGGTTTACTATTGCATTAATTGCACTTGCTTTTCAAATAGTCACTTTGTCACTGAAACTGTATTGTTTAAAATATTTTTGCTTTTTCCCTATAGTCGAGATTTAACGAGAACAAGCAATAGGAATACTTCTAGTTGTCAAATATCATAGAGACACAACAAATCCATTCACCTGCAGTTGAATTTTACAGAATAATGAACATGAAAAAGGCTAAAGTATTGACAAGCTTTCCAACAAATGATAAGTAAACGAGAGTAAGAAAAAACAAAAGCCAACCCTAAGATTTCATGTGTTAAACGATAATAAGAAGACACCAAACCCAACACTCGCCTAACATTTCATGAATTAACTATATGTTCACTACATATTGGATTAGGCCAACTTTGCAATTGTATCATATGCATTGGATATGGCATGCTTGTCTATCAATGTATAGCTATTGCATTAAATGCTACTATGTATACTATTCAATTTTGTTTAAGTAAATTGGGAGAATACGACATTATATATTTTTGGAAATTATGTGGGTTCATATGCAGTGAACACATAACTAGTTCATGAATTCTTCGAGGAGTGCTGGATTTTGTTTGTGCTTATTCCTATTTTCTTATCATTTGTTGGAAAGATTGTGGGTTTTGTAGCTCTTCATTATGTTTTTTCATATGGGAATGTGTGTAGTGAATTCATAGTTAATTTATGAAATCTTAGGTGGTTGCTGGGTTTTTTTTGTGTTTATTCTTGTTTGTTTATCATTTGTTGAAAAAATTGTGGTTTTTTTAGCTATTGGTTGCACTTTTGCATGTTCGATATACTACAAAGGTGCATTGGTGGTGAATGGTTTGGATGTGTGTTTTTGACACTTGATAACTACAAGTATCTGTTCTTTGATGTTTTTAATTTTGTCACAGTGTACTATTGGTGAGTGGCTTGTTTCTGTGTTTATGATGCTTGGTTGTTGTTACAAGGGCTAATGGGAAATGCTTGGGAAAATTTTCATCTTCTTTTTTTGATGCATGCAAATAAACCAAGTGTTCTCTACTTGTCTTCGCACTAGTTGTGCAACACATATTGTGAAGTTTGCATTTAATGCATTAAACATGCATTGACTGGTTGAGCACCGATCATCCCTCTACCAAAACTTGCACTACATGCATCCCTGAATTAAATATTTGCCACAATATATAATGTTACCATTTCAAATAGTTAGTTATTCAACAAAATTATATTGTTTAAAATACTATGACAGCGTTCTATTGCCTATCCATGCAATGAATTCAGAGCTAATGCATTGTATTCTTTTACAAGGGAAGAGGCTTTGCTCAAAGATCTAAAAAAATATTTCTTTAAGTAGTAACAACAAGCTACAAGAAATTGGGATTGATGTCTATTACTAATGCTAGGATTTCATGTTTCTTAACAAGTATGTTGACATTTTTTGCATGCTCAAAAAGTTTGAGGCACTTCCTATGTCATTTCAATTTAATAGACTGTTGTTTTTTATTTGTCGATCATACCATCGAACGTGTTTAACACGTATCGTCTGCTTCAGTATATATCATCATGTTGTCAAATACCGCATGATTTGCATTTAGGGATCGAATTTTTCCAAAATATATAGTGCCCCTTTATTTTAGTAATTTAGTTTAACAAAAATGAATAATAGGCCTGCTCTGGACAACCAATAGAATAATTGTAACAAATGACAATCAAGATGTGGAAAACTAAAAAAAATTGACCAAGGTCTTGATGGCTATTGATCCAATAGTGATACCATTTAGAGCATTAAACATGCATCGACTGGTTCAGTTGCTACTACTCTCTCGCAAAAGCCGGCAGAATTTGTATAGAATAATTGAATATTTAGCAAAAATATGATGCCCTCCTAATACCTAGATTTACTTTCACAAAAATCAATAATAGGCCTACTCTAACAAATAGGAAAAAGACATAAATTGTTTATTATCTCTTAATTCCAAATGAGGCCATTGCAATAGTAAACTATTGCTTAGTTTCAACCACTCTATACCATATGTCAGTTACTATATCCATGTGCACAATCAGGCTTAATAACAATAGACAATGCATATGGTCACCAAAGAACAAAAGTATTGATACCAGGATTGCATCTAACACTGAAGCCAATTTGTACAATGAGTACAATTGGAACAAGTCACTATTGTAATTGTTGAGTTTGCTTGTCAGATAGTTGCATGTCGATTCAAAATATATAATTGTTTAAAACATTTTTTAGGAGCCAGATTCTCTTGTTTTTTTAGGAGAACTTATTAGGAAGTATATGTTTCATGTTTACAAATACCATGGTTTCTAATGATGTTCAACTTTTGGATGATGAGAGCTAACTGGGGGGCCTACTGGTTATTTTGGGTGTGTTGGTGGATGAATGTCGGTATGGAGTACAGGTAGAGTTATACTGGTAAAGCTGAGTGTGTGTGGGGTAGGGAAAGGAGAATCCACGTGTCTATCCTTTGCACTTGGTGGATGGGTTTAGTTTATAAGATTATGTTGAGATGGCAAGGAGGGGATTTAATTGAGGAGTTCAAATCTAGTTTTGGCGGTGTGAGGCGGGTTAATTGGAAGGACGTGACTTCTTATCAGGTGAGGGAACGTACTGTGCGTGCTACTCTTTTGGGAATTGGATTGCTTATTTTATCTCCTCATTACATTTGGAGGAGTGAGTGTATTAATAATGATGTGACTTTCTATGATGTGATTAGGCTGCATTCTAGAGACTTCGGTCCGACTAGTTTAGCTAGGGGTTTCTTTGGATTATTTCAAAAGTTAACTAAATTTAGTTGATTGGTCTATTTGCATGGGGTTTCGTGATTTCCCTACATCTCCACCAACTTTTTCCCTCTCTGTTGTAATCATAAATTCATCAATTTTTGTGTCTCTTCTCACAGCGGTATATTTCCTCTCCGCGCATGTGAATGGTATGCGGGGTTTAATTTGCTTCGATGTAATCCCTGCCTTAATTATCTTTTAGAGATTATTGTTCACAACTGCTACTTTTAGTATTTCTTGCATTTCTGTGAACTTCCTGTGCAATCTAGTAGTATGGGCAGTGATCGTGTGTGGACGGAACCAGACAGTTATGATGAATTTCGTAACAACCCGCTGGTCTGGAAAATTTGTGTGGAGGGAGGAATTGCTCTACTCATGGAATGCTTAGTCAGCCATGATCCCATTTTATTAGGTTAGTTTTCCAGTTCATGGAAGGATAGGAGGGTTTCCATTGGTGGGATTTCGTTCGAAATCAGTGAGGATGTTATTGCGTAGGCTACGGGTTTGCTGTGTGAAGGGAAAAAATATCCTAAGCACACTAAAAATCTGGACCACGAGAGTCTTAAGGCATTTTTCAGAGGAGAAGAGACCTCGGTTAGGGACCAGGTGGGGTTTGAAAGGGAAGAGCTTCCTAAGCCGTGGGACCAGGTTTGCATGGCGCTGATGAAATATGTCACACTAGAATGTAGATACAAAACTTGTTCCTTTTATCATTTCCCTCTGCTAAACCACCTTAGGCATAAAATGCTGCTTAGTTTTCCATTTTTCCTTCTTATGGACCTGGAAAGTTTTGTGGACAAGTGTAAAGCATCGGCTAGCCAAAATCTGTATGATCTTCTGCCGCTCCCACTCCATTAGGGGCTAATCCTCCGCCTGTATCACTTTCATCTTGCCCTCTGCCCGCCTAAAGCCATTACCACTGTCCGTGCTGAGAACATTGAACCCCTCTCCACGGTGCATATCTCCCTGGTTGAGTCCAAGAGTCCTCCTCAGAAGTCTAACATTGACAATATGGGGAATGCTAAAATGAAATTTGCCACCAAAAAGCTTAAGGGCGGGTTAGGCAAGGTCCATGCTAGTGCGGTGGAAGGGCTCTGTGAGCTAAAAGCCACTTAGGCTGACATGGCTGTTACTATCACTATGTCGAAAAAGGGTAAGGAGAAATGCATGCAGGCTACGACTGTTAAAGATGACTAGGGTAAGAATGTGGTTAGGAAAGATTCCAGAGGGGATACGGTTGTGGGGAACATGGAGATGACTGGAGGGGAAAGTGTTAGGAGGAGATCCGGGAGGCTGGATAAGAACAACAAGAAGAGGTTAATCATTGAGGATTCAGAGGAGGAGTACTCAGACAGTAAGGGTTACAAGGAAGAAGAGTCTGAAGATGTGGAAGAAGATATGGTGGAGAGGCCCCAACTTACTCTGATGGACATCAAACTCCCCTTTGATGGGTCTGGCTCGCACTCTTCATAGCCACTGGTGGATGAGCCTGGTGAGGTTCAGGGGGCTATGGATGTTGGGGTGGATTCAGACAAGGTGGTGAAGAGATTGGACACTCTAGACAAAATATTTCAGGGGGTAACCCGCTTCACCATGAAACTGGGTCACTTTGTTACGAGTACTCTTTCTAATGCCATAAAAGAGGAACTGGAGGGGAACAATAGACAAGAAAATAAAGAGTGGGTGGGAGATGAGGCGGTGGACCTCCTGATTAAAAACTGGGATGATTCCAGTTAGTTGCACCTGGTGCTAGTCTATCGGTTGTTTCTTGGCTGTTGATGTGCTGCCTTTGGGCTGTCTCTATTTTTTCCTATTTATGTTAGTTGTTTAAGGCTTGTCCTTTTTTGGCCCTAGTGGCTCTTTGTATAGGCACTTTAGGATTTGACCCCAATTTCTGATGGCCGTTCGTTGGAATCTCGATGATACATTGTCGGCTAACCGATGAATCACAAAAATCAGCGTCGTTGCTCAATTTTTGTCTATATGCTGACGGGCTATAAAACGTCAACCTCACGATGCAAGCTCGTCAGAACTGTGATGCCCACTTTGTCGATCGTGCGACAAATAATACCCAGAGCACGGGAGGCATACCTTTTCCAAACTGTCAAATTAACAACATAAGTCTGTTGCCATTACAACAAAAGTTTGACGTATTGCCAATATCGTTGAGAGATCAAGACTGTTATAGCGATCAAAATTGCCTAAGAAGATATATCATGAGGACTGGATTTTGGTCTCAGTGATGAAGTTTCATCGGTAAGATACACATATTGTCTCATCAACGAAGCACGAGGGAAGCATATCGGCAAGACATATATCATTAGAGTAAGTTCTGAATGTCTACCCGACCAGCTATATGACGCCGTTAAGAATACATCGGCAGGAGTCTTGGTGACATAATTTAGATTGAAATAGCGATAGAAGTTCGTCGAACATGCGATGAAATAGGCAAGTCATTATGGCGAAAATTCGTTGGATACATTGTAAATTCGTTGGACGCTTTTTGCGGTTCGTCGCAAATTCGACTAAACATTGCAATTTAAAAAAAAAAAACTATTCGTTGAAATGTAGGCATATCGGTGAAAGATCAAGACTATTACAGTGATCAAAATTGCCTAAGAAGATATATCGAGAGGACTAGATTTTGGTCTCAGCAATGACGTTTCATCAGTGAGATACACATCTTGTCTCATCGACGAAGCATGAGAAAAGCATATCGGCAAGACATATACCATCAGAGTAAGTTTTGAATGTCTACCCGACCAACTATGTGATGCTGATAAGATTACATCGACAAAAATCTTGGTGACATAGTTGAGATTGAAAGAATAATCATCGGGGAGACTCACCACATTGGGGAAACTATAGAATATCCTAGTGATACATGATCTCTTGTCGATGAAGATACAAATGGATCGAAATACTTATCAGGGTGACTTTGGGTGATATATAAAAGTAGTCAAGTCGGCCAAGCCTTAACAATGTAGGATTGATGATATCAGGCATGTTTGTAGCAACAATAATGATAACTATTTTCTTGGCTATCATACAAGCCATCTCCATCAATAGAGCTTTGAAACCAAATCCACACACAACACAATGTTCATAGTGAAAAGTTAGCACTTTCTTTCATCTTTGCAGATTGGTTTGATGCTTCAAACGATGCATTTCTTATATTGAAAAGTGCATTACTTACCTTATTGAGCTTCTCTTTGTTTTGAGAATATTTTAATATTCTCTACTTAATAGGGCCAACCACGTGAAGGTGGAAGCTCATTTGGCCTTCCCCCCCCCTCACATCACTCTCAATTCCCATACCCGATCATATAACATTAATCATTCATTCATCCATTAATAACATATAACATTCATTCATTCATCCTGCATTAATAAAATATAACATTCATTCATTCATTCATCCATTAATAACATATAACATTCATTCATTAACATATAACATTTATTCATTAACATATTCAGATTCATTCATTAACATATTTCATTTTTTCAGTTTTTACATATTATCAAAAAATATGGCTGTCATAATATGATTACAATCACTTTTTTTTTGTTTCTTTTTTGCAGCTAAAAAAAGCTGAAGTGGAGTATCGTTTTCAAAATCATCTGTCCCCCCTTGAGTTGTTCTGAGCTTTGCTCGTGATCTTAATGTATGCCTAGTCGTGTACTCACAACGTGGACGCGACTGCAAGGGGGGGTCTATTGCAATAGCAAAGAAATGTTAAATTGATATGTTTTATTATTATTATTGTTACATGTATTTCATTAATTAAAAGAAAATCAAAGTGGTGCTCTTTACCTAATTGGGCCACATCATGTTCTTGATATTGTCTTCTAGCCTCATGCTCAACATGTTGAACACCCTCTAAATCCTGATTTGGAGTTGAAACATGAAAGATTACATTAATTTATACACCAATTGCAATTAAATATGTTCAAAAGAACATTAGAGTGGTCCTCTTTACCTGATAGAGCCACATCATGTTCCTGATCTTGTCTAGTCTGATCATGCTCAACATGTTGATGACACTCTACATGCTCTAAAGTTGAAACACAAAAGGTTACATTGATTAATACACCAAATGCAATTAAAGATGTTTAATTGTATTAATCCATACCGCGTTTTGTATAGCACATGAATACATCCAATACCAGGATGCACACCATGGACTTCATCAACAGGTTGTGCTCCACCCTCACCAAACTACATTCCAATGTCATGTGCAGGATTATCATTGCTTATCTGTGTAAAACAAATAGGCACATTATTATGGTGGAAATTAATATTGAACAAATCGCACAAGTATTCAATTTGAAATAAACTTTATTGAGTTTATTTACCTGCGTGTTGGATGTAGTGGAAGATTGTGTTTGCCTAGTCGAGACTCTTAGCTGTGTAGACAAGGCTCCATAGCCTTGGTCGAAGGAAATCTTCAGGTCCTATTCTATGGGCACTCTGTTGAAATCAAAGCCCTGCATTTTTGCATGCGATCATGAATTTTGCTTATATGGTGTGATAAAACCAAAATTGTTTGCAATTTATTATTTGGATGCAACATTTCATTTATTGATACTTACAAATCATGCAGCTACTTTCATATAACCACTAGAGCCAAGTTTGTGCTGCCCTTGCTTTTCTATTCTTGCCTTTGTTGCCTTCGATGTGTCGGGCAGCCTATGAAAAATTTGAAATACGTTAGATTATGTAAAAAGAAAGATTAATCAGTATATAATTAAATTGTTGATAGTATCACATACCTTCCTTGGCCCGGTGGTATCTTTCCTTTCTTCTTTTCAACCTTCTCCTTTCCATCCGACACCAAGTCCTTCCACTCCCTTTCCGGAATCATGGGGGGACGCTCGTACTTTCTGTTCTTCTATAAATGTGACCTATATTGGTCCCTCACATACTTTAGATAGGTACCATCTTTCTTAAGGACCTTAGTTCGGTTGAATATTTTATCACTGAACAACACAACTAAAGGGTTAATGAACTCATCTTTTAAATCTTGATTTTGGGAATTCCACCGTGTACATATGGTGGGCCCAAAGAGCTCCAATGAAATATCACTTAGATGTTTATAAAAAACCACTTTTTCTGCAAGAGCAGGATGTATAATTAGAAACTCAGAAGGCCAAGGTGTTTGGGCTGCTTCCAAAAACTTAGATACGTGCACGAATAATATAGCAGAAATGGAGGCACTCGCATTGGGATTGGAAGTCTATATAAAGAAAGGAATTGATTTGGTAGAAATAGAAGGTGATTCTCAAATATACATTCAGGCAATCACATCGGGGAAAACACCAAACTGGAAACTAGACAATTGGATAGGAGCAATCAAATCCCTTCTTCGGAAGTTAAATGAATATACCCTATCACATGTCTATAGGGAAGCTAACAAGGCTACGGGCATCCTGGAAAACTGTGGAGTAAATCAAGGAAAGGTAATAAAAGTTGACAAATGCATGGAGCAGTGCTCAGAATTGCCAACACATCTAATCACCGACAGTTTGGGCGGATGAAAGATCTCCGAAATCTCTAAAAAGTAGTGAGCTGGGACAATTAGATGGGATAACAGATAAGACTCAAGCAACATTTAGCCAAAGCATTAGGAAGTTGTGCCAAACTCATGGGACAAGTGCAAGTATTTATTGGAAGCCAAGGGATAAAAGGTGTTAAGGCACTACTCTAGACTCAAACTTCAAAAGGACAATGGTGTATAAGTTTGGTGTGCACTGTATTTGCTTGAACGAGTCGTTGAGAGCCCAGTGCAAAAGAATTTTCTCAGTCGGTTCCTTGCAAGTGATTGAAGCAATAGATCAAATAACCCAGGAGATCCTACGGGAGGGGAACCACTAGTGCGATGGCAGAATCTCTGAGGTAGTCCTAAGCCTATTAATAGATGTTCTGGGTGCTAGAGAAGTACTGGTGGAGAAGCTTGGGGGTTTTTTACGCTGATCAACATTGAAGTGGTGGAAAATGCTATCTTGGAATTGCCTGCAGAAGGTATGGTGAGCTCCCTCAAATACATCTTTTGAGAAAATGGGGCAGGGGGAGATGTGAAAGAAGTGGAGGTTGAAGTTGGGGAGGAATGCACTAGCAGCTTGCAGCACCAGACCAAGGCAATGAGCTGCTTCCTAGGTAATGCATGGGATGTATATCGAGCGGGCATAATCAACAATGACATGAATTCCTTTGCAAGGTTTGTTCAAAATGAGGATTGGTTCAACAAAAGGAGAATGAAACATGCAGTAAAGCTAGGGTATGCACTGGGAGTAGTATATAACTATGTAGTAACATAAAGCATGATAAGCATACAGTTGGATATATAGTGGCTATAAATAGGCAATTATAATGTAGGCAAATATTTCCATTTTGTAAATCAATATAATAGGGCGCTATCCCCACTGTTAGCACTTACTTAAACAAATATATATATAATAATTAAAACATTTTAAAGTACCTAGGACCTTCTCTATCTTTATGGGAAGCAAATCCTCGGTCACCACAAATGTGACTGGCAATGTTCCCGTACTAGTAATACGGGAAGATCCAGGAAATGTTGCTAAAACATCACTAGTAGTAGTGGCCTCTGCATCCATAGGTATTGACACATGTAGTGGCATGTCTTCATTGCCAGAGGGTGGAGTACCGAATGCCTACATGGTATGTGTTTCGAACATTTCAGACGACAATATAGGCACAGATGATGGGGTTTGATGATGTGTTGTATGCGTAGGAAGATCAGGATTGACACTTGTACCATCCCCTACTTCCCAGGAAACACTTGCAGTACCTTGATCACGACCAGTAGCATGATCATGAGGACACAAATAATCTTGTAAAAACAACACATATTTTAGTTCATGACATAAAAAAGTACAAAATATAAAATCATGAATGAACTTATGTTATAATTAAAGATCTCATGACAGCTTACTTCCAAGTTTTGTGCTCTCTCAGACAATATTTTAACCCTTTCTCTTATCTCATCTATTTGAGGCACTACGAATACCAACTGAAAGATTTCTTGATTGTATTTTTTTTGGGCCTTCCTCATCATATCCACAGGGTTTGTGGAAAATGTGATGTCATCATCACATAATAGTGACTGCACCTCCATATGGATGCTCTCCTGTACTGCTGGTGCCTTTCCCCGATCAGCCAACTACAACAAGAATATTAAAAACATTATCAAAATTAACCCAATAAACTCATGAAAAAACATAATAATAAAACATTTTTCTCTTATCTAATTTGTACAATTACAATGAGGTAAACCTGTCAGATAGAAGCGCCTGAAGATGGATCACGATCTGCGCTTTGGGTTGGAGCCTTCCTCGTATGATCAATGTCCTGTTGTGACAAAAATTAAATATAAAAAACATTACCGAATGAAACCAATAGACTTACGAAAAAAAAACATAATAATAAAATGGTATATTGGAGTCATTAATTGGAGGTTGGGTAAAATGGTATATAGTACATACCACCCCCATAGTAATTGTGTTTGTATCTAAGTGATTCAAATTGTAATCAATTAACAACTCTTCCCCTGCAGTTATTGATTTTATCACACATACGAATACACGGTTTCCCTCTCGCACCTCGAATATACAATTGGGTTGCTTATTTGTTGACCCAGGTCGTGTACTATTTATAAACCTTGCAATATTCCCTGATGCTTTTGGCCTCCTGTCAATGTACCTAACCACTCCTTTATTTTGATCCTTATCTTTTAGTTGTATGTAATTTTCTGATAGTGCATACCTACGCATACTTTGTGTATATCGAACTAGCTACATCCAATCTTTGTAACTGTAACAGGGTCCAACATACTCCATCAACTCAGTAACTTTGTTGTAATAGACCTTTATGTCGTCCATGCAAAATAGGCCCAAAGCATGTAATGTCAATGGTGCTATGTGATATATCCTCTCGTTGACACAAAGATTAGTGTTTATTGGAGGAAGTTCCTTGGGTACCCATTGCTTCTGTAAATGTTTGTACCTCAAGGGCACCTCGATGTCACCTATGCTCTCATCATCATAAGAACATGACCCCCCTTCAGTAAGAAAAAATTCCATGCGTTTACAGAATTTTCTTCTAATCTTTTGACCTTTAGTTGATCTCCCTCTTTTAGACCTACTACATGTCTCACTTTCCTCTTCTCTTCCTGAATTTCCCTCGCTCGAGGAGGACAAATCTAAAAAATTCCTATTTGGTGGTACCTGCACTCATAAGGATGTTGGATGAAGTTCTTTCATGGTGATGTGATCCGAAGGTGACATTATGATTAATCTATTATTTCATCGCTAGAATTTGACAGGTCATAAGGTAATCAAGTCTTGATAGATTGCAAGTTATTGTTACTACCGTCCAAATGTGTCCATCACAAATCAAATCTACTTCACGTTTTAACTCCCAAACTTTGTAACAAGTGTTAAATGTGACTATGGTCCACCAATTACACAACCAAGGTGTCAAATGTATTCTCTAATTATAATCAAAGGATTTTTTCTCTTCATTCAAGTAAATAAACTTGAAGGGAAACACCACCAAGTGGTTTATTGGACACCTACATGACTAAAAATAGCAGAAAATTTACATTTAATTTCCATATGTATAAGTGGTTAATGGGGAGAGAGTGTGTACTAGGCCTAGTAAAGTCATCATAAGTTTATGCTTTGCCAATAAAAAATGTTTAAGTCTTCTTAAATCTTCCTATGTCTAATTGCTAGGAAACTTTTGATATGTTTTAAGGTAGGATGAGTGGTCGCATCAATGTTCTAATTCTCTATGACAAGGTTTCAACATCTTCAAATAGTGAAAGTTAGTGCTTATAGTCATTTGAAACAACAACATTTTGATTATGTATGATGGTAGGATTTGATAACTTAAAAGAATTGGCTACCCAACAAACTTAAAGTTAAAAGAAACTTTTTCAGTTTAAGGGGTTAGCACTTTCTTTCATCTTTGCATATTGGTTTGATGCTTCAAATGGTGCATTTTATATCCCACTTCTATCATATTGTATTCCCATCCCATTGCAATTGTTGGAGGAGTTGATAACAAAATTTCATATCAGATACCACGTTCTTGAAGCACTTTTCTGTGTTTTTACAATTTTTTTGAAGTTCTTTTGTGTTGTATGGATCCATACAAGCTTGAAATGCTCTGAGATCATTGGTGTAGATAAATATATGTGTTCCCTTTCATTTTCATTTGTTTTGAAGTTCTCAATCACTATTTTGTGGGATTAAACAATCAAATACAGGGATTGCCCTGTTGTGCATGTGTAAGGGTTTGAGGGCTAAATAGAAATGACATCCACCAATCCACCCACTGTCTTGGAACTGTAACTCGGTGGATTGGTGTGCATCATGGTGGATTTGATGGAGTTTCAAATCTTGTTCTTTAAATTCCATTTATGTTTTTCCCTTGTCTTGGCTTGTTACATTGTTTGGGAGGAACATAAGGTTGGGTTTTACCTTGGCTTTCATATAAATCCTAATGTTCCATGTAAAACCTTGGGTGAGATATATTCAGCCGTTACCTTTTTGGAGTGGGTATTAAAATGACTTATGTCTCATTGTTTTGAATTAAGGTCTTCATTTGAAGGTCCTTCATGCCAAGGTTCCTTTTATAAAGCATTTTTGACATGAAATATTTAAAATAAAAAATACCTTCATTTGAAAGTCTTGACATGGCACCATTTTTGAATGAAGGTTCTTCATTCAAAGGTCATGACGACATCACCTTCAAATGAAGGTTCTTCATTAACTGGTATTTTGTAATTTTGAATGTGTGATAATAATTTAGGGTTGAAAATAAATCCATTTGAGCCTTTTATAAATGAAAGGACATTTGATGCAATCATATGCCTTGTCAAACTTTTAACTTAATAGTAAGGGTATCATGAGTAGTTTGTTGGGCCCATTCAACAATCTCCGATGCAAGGATTGAATAGAATGTATCTACTATCAAGAAAGCCAATTTGTTTACCTCTATGACTATATCTCAAGCAATAGGTTTAATTGTGATTGCAAAGATATTGACAAGGATTTTGTAATCTAGGTGTTGAGAAGCATAATTGGCCACCATTCTAGGAAAGATTCTTCATTCTCACTTTTAGGTGTTAAAATTTAACAATATGTAGATTGATGAAAGAGCCCAAAGAGCTTTTCTCCATGTTATCCAAGTACACATAGCAACGGTCTTCTCTTATATGGTTGGACATGATTTCAAGAACTTAGCTAGGAATTATTCATTTAAACTAAGGTTTTCTCATACTTCCATCATTGGAAAAGTATGATCAAATTCTTCTATTATGAAGAATTGGTCTATGTGCCTCTAGTAATCACTATAAAAATGTGAAAGACTAAGCTATTTTATTTTTTCTGTCTTATCGTATACCATTTTACGAGAATGGGGGGGCCAATGTACGAGAAGATCTTTGGAAACTAGGCATGAAAATTGTAGGTTAAAGAGAATGGGGGTGCCAAACTTACAGTACTCATTTTCCCTTGGTCATTGATTTTCCCTGAGTACCCTCAACCTGGTCCTCGGCACTGGTATTGACCTTGTTTTCACTCCTTCAAAGTCTTCCTCAGTGCTAGTATTGACCTTTCACTTGTCCAATTTGATGAGCTACAAGCTGCTTTAGTTAGGTTTTAGAGTATGTTAATTAAATTTTAAAAAATTATGGCTCCATTTAGAGTAGTGAATATAAAGCAAGCAAAGCCTATTATGGCGCCATTTAGAGTAGTGAATATAAAGTAAGCCAAGCCTATTATAGTCATGAGGGAAATAATAAAACTCCTAGGATACTTTTTGAAACCATTTTCCTTGGTTAAAGGGAGGCCATAAAATATAACTTTGGATTTTTTCAATCTTCAAATATGAGGATTTGCAAGGTTCTTAGCAACATGAGTAATGGAAATGTGTGCAACAAGAATTTTTGAACACACATGGAATCTCCTTGCCAAAGAAAGGGGCTTCATAATTTAATATGATAATTTTTCTCAGCTCTAGAAATGATATGTTTCCTTAAAGAGGAAGGAGAAACCTAAAAGGTAAAAGAGATCCTTAGGAATCTCAACACTTCCTTATGATCAACCCCATTCTATCCATAGGAATTGAACAAATTGGGCTTGGCTAAGAATGATTTCCTATAACATTGAGTTTTATGCCACTATATATTTGACCTTAAAGCTTTCCAGAAAATATCTAGGCATTGAATATCCTAAATAATGTCACGTTTGTCCTCCAAGAGAGTGAGAAAGGAGTCATTAGAAAAATGACCATTGAATAGTTGGGCTATAGAGTTACAAAAAGTAGCACCTTTAATAAGTTAGTAAGGTGAATTTATTAATGTTAATCTTAATATTCCAACACCCTCCGTTAAGTTTCACATTACTCACAATAAAATATGTTGATTGAAACAAACAAATATATATAGTCTAAGCTAACATCATTTTATTTTTCTTTAAGTTCTCCCTCAAGAACATCATTGGCTCGAGTTATACAAGTCCACACTATGTGATCCTTTTTCTTACAATAATAACATTCATTTTTATTTTTTAATTATTATTACCTCATGAGTATAATACATTCTCATGTTGAGAATCAAATTTTAAATCTTTTCCATTGTTCTTTATTCTTCTCCTAATAGGGCCAAAATCACATCTTCTTGTGTTTGAGAAGTTATCGAATGACTGCCTTCAAAAGGCTGATGTAATCTCCATCTCAACACCAAGGGCCCACCACATTATGCATCGCCAAGGAAAGACACGTGGTGCTCGCCCGTGATATCGCAATCAATAAACACCTTGCATCTTTGTATCACGCGAGGGTGGGCAACCGTTGATCTCCACATCGGCAATCATGTTCATTCATAGTAGTCACCAGCACCGAACATAACCGTCAAGCAACTTTTCATCAAGATTATAACATCACCGTTGATTTTGAGCACGTGCATGTCAGAGCCGCTTTAGTAACCTGTCATATAATGTACTCAAACTCGACATAAGTATTAAAGCATTTTGATTAATAGTAATGTTATAATATTAATATATTATATAACAATATTATATTGCATTATATGAATTATAATGATATATTTGATATATTAAGATTATATATAATCTATAGATTAATAGTGATTAAATTAGATTATTAATATTATTGGTATATTATTAATAATATTAATATTGTATTAGATTAATAATAATTATAATATTGTTAAATGATTAATTATATTACAAATGAACACTGCTTTCAAATTCTTAGCTTTGAATGAATGGTTGAAGCACGAATGTTGAATGTTACAACTCTAGTAGGCGTGAATAGAAGTAGAGGAGATTGTTTGGGAGAAGAACTATTTCTAGTGCTAGGTTATGTGTTAGGTTATACAGTGTTTGAGCCTAGCCTCAAACACTACAATTAGGGTTAGGTTATGTGTTTTCTTTAGGGTTAGGTTTGGGATTAGGTTTATGGTTATGGTTAGAGTTTAGGGTAATCCAAATCATAAGCTAACCCTTTTTCTCGAAACCTTAACCTTGACCCTAACCCTCACCTTTATCCTATCTTTATAACCCTAACCACAACCAAAACTCTAACCCAAACCCTAACCCTAATTACCTAACCTTAAATATTTTTTATTTTATTAATTAGTTGCATTCACTCTAATAACCCTAAACCTATCCCTAAACTTAACCCTAGCCCTATCCCTGGCCCTAATCCTAACCCCAACTCTAAGCCAAATATAAAAACAACCCTTAATTATAATTACAATAACCCTAAAACTTAATTCTAGATATAACCCTAATACTATAATCCCTAATTGTAATCCTAAACCCTAACCCTAATTTCATATCTAATCCCAACCATAACCAAAACTCTAAATCTAAATCTAACCATAAAACATAAACCCTAATCTAACCCTAATCCTAACATTATTTTTCCTAACCCTAACCCTAACTCTAAACCTAACACTAACCCAAACACTAAATCCTAATCCTAATTAAATACCCAATCATAACCCTAAATTGTAACATGATCCTTTGAATTGGATACTACACAAAAAATTATGTGTTACAATCATTGCTTCCATTGTTGGCATTTTTACATTGGGATGCATATATTTTTAAAATCAACAAAATCTTTTAATGTCTTGCCAAAATTAATATTATTAATTGTAATATCAAACTTATAAACATGTATGCAAAATAAGAACATAAATAAGAAATATATGGTAATAGTTTCTTCAAAAAACAAAGTGATGTGGACTACAAGGACTATAAGATATCCACAAAAGAGATCTACATTGAAAATATTGTAGGGAAATTCAAGAAAATACAATTGGTAGATGATTGATGAAGAAGTGCATAATGAATGGAATACATTATTTTCCTCTTCTATGAACTTAAATGATCATTCTCCTAAGAAGAGTGTTGAACTTGGTAATGACCCTAGTTCGACACTTGCTAGTTTTCTTCCTTCTATATATGATGAACATGATTGGGATGTGGATGACCTACTAATAGGTTGACAAGCACAGGTGCCTTACTAGTCTTTTGCATCATTTTTCTATTTCTTTTGTGTGATTGAATGTGCATAATATGATCCCCTGTGATGTTTCATTTGATATATTCCTCTCTCTTTGTTACATTCCTCTATTCATGTATTCCTCTCTCTTTGTTACATTCCTCTATTCATACTTACATTCTTATTTATGTCATAAATATTTATCTTTTCTTTGTCTTGTGTTTTCCTTTTGGGGATGACACAAGGTGCTGAGACATTCATGTCTCTTCCATGCTGACCCAAAAATGTTTCCTTTATCTTTTCATTTGTCTTGTGTTTTCCTTTTGGGGGTGATGCAAGGCGTCAAGACATTCATGTCTCTTCCATGTTGACTCAACAGTTTTTTCTTTGTTTTCACTCTCTTTATGTCATTCTTCCCATTCCATGAGTATTTGGGGAATGATGACAATTATGAGCTCTCTAAAAATATCATAGCAAAGAACATACTAACCTCGAATCCATGAATCCCTTGTGTGATTTTGTGGGGACAACCCTTTTTCATTTGTATTATTCTTTTACAACTCATGTTTCATTGTGTAGTCTTCTTACTTCATGCAATGTGTCTTTTTCTTTGTGGTGAAATTGGAAGTGATGTCCTTCAGTGTGATCTCTCTTAGCATATTATATTCCTCTTAGTGGAATGATGTGACATGCTGCATCCCCTAAGCTATGAATAATATATTATTGTATTGGTCCTCTCTTGGAGACATTAGGCATGATGTTCCCTAAGTTAAGACCTTACATGAATTAAGCAAAACTCCTTTAAACATCCCTTACACTATTTTGCACTTACAATTTCCATTATATGGCCACCTTGCATAACACACTTTGCTTACCTCTAGTTCCATCTTAGTTTTTCATGGGTGTCAAGCATACAAATCTTTGCTTGCCTAATGAATCTCAAAGTTCATCATTGTGTGGCGCCTTATCAAAGTTATCATGAGGTATAACTTTTGTATGGTTACTGTATGGGATCCAAACTTAGGCATGACTTTCCCATAGCCACTTGCTTGTCTGTGTGAGTGCATACCTCCATGTGTGTGTGCATCTCGCTAGGGGCTCACCTAGTGGATATCAGATTCCACTAGCCTTTGTGAGTGTGTATTTGTTTGCATAGTGAACATCACATTCCACTTATAAACGTTTCTTGGACAAACATCCTAGATCTGATCCATAACATGCTAGACAAACAGTCGAAGCATGATCCATCCCCTCTTTTATTTTATATTTTTCTTTTGTTTCTTTATGTCTTTGGTAGTGTATGCTTGTGCCTTGATGTTTCTCTTTATATCATTTTCTTGTGTGTCCTCTTGCACCTATGTCGGTCTACTATAGGATCTTGATCTTGGGGGCTTGGCCATCTCCCTTTGATCTTTTTCATCCTATGTCACCCACATCGGTACACTTGGACCCCTCTTGATGCGAGTTTGTCTACTTTAGTGTGAGTTTGAAGCAGGTTCATCCTCTCACTAAAGCGGGGGCTAAATGTAATGACGAAAAATGTATATCCTTACACTTTGACATTTTTTTAGGCCCTCCTTATTAAATTGAGCATAATGTTGCCTCAATTTAGTGTTGTAATGTTCTTAACACATTCACATTAGGTCTTGGGCCTCGTAAACTAAATGAATTTAATTTTTCCTTATTTAAGGTGTTGTAAAGTGTACCTTTACACTTTCACACTAATCTAGTGTTTCCTTAATAAATTGGGCTTCTTTATACCTTATTTGGCCTTATTTTACATCCACAATCCTTAATTAATGCATTTTTCCTAGATTAATCCTCACATGAACGAATATCCAATCATAATTTATGTGTTTTTGGATTGTATGGCCTAAATTTAGTGATCTAGGACTCATATGCCACCTTGGGCATATTGGTCCTGACTAAGTTTTAGGGCCCCGATCTGGATTTCACATGAGTCTAAGTATTTCTTGAAAAATGTGTCCCAAAGCCTAGCCTAATGGGACTCATATGCCACTTTTGGTGTACGAGTCGTATGTAGCTTAATCCTAAATTAAATTAAAATTCTTGGTGGGATTTCATTCTCCTAGATCTGATGTCATGTTGTAGTGTTGTAATTTCAAGAAATTTGGCATAAACAAGTATAAATACAAGGTTATTTCACTCATTTTTCACCTAGAAAGCAATCAAGTGAGCTAGGAAATTGAATGAGCATCCTTATAAAGAATTTGAGTCTACAAGAGCATTCAAGAGCTGATTATCAAATGTTTTGGAGCATCAGGTTTAAATTCATCATGCATCATGTTTGTTTTTGAGCTAACAATTGTAATGTAGGGTTTCATGATTCAAACAAGCATACAATTCAAGATCTACAAATTTCAAGCAAGAGTCAAGATCCACATTAAAGTTAGCCATCTCATAAATGTTTACAACACTTTATTTATAGGGTTTGGTGGGTTGCAACATTACATTTTTTCATTCATCATTCCTCCTTTACATTTGATTTCATTACAAGGTTTGATTACCAAAATAGGGTTTAACCAAGGAAAACCCCTTTCTAGTAACAAATCAACATTTTTCCCTCTCTTTAGTGTGTGATTTGAAGATTTAGGTTGAAGAAACATTGAAGAGAAAGATTGGAAAGAATTTGTCAAGTGTGCAAAGTTGTAAAAGTTGTCACCTTGTTTGGAATATCACTAAAAGGAATCTACATAGTATAATTCAATATTTCAAATCCAAAAATCAAGTTGAGAAGACAGAGTAGAGATTGAAGAGTGGATTCAGATCTTGATCCTTCAAAAAAGCCAAGAAAGACTGATATGCTACTTCTAGCGTATGAATCCCAATATAGTCAAATTTCTAGATTCCAGGAGTTCAAGACCTATCATTGCCAAATTTCTATTCCTACCTAGGAACCCTAATCTGGGTCTAAATTTCCCAACCTAACATATGAGTCCCAGTGCGCATTAAATTCAATATTTTCAGCATTTTAGGTCTTCATTCAAGCTGCTACAGGTTTCTAGGTTCACCTCTCTAACTTTTCCAGTTACTATTTTGTTTTGCATTCATTTCTAGGTAATCTATTCAACTCTTTCATATCATTAAGTTTGATCATTAGGTTTTGCATGTTACTTGTATTTCCAAGCCTAGCTTGTTGGTGAACCCCTTTTTAGTGCTTAATCACACCCTAGGACACCTTATTGCAAGATCTATTTCCCCTTTCCACTTTCGTATTGAGGTCTCTCAGGTTTCCTTGAGTGTAGCAATAGTGAAGTAGGAACCCTATCTATTCAAAGGTGGGGCACCATATTTCCATTGTTACACTTGGTAGCCAAACTTCAACCCTTTTAGGGAACCTTTCATAGTCATTCCTATTTGGGTCCACCTCCCTAATCTTCCGCTTCAGTTTTGTTTTTAGATTGCTTCGAAGCTATTGGTGACTCTTTGGGTAGCTTCTTGGCTATTGATTTAGACATCTCCAACTTCACTCACACTAAATTTGTATGCATCCTTGTGGATATGGATATCTCAAAAGATCTCCCAGTAGACATCACTTTCAAGGTGGTGGATCGTAGTTGGTCTCAACCTTTGGATTATGAAGTCTTACCTTTTTGGTGCAGAAGATGCTTTGAAATTGGCCACATGGCCAATAGCTGCCCTAGATCTAAAAATAAAATTAAACAAAAAACATGGTGGATTGATGGCCAGCCACAAAATTATACTATGGATGCTCCCTCGAAGGGCATAGGGATGGATTTGGCTTCCTTGCATCTCAAAAATATTTCCACCCCATAGAATTCAAAGGGGTTGGATGGGGGCAAGATACATGCTTCGGTTGGGGTTACTCCTCCATAGCTTCCTGTAACTTTAAAATCCACATAGAAGAAAGTCAACTCTAGGAAGGAAGTAAATACATTGACCTCTTCAAATGTTTTGGCTCTCCCCAAATGTGCTAATATGGGGAATTTTGTTGCCAACAAAAATGGCACAACTAATCAAAACTCTGAAGTTAGGAGTGGGAAGAGCCCTCTTGAGGAAGTGGACCAAAATACTATGGCTCCTACTCACACTGAGCATTGTTGGACTGAGGTGAGAAGGAAGAAAACCCCCTTGTAAAGCACCAAATGCAACTTAGATCAGCAATGAAAGATGGAGTATGTGGGAAGGATGAAAGTATCTTAGAGAAGGGGCATAAGGCGAACATATCAATCTAATGCTTACTGTAATTTTGTAGGGAAACTTTAGTAGGTTTGTGGATGGTGCAACTTTGTGTTGTCTTAATTTGATGCACCCCTTGGATTAAGGGCATGCATCGATGTACTCCTTTTTTTATTTGTTTCACTCTTCTTGTGGTTGGGGGATGCAAGAATTTGTGGGGATGAGATCCCTCTTTGTGATCTCCCTTGATACAAGGTAGGTTGAATTCCCACAACATAATAAAATTATCATTTACGTACAAAAAAATTTATAATTTTAAAAATAAAAAACTAAAATTTTAAATAATTAATATTAATACATAACTAATTATTCTAATGAATAATTTAAACATAAACATATTGATCTTTAAAATTTTAAATAATAAATAAATTTTAAATTTAAATAAAACTAAGACATACAACAATAAAAACACAACAAAGTAGAAAGCTAAACCATAAAATTTATAAAATTAAAATTATTAATCATAAAAATTCTTAGTGGCTCTAGTTTCTTTATTAAAACTTAGGTGTGTTATCATAGTTAACCATAACAACCCTAACATCTCATTGCTATTCATAGTTCTATTATAATTTATAAGAGATTTGATTTAAGCTTATTTGATAACGTGTGCTTCATATTCCTTGTGAAGAAGCAATTGCATTCATATCACATTGCATTCAATTATTTTTAATGGCTAAATTTAATCTTTACCTCACTATTCGCAGACAAATGAACTTGTATACATTTGAAAACCTAATGGAGGTAATGACTTCTTCCTCATTCTATTAGCAATGTTTCAAGAACATGTTTAGTTAGCATTAACAAATCTATGCATTCATTGTCTATGCATAGTATTCATTTTTATAAAACATATTTCAGTCATCTAAGGTGGGTTAAGGAAATTCTTAAATAATAGGTTGATTAGATTTATTTGCTTTTGATTTTAATTTAGATTAATTAATTTCAAATTTTATTATTTTGATTATTTTTAGACATTCTTCAATTTAATAGTGGGAAGGCAAATTTCCATCAATAAAAATAAGACATTTTTTTATCATTTTTTATTGAGATGAATGGTAAACTTACTACTGACTATTTCATAATTGAAGGGTATGATGTTTGAATAGAGTAGTTAAATTCTCTAACCATAGAGATTTTGACTCACATTAAATCACTTCATTGATCTTGTATGTAGATAGAACATAATTTAAAAATAAATTGAAATAATCCTTATTATGGCATTAAAATATCAATAATTGAAATCCAATTGTCTTACATCTACAACAAAATATTAATTAATAACATTTTCTAACAAGTAAAAAAATAAAATATCTTTAACCTCATTATTTTACTTTTAGCAATTATTAATTTTAATACATTTATTTAAACTTACTTACCAATTTTATGGAGATGAGGTGTAAATGTACTATTGACTATTTGACTGTTGAAGTGTGCGATGTTTAAATAGAATGGTAAAATTCCCTCAACAATAAAGCGACTCACATTAAATCATTTCCTTGTGGTTTGTTCTAGCTTAACATTAAGAAAATGCATATACCAAATTTTGTACCAATATTTTATATCTAACCATAAAACATATTTTAAAATTAAACTCTAATAATTCTTATAATAAAGATCAAATTTCAACAAATGTTCAATCCAATTATTTAACTATATCTATAACAAAATATATATCGCTAATATTATTTTATCAAATGAAATAACAAAATACCTATATTCTTTTTATTTTACTTTTATCAATTATAAATTTAAACAATATACTCAATTTAATTAGTAGCACCTAATTTTATAAGTTAATTAACCTTCTGTCTATGTTTACACTACCTATAAGATTCATTTTATTTAGTTTCAGCTTGATAACATATGAAAATAGATTTAACACTCTAGTTTTATACTTTTAAAAACAAATTAAAATATTATTTCCCCATTCTTAATTGTTTTTTCTTAAAGCAATATCACATATTTGATTAAAAGTGTACAAAAATAAAATACAAATAACTTATTTAAAGAAGAGAACCATCCAGAATATGACTCTCGTTTCGACTCTGAGTTAAAACTAGAACATAGCCCTAAAGCATTTCAACAATTTTCAGCTTTTTGGAAACAGACCACAAGATAGATCAATTCTGCCATGAGAGAACTCATAAGATAGAGTACAATCTAGAAAACTCCAAGAAAAACATCAAAGTAGATGGATCAGATAATTCCCTTCTACAGTGGATTTTTCTCTTCGATTTTCTGTTGGGATACAGAATTCATTTGAACTTCACTGGAATCTAGTGCTCCGGAGTTCTTTAATTCAATGGAATGTTGTGGCGAGGAGTATGGGATTTCATTGGAATTTTGTTGTCCCGAATGCTCCAATTTGTAGGAATCTTGTGCTGTGCCCGCAGTGGTGGAATCCATTGGAACTTTGTGGTACGGAGTGTCGATTCTTTTTCCAACAAAACTGTCTTCTTGATTCTGGTCTTTTGCAGGTGGCCTGTACTCATAAAATTTGGAGCAGAGAAGATAGATAGCAAAATTTATGGTACTAAGAATAGCAAGCAAGGCGTAGAAAAGTTCGACATGGGTTGCATTAATGTTAAAACCATTAACCCATCCTCTACTCTTTGTATACTGTTGAGTTGCTGCATTCACTACCTTGACGAGCACCGAGCTGAGGAAAAAGCCCAGGGACAAAGAAACCCAAGTAAAACAAGTTGACAATGATTTCATTCCAGCTGGAGATTGGCTGTAGAAAAAATCCAGCAAACCCACTAACGTAAAGAGATCTGCAATCCCAAACACAAAGTATTGGAATGATAAGTAAAACATGCTCATTGGAGGTTTGTGATCTACATATTGTTTTCTCTTCACTTCTACTAGCGCGGCTATTGACATGGAAATTATGGACAAAACAAGCCCAACTCCCACTCTCTGCAGATATGTTATTCCTGTTTCAAGCCCTGTGAAACGACGAGCAAATGGAACAAAGAGTCGTTCGTATACTGGAGTTGCGATTAACATGAACACAAATGGAATTATGGGCAGAGAAGAGGGGGGAACTTCAAATTTGCCAAGCTTTCTATTCATAGAGAAACCTTGCTCCACTGAGACGGTCTGTAGCTGAGCCATGCATGTGCTCATTATAATTGTGCATGCAAAGATGGGGACCATTCGAACCAGAATTTTTGTTTCTTCCACCTGTGTCACGGTGCATGGATTTCTACTTTTGGAACTCAAGTGCACAATAGCCGCCTTGTCTAGAAATCTGCAACCAAAAGAAGTCATAAAAAAATTCTGCCGATGTCCACAAGCGATAAAGACCAAAGATATTTAGAACTGCAGAATAGAAAAGGATAAAGACTATATAACATGCCGCCCTTACCTGAAGCTATCTGTGTGTGACAAAAAATCCAATTGTAACTTTGGTTCTTTGTTGCGGTGCTCATATAATTCTTCTGCGTTCTCAGGAAGAGAAAGCTTCCGATTGGCAAATGCTGTTGTAAAAACCTGATAACATTGAACATAGAGAGCAATATATAAATCAATATTTGAGGTGTATGTCTCAAATTATGAACACCTCATATATTTTTATAAATCAGATAGGCTTGATAAGGTTACAACACAAGTAATCTCATAAGTATTCCTTTCTCAGTCCAATTTAAATATTATTCGGCCATTTGAAACGGAACAGATTATCTTACGATGAAAAAAATAATTCAAAGATTACGTTTACAATTGTTACCATGTGGCGTTGGTTGTAAAGAGTTGGTGTTCTGTGTCAGTTTATGGGCACTAAATTTTCCACATAAAGAGCTATTAGAATGATTACAACATCAACATGTCAACTATTTATAAGTTTTTAAAAAAATATATGGAATATATAATTTCATGTAGTTAAAATATGGCTGAGGAATATTTAAATTTTAAATTTTAATTGTAATTAAAATTTATAGTGCAAATTAAATATCATAATAATAAAGAATGTTTTGAATGTAATTTTATGTGTAGTTGGACATGTGTATTTAGTTTTGTTTGTACTTAACACAATGATTATTGTTTATTTTTATGTTTATATGCACACAATCTTAATTTAATTAACTTATCATTTTGATTTTGGTCATTAATTCAATAATCATCTACAATCCAATTTTATTGGACCCTATCCAACCTAGTTGTTTGACCCAAATCATGTCTACAAGTGTGAGATTGTCCTTGCAGCCACAATCTTAAGGTTTTTAAAAGAAAAATCAAAATCAAACATTTAACTGATCTCATCTTACACTTAGTTCCAAACTGATTTTGAATAAATATTTGCAATTTGGTGTTATAGTTATGTACAAAAAGACATCTATTACATTTATCCTAATTATAATAAAAAAGAATGTCATATATCCACCATTTTATTTATTTATCTAGAATCAACTATCTAAAAAAATTGAAAGAACAATCATTCCAATTTGTCATATCTATCACACTCATCCTAGAGCATGTGAATCACCTAACAATCATTATATAATTCATGTGCTTGTTTAAAAGTTGCTATCAATTAAGATATTTTTAAATACCCCCAATTTGATAGAAAAAAAATACCTTAAAGATGTGGTAGAGATAATTATTGTGTAATAGCGCATTTTCTAAAGGCTCACATGTTAGAAATAAAGATTGAGTTCATAGATATAAAAAAAATTCACAAACCAATGAGAATTAAAACAACAAATTTGATATTCTATAAAGAAGAATAGAATATTTCAATTTTGAATGACATATATGACTATCTAATCCATAATGCATCTCTAGATTTCTAAGTGTGTAGATCTATCATCTTCTTCAATTGACACATATTCTTTGACCATATAACTAAACAATCTTTCTTCATTATTTATTATTTATAACATAATACTTATCTTTTCCTATTACATTATTATTTCTTCTCAATTTAACAAAATATACATATACTGAAATAAATGAAAGCAGTATGATGGTCATCTAACCTGTGCAATACGGAGGAGGGGGCTGTCCTCAAGCACCTTGTAGCGGTAGGTTCTCATACCCATCATAATGCAGATCATACCAACCAAGATGCCTGCTGCAGAGATCAAATATCCTGCCCCATACTCATTTTTAGTGATTTCAAGCCAAACTAAAAATGTCACCCCCACACTCCCTCCTAAAATAATGCTGAACAATAACCAGTTAAAATAACTAGACTTGTACTTCCTCTCTGTTGGATCTTTTTCATCGAACTGATCTGCTCCCAGAGTTGACCCTGCAGGTAACAAACCGCCTGTGCCAATTGCAATCAGATATAACCCTATGAACAGTATTGTTGCCCCTCGGCTGCTCAGTTTCTCGTTTGTGCCGCACTTCTCTGGGCTGAGAGAAGGGAAATGGGCTTGTATGGCCAATATTATATATCCCTGAAAAATTGCATAAGAAATAATGAAGTATACAATGGAAGTTGGCAGGTTTGAAATTATAGATGTACATATAAATTATAGGCAAATCACATAAACTAAATCATGAACAAATTTATTGATAAGATTTATGGGAGGGATAAAGAAAAAATAGCTTAAATAGATAAGAGGATGTCTAAACAAGATTAACCTGAAATTTTCCAAAATAAAACTTTAGCCCTATTATTGCAGAGCATATGAAACAAAAACAGTGGATACTTAAACACTGGCACCTTATGACCAAAAAAAAAAGTAGTGTATGAGCAGGCCATATCAGATTTATCAAGGGGAGTGATCTGAACAATGGAAGGTGTGAGGTTGGATCTTGGAAGGACAGTTTCGACAGTCATTGCCAGCTATTTGCGGAATAAAAATGACTTCAAAGTTATGTAAATATTAGTATAGTTATTTTCAATATTTAAGTTGTTTTTATTTAAGATTTATTTTATTTTATTTTAGAATAAATTTTAATTTTGAGGTTTTTATATTAAAGATGTTTTCTATTTATTTGATTTTTTTTTCAAGAATTATTATGTTTAGAAGTGTAATTATAATGATAGTAAGGATTATATTATAATATAACATAAATGTATTATTAAAAATATATAAATTCAAATTTGACACTATTCACATGTCAATTTATTATAAATGATGTATTATTAAATATAAACAATTTATAAGTGAAACATTGACAAATACTAAAAATTGGTATTCATATAGAAATAAAAACTCTTAAAAGTATTTAAAAATAAATAAATATATATTTTAAAACTTGGACATATTTTTTTTATGATTTATTGCATTATTATTAAAAAATAAGATAGTTCTTAAATAAAAGTTAATTTAAATAATGTCTATATATTTTTTCTTATTTATTGTTTATGTCTTTGTATGTGTAATAGTTTAGATAGATATTAATAAATAGAATGTATATAAGTATTGTAAGAGAAAATATTCTACTAATATATCTAATTCAAAAATATCAATATATGTAGCACAAACATCTCAAAATTGATATTTCTTAACATCTTTTAGATAGATGTATTTAAGATATCTATGCTAGTTTTATCTTCTCATTTTAGAATATAAGTATAAATTTTAAACATTTTTAATGTATTCATATATGTATACAATAATAAAACTTTTAAAAAATGCATGATTTAAATAAATTAAAGACAAATACAAAAATAACTATATAAGTAAAGAGCAAGAGATGATGACCTAAATGGTCATGGCCCATATATGTGACAACCCTTTCAAAAAAAATATGCAACCCCCATGGGCTAACATCCTCACCCTTCTAAAACTACCTCCCATCTCAATAAACTACATTCCATCAAGTTACTTCATTAGGCACATCTTTTTAATATTTGAAAATGGGAACAAAAAATAAACAAAATATATAAAGGAGTGAGATTAGGGATCCTTGTATTGAATTAAAAGGAACATTTAGGGTTCATCATACCTTCCTTTTTTAGGATGATTTGTGTGTGATAATAAGTTATTCTATTTAAATATATCTTTTTTAATTTTTTTTTATGATGATGTATTCATAAGGTGAGATTAGGTTTTTCTTATTTAATATTAATATCATGTTTATTATTAAATATTAATTATTTTATGTGTAAATGATTTTCATATTTAAGTTAACAAGTTTTTATTTATATTTATATGGTCATGATATGATATTTCTTACTCATGTTGTAAATGCCTTTTTGCATAAAAAGATCATCAAAGATAGATAGCATAAATTCTAAAAATCAGATTGAATGATGATAAAAAATATAGAAATCAAACATCACTAAGTGTCTTAATTATCAACCTTCAAACTATGGAGTCATTTTTAAAGCTAATACAACTAATAAATTTATGTATGTTTGTTGATAATCAAGGGTGATAGTAAACTCAATAGTTAGATATGATGATTGACTAAGCCTTAAGGTTGTTTTTTTTAATAAATATTTTATATGAAGGAAAAGATTTTGTTTTTAGGTTTGTAGGAAACATGGTTTTTTTCTAGTGTTTCTTTTAAAAATTTAGAGAAAAGAGATTTTTTTGGATTTTTTAGTTATAATTTCTTTTTTTTCTTTTTCTTTTTTAATATTTTTAATATATTTATCATCAATCAATTAACCATTAAATCATTTTAATTAATGTGAGATTTTTTTTTATTGTAGATATAATATTTTTAAGTTGTAGAATTAATTTAAGAATGTAATTTATTTTATGTTTGTTCATTTAAAAGAAAAGACTTCTTAAAAATAATTAGAAGAACAAAATCTTTTTAAAATCATTAGTAATATTAAAAGAGAAGAGAAGTTAAACAAGCAAAAATATTTATTTATAATCCATCAACTATTATATTAATAGAAAAACAACTTCTATTATAACTATCCTTATTAACATGAAAAACATTTATATCAAAATGAAAATATTATTGTTAAATTTCAATATATAATTTTTGATATTACTTATCTTGACAATCCAACACTAAATAACTCCAAATATAAGTAAATTTATAATTTAAAAATCGAACAACTTATCAATTACATAAGTTTATTATTTTGATTTAAGTATTAATTCAATTAAAAAATTATTATCATAACTTAGAAAGAAAATGGCTCTTTCTCACTAGACCACCCACCACCTTTTTCTGAATTAGAAATTTGTTGAACAACTTCTTTAAAATGAAGTAATGGTAATATATCAAAATTTAACATAACTAAAATTTAAGCTGTATCCAATTTATAAAAAGCATACATACCATGGAGGCTATGGCGCCCGAGATGATTAAGGTGCGCAATCGGGTGAAGTATGTATCAGAGATAAAAGCACCTACTAAACAAAGCAGGTAGGCTGTTCCCATGACATTTGTCATTGTTGTAGCAGATTTGGAAATGTCAAAACACATACGTATTATCAGATATGAGCTGAGATTGCATGCAAGAGAAACAAACGCCATGTTTTGGAAACCCAACATAACTGCACAACCACACCTCAAATATTAGTGTGTACCACCAAACGATAATATATATCTATTGATAAGTAGGAGGTATTTCCACAGCGTGTCAAATAGTGATATTGCTATCAGGATTCAACCGTGTAGTTTTATGAATCAAACTCATTGACCCATGCTTCATGAGTAGTGGTTTTCACAAGAACCCATCTCTCATGATAATGAATGGTCCACTTAACACTCATTGCATCTAGGTGATGCTCACATAGGTGAAGCATTGGATCTTTCCGGGAGGTCACCCATCCCACTACTACTCCAGCTCGAGCGCGCTTAACCACAAAGTTTTCTCCAAGGTTAAGCCCGCTTAACTTGCAACCCCATTTGCAAAACCTTTGACAAGTTTTGTCTTTTATGAGCTACAGAATTGAATCCTGATAGCAATATCACAATACATATCTAATATTCTTGAAAACGATGAGTATACCAAAAGTGAACATTGCTGCTCGAAATCCGCCATGTTTGTCCCTGCGAGCGGCTTCTCCCTTCCAATTGACAAACCCTTGCACTGTATCGACCTCCCCCTTCTCTAACTCCATAGCCAAAGGGAATTTCTGTGTGAGAAACAAGGCTTTCAAGTTTAGAGAAAACCTGAGCAGGCAATCTGATATTATTACATAGGGCCTGACATTCATTATTGATTGATGGGAAGACTTAAAAAGGATATATCCGTGCAGGGCGACAAATTTGAACGTTGGGATTTACAAATTCTGGACAAATGAAAACTGTAAATAGCTTTTCCTGTTAATAAAAATATGGCCTTGTTGCGGTTTGATCCAAATGCAGTCGTTGTTATCTTGGGTTTTGTGATGTGGATAATATCTAGGAAGAGCATTGTTTTTAATAGCAATAGAAGATGGTGTGTTTGTGTTTTTTCTGATCAGGAATAATCAGGGGCGGAATATCATAATCAATATATTTAGTCTCAGATGCTTTCGGTAAAATTGTGTAGGAATTTTTTTAATCTGAAGAATATTTTTTTTATATTTTTATTTATGATTATTTTTGTCTTATAGTGTATTGTCATTTTACATAGTACTATATGTAGAAAATAAAATACTATTTATTATATTTAGGAAAAATGAAATTATAAAATTAGTATAGATATCTTAAATACATTTTTATTTTAAATATTAGTTTGAGTTATTTTATTTAATAAATATATAAAGATATAATTTTTTTAATTTTTAATTAAGAATTTTTTTATTTTATCTACATTGTCTATTTTATTTTATTTGAAAAATACAAATATATGATTCAAAAAATTATATAAGTAGTCATACATTTTTCAAAGAAAAAAATTATATATAAAATGTAAAAATAATTATATCTAAAATTTAAGTCATTTTAGAAATTACAAACATACATAATTATCCTACATTTGTAAGAACTTTTGGAACCACATTGCCTTCCACAACCTTATTTTGTCTAACACATATGGTAAAATATATTAGGGGTTTGAGAAAGCAAGAAAAAAACTTGAGGAGATATTGCAACTCTTTTACTTGTGCAACATTTAGGGCATATTGTATGGTATTACCTTTAATATTTAACAAGATAAAATTGCTTATAAACTAGTTGATTATGCAATAATAACGTGATAAGAAAAGAGATAAAAAAATGTAGACCATGGAGATGATAATTCATTGTTTACAAAATAGCACTAGGGTACGTGCAAGAATTTGGGTCCACAAAATGTTCAAAAAATGGACATGTTTTTTCTAATTTTCAAAATTTGTCATAGTTTGATTGAAAATTTGAAGCTCTTACATGTGGAATCTTAACAAAGTCCACTGATATGCAATGTTGTATTTTGAGTCTAGTTTTCAAATATGTAATTTATTCTAATACCCAAATGATATAAATTGATTTTTAATAGGAATGTATAAAAATAACTTTTAAAAGTCATTTTTTTAAGACCATACCATGCACGTGTATGAACATCATAATTTGAACTAAATATAAGTATTTTTCTAATTCCTTTTGGGAAAAAATGTGTATTATACTGAATATTGATGAAGATATTTTTTATAATATTTTTCCAAATATTTTTTTATTAATTTTTATTAATTGACTCTATTTGCTATATATTTGAAAACCCCTCATTTATGAACACCATAATTTGAGTTAAACTAATCATTTTTGAAATAAAAAATTCGTTGTGTAGATTGATGTCATATAATTTTTTTTTTAAGAAACTTAAAAACTTAAAGTTATTAAAAAAATACAAAAACTTGACATTTCAAGTTTATGGACTAGTTTACTTGGAAATTAATAAAAAAAATAAAATCCAATCATAAAAAATCACATATTTGAAAACTACACATTATCATCATCTATAATGGGTTTTAATTTCATAAAAAAAATCTGATTTCGAAAAGGTCATCAACCATATTGTCAAAGTCAATTTTTCTTTAGATGTTTTTGTGACATTGTACTTGTAGTTCTAAGACTAAGGGGTATGTTTCCAAGCATAAAACTAAAGCAAATACATGGGTTTTAAATTTTATAATTTATGAAATGTGTACCCATTCTAAAATATAATGTAATTAGGAATGGGTACCCATTTTAAAAAACAAAATAGACCTTACCCATTTTCAAAATTTTGGTTTCGGAGCTCAATCCTAAATGGGTACCCATTTTTGTTGGGATATTTTCCAAAAATGAAACTTATCCAATACATGGACCCAAATTCTTTCTTTTACCCTCTAGATCAAGGGTAAAATATGTGTACATGAGCTTCAGGGTTTCTTTGTAGCATATGCAATAGTGATCAATGTAAGTATGACATTGAGATATTAGTTGGTGGTAGAGGTTGTTATAGTTGTCAATCATTCTAACACTTTTAGAGTAGTCATCTCTAGTGCAAAAAGAATCTAGCTCAATGTTTTCATATTTTGTGATGTTATTTACCTCAACCCTATAAATATGAAATAAGTAACAATTTCACTTTTGTGTGCAATGGGTATTCCAAAGAGGTCTTAAAGGTGAATTATTAGGTATTTTACCAAATGTTTTTCTGTCTCAAGCAGTGCTCCCCATATATATGTGTCATCTTTGAATAGTTGGCATGAAATGGCTAATCAAAAGTCCCTCTCACTTCTTTATATCACTTAATATCTATATCTCCCCCTCCTACTCTATCTCTCTGTGTATATATATAGCCCTCTTTATATATCCATCTCTCTAACTCTCTCTTTTAGTTCTCTCCCTTTATCAGTACCTCTTTCTCTCTATCCCTTCCCACCTCTCTCTATGCATCACCCTTCTCTCCCCTTCTCTCTCTCTACTATATCTTCCTTTGTCTCCCTCTCCCCCTCTTTCCAAATCTTCCCCTATATCTATATCTCTCTTTCTAGATCTTCCTATTTCTCTCTTTCTCCCATTCTATCTCTCTATCTCTACCTCCCTATCTCTTATCTCTATATTTTAGTCTATCTCTCTATCTCTTTCTCTTTTTATAAATATCACTTTCTACTCTTCTCTCTATTGTTCTCTCTTTCTCTATCATTCTATCTCTATCTAGATCTTTCTCTTTCTATATTTTTCATATCTCTATTTACCACCTCTCTCTCTCCCTCATTTTCTCTCTCCACTTCTCTTTCTCTCTTACCATCTCCCTTTATCCCTCTTTATCTCTCTACCTCTCTTTATTCATATTTCTCTCCTTTTGCATCTCTTTGTTAGAAAATTAAGGTTTAAATTTTACTATAAAGTCACCTTAGTGACTTTGAGTTAGATTTAACTAAAAATTGGTTGAGAGTTAGTTGGGTATGTGCAAGATCATGATGGGCCAAAAAGTGGCGATATGTAAGTGATATGATGGCCCATATGGCTGACGAATTTTTTTTACCCAAAATTGATGAAATGAAAAAGGATTTTAAAGGAGGTTTTCAGCTTTCCACCAATATAAATTATGTTTTAATTTTAATTTAATAAATAATTATTATTCATTTTCTATCTGACTTACGACTAAAGTCTTGATTGATAGGTTGATTGAAAAACATATATAGCTTTCAAATGGTATCACATTTTTTGAATTTGAAACATGTGTCACATTCTATGCTTTGCATACTATAGGATTATTTTTTTTGAATTTCTTGAAGTTTTGACCAAGTTAAGGTGGTCAGACATACTATTTTTTATATTTTTTAAAAGTTGTAATAAAAAATTCATACTTAATTATTTACTTGGAAACAAATTATAAATAAATATGCATCACATCAGGACATAAGTCCTCTACTTATATCTAAAATATTATAAAAAAATATTATCATTTTATTGTGGTTAGGGTGGTCAGACAGACACCTACTACTTATATCTAAAATATTATAAAAAAATATTATCATTTTATTGTGGTTAGGGTGGTCAGACAAACACCTACTTCTTATTTTTCCCTGAAATTTAAGTACTACTGCATTGAAATTTCAAATTTTCACCAAATAGATTTAAAAAAAAAAAAACACCTAGTAGTTTAGAAACTACATTCAATTTTCTAAAGATTCCATTCTTACATATTTTTGAAATAATATAGATAACTTATTCAAATTTTTATGTCAAGTTATCTAACTCTAATTTTTTGAATTTTTATTGCCACTTAAGGGCCTATTTTTTCCATGATGATCCTGCACATACCCAATTTCTCCAAGGTATTTTACAATGTTTTGGGGAAGTTACATCAATGTAATACTTTATAAGAATTTGAACAATTCATTTTAAATTAACCAAAACTTAATAATACCATTATCATTTTATGTTATTCTTACACAATAATTTTTTAATCTTTAATTATAATTTGATCACTCATTTTTACATAGAATTAAAGTAATAATTTTCTATGCATGTGTATTTAAAGATGTCACATTGGAATGGAAGATCTATGTGATGGATAAAAGAGCTTGTGTCGAAGGTAGTAGTTTATTGAAACAAAAATAAAATAACACAACCAACATTGGTTCCTATGTGGTAGACAGATGCAAATAATTTATGGTGGGCAAGGGTGAAGAAGAGGAATTGAAATACCATTCTTATCCTTGAATAAGGGTAAGATAAACAAGATGGGTCCATAAAGAGGAGAAGTTTCATGCAAAAAAAAATGTCAAAAAGAAAAAGTACTTGTTTAGGAATGAGGACTCGAGCCTTAGATCAGGATCCTATCCTAAACAGGTACCCATTCTAAAAAAAATGAAATCCCAACCCACTTTTTGATTTAATTTTATTCTTGGGAAAGACATGGTAACCTAACCCTTAGCCTTGGACCTGTATGTACAAGATCATTAAAATATCAAGAGAAATCACTGACTTTGGCAATGTAGCTGACAAGTATTTTTATTTTTTATTTTTTTAATTCAAAATTATTTTGTGAAATTAAAACCCATTATAGATCACAATGTCTAGTTTTCAAATACTTATGATTGGATTATTTTTTCTAATTTTAATTCATATAAAGTAATGGATCCCACTAAATATCATCATGTAAATGTATCCTTCAACATGCATGCTCCTTGAGAATGTGTAATATAGAGGAAAAATATGCAATAAGTAGATTTTGTTACAAAAGTAAGAATGAAGAATACTATAAGCTAAAATTCACTATCATTAATGAATAAGAGATCAAGGAGGAAGAAAGGTTTAAAAAAATATATCTAGGCTATAAAAAATGGTAATACTCTACCCAACTCAATAGCATTAGAATGACAAGGCATAATAGATGTCGGTATGTCACATGGTAATGATCTATATGGTCATGCCAATGAGTCTTTATGTAGGAACCTATAATTTTGTACAACTTTAAAATAAGAGTGTTAGCGATAGAAAATATCCCCCTTTAATTGTTTATGTCCATCATAATACAAAGAATCAAAGGAGAGAAAAAAATAGTACGTGAAATGTTAATGTAAGATGCACATGCTTCATAATTTATATGTGCATACCTCCTTTGCATAATTACATGCTTTGAGAGTTTTACCATAGATAGATAGTTGCATATTTAAAGAGATTGGATATTATAAGGTTTAGGATCAAAATAATATTCACCAACATGACAAGACATGAATTCCAATACATGCCCTAGTCATCACCTTGTGAAGTACTATAGTCATGGTCTAATAGATGATCTTGTTGGATGTTGTAAAAGATATATCTATTGGTTTGCACTTGTTTACATAAGGTTGAGGATCTATAATTATGGAACATAACTTCTCTTTTTGCAAAAAATTAATATATTGATACAAAGTGTTAACTTTCATAAAATGTAATAATTGACACCCAAGGAGGTTATTATTCATTATTTTTTCATGAATCACATGAAATATTATATCTAATTTTTGTACTAACCTAAATTTTAATAATGATAGTACTTATTCAAGATATAGGATATTATGAAACCCTCTTATAGTAAGCTTCGATGGTTGTATCTTTTACATGTCTAGTTCTAATTATTTCAACAATTTTTTGTGCATGTGTTATTACTAGATCCATTGTCAACTGAAGATAACTTAATAAATTATTTTGTAACACTTCACCATAATGTGTAAGGTATTTCTTCTTTAAGAACATTTTTAGCTGGAATATCATGATATGGCATGATCTTCCTTATGGTCAATAGACAATCAAATATGGAACTAATTATGGAGTATAATAAAATCCAAGTTAGATTTTCTCTATGAATTTTTGCATTATATGTCTATAAAAAGGTTATGCACACACTAATTCCCATAGTGATATTTTGGATTGAGTTTTTTGCATTTTTTGAATAATATCATACTCCTTTGCTTTAGATGTGACTTGATGTGGAAGAGGTAAATTGAGTACATTGGTTTCTGATTATAAGCAGTTGTTAGGGCCTTGATCTTGTACAAGAAATAAAAAAATAGTCTAGAGAAAACAACTACTGGACAACGAAATAGAGGGTACATCCAAGAAATAGCACTACATATCCTCACCCTAAACAGTAGGTAGTTGAACCATAGAAAAATGAGGCAGTGGAATGCCCACCTATTCTTCTTAGGCCATTCAATAATGTTCGAGGAGTCCTAATTGGATTGACTATCAACCTCACGAGGTGAGTCAATTCTCAACAAAGAGGACCTAGGAGGGGGTTCATTAAACTTTTAGGGGTTCACCACCAAGCCAAAGCTAGGAAAAGACACTTTAACTTTCAACTCACAAAACCTAGTTATGCAAGCTAAATGAGAGATGCAAATGACGAAATTATGCAATAGGGAGTTAGGATGTATGTACCTGGGAAGTCTGGAAATGTGATGAGGATTCTAGAAATGTAAAAAATGTTGTAAAAAAGTACTATGGAGGACTAATATTCCCTTACTGTTGTCTTAGTCCTGCAGCTATTTTTTGGAGCAAATGCAAAATCTTTAGATGCCGGAACAAGATCCAAAAGAATCTCTACAAAAATACACTAGGAGGACTAAGATGTCCTTAGTGTTGTCTTAGTCCCATTTGGAATTTCTGAAATCTCTGAATGTGATCCTGGGACCCAAGGTTTGCACTTGCTTCTTAGATCTGAGGTCTTGAATCTTCCAGATCTGGCCTGTAGGTGAGTTTCCGTGAAGATGAAAACTTTGGTAATGCAAATTTTCATTTCGAAATTTTTTCACTTTAAACGATCTTCAACTCTTCAACCTAGATCTACAAATACAAACACACAAGAGAGGAAAAACTTGTTGATTGTTAGTAAATGGGGGTTTGCCTTGGTTAAACCCCTTGTTGGTAATTTAAACTAAATGATGAAATGAAGCATGAAATATGAAATATGTGAATGATATCACCTTGGATGATGTCTTGTGAAGAAAATATGTAATCTACTATGTACTGGCCATGGAGAATGTAGATCTTGGATCCTTGGATATGATGTGAACAATGGTTGCAAAAATATCTTCAATGATACATCCACAATATTGGCTCAAAAACATGAATGGATGCACTAAACCCTTGACATGATGCTTGAATCTTGATGATGGCTCTAAATACTTGATGAATTGCTCTTGAATTCTCTTTGTGGACTCCAATTTTCAATTAGGAATGCTCTCACAAAGGGCTCGATTTGAAATGAATGAAGGAACCTTGTATTTATACTTATCTATGCTTAATATCTCAAAATTACACCACAACATATGAAATCATTAAATAAAGGAAGCAAAATCTTGTCAAGATTTGAAATTTAATCCCAAAAATAAGCCAAGGAGGACTAGTCCCAAGGCTCGCATCTTAGTCCCAAGGCTCAAATCTCGGGGCATAGACTCCAAAAATGAACCTTTTTAGGTACATTCAAGATCAGGGTCCCAAGAGCCATGAAAGACAAAGATGCCCTTGGTGGAATTTTAGTTCCCGTACACAAATTAGGGACACACAGACATAAACATTAAATGATCACTTATCATTTGATATTTGTCGGGATTTTCCATTAAAAAAATATAGTTTATTAGGCTTGTGGATGCAAAATAGGGCCAATTAAGCCATAAAGAAGCATAAATAAAGCAAGGCGGGCCCAAACAAGTGTGAAAATGCAAGGGTATGCATTTTACTACATTGCATTTAGCCCCCACTTTAGTGAGAGGATGAACTTGCTTCAAACTCACACTAAAGTAGCCAACCACACAATCAAGAGGGGTTCAAATGTACAAATGCTAGTAAGATAGGATGCCAATAACCAAGAGGGGTGATCCATCCCCCAAGATTAAGATCCTATAGAAAACCAACATAGGCACAAAGGAACATGCATGCTGATGATATATGAAGCCATAATTAGATCGCAAACATACACCATCAAAGACAAAAAAAGGAAAAAGAAAAAGGAAAAATGCAACAAATCAAGCTTCAACTGGCCATCCAACACAATGGACCAGGTCTAGGCTGAAGGTTTGCAAGTGGAATGCATTGTCCACTATGTAAACAAGATGCATGCTCATGAGGGGTAGTGAAGCTAGTTGTTCACTAGGTGAGCCCCAAGAGGTCTATATCAAAGCCATACCTCCATGACTATGATAAAGAAAAAAAGAAAATACATGCTCATAAGGGCTAGTGAAGCTAGTTGTTCAGTAGGTGAGCCCTAGGAAGTCCATATCAATGTCATACCCCCATGACTATGATAAGGACAAAAATGCATGCTCACATGGGCTAGTGAAGCTAGTTGTCCACTAGGTGAGCCCCAGGAAGTCCATATTAAAGCCATACCTTCATGCCTTTCATAAGGAAAAAAATACAACTCAATAGGAAAAAGGAATGTTGGAAGGGATTTTTCTTAGTTCATGCAAGGTCTTACTCTTAGGGAACATTGTGCTTAACATCTCCAAGAGAGGACAAAGGCAAGGTCTCATCTTGTTTCCAAGAGAGGACAATGAAATATCACCCTCTCGAAAGAAATCAAACCCAATGACACCACCAAGAAAAGAACACATTGCAAGAAGAAAGAAAATATCACAATGAAACATGATTGTCAATGTATTCCCCCACTTTAAAGTGGTTGCTAACACCATTGCTGAGAGAAATTGCTTTAAAGTAGCCAAAACATGAAAAAAGGAAAAGATAGTATGTCGCATGCGAGCCAACTTAAGGCATACCATCCACATCCCAAGCTTGCTTATACATATACATGGAAGGCATTAAACTAGTCAAAAGAGGCAATGCCAGGTGACATATGAGGACAAGGCTACCTAACCCCTTGCCCCCACTTAGTGTAGGACAAAGATGAGCCGAAATGAAAAGATGAACTAGATGCTTCAAGCCAAGGGAGAACACCACAGTCCTTAAGATATTGAATTTTGTTTGTCAAAGCTTTACATTCATTAGTAGAATGACCATGAACTCTATGATATGCACAAAATGAATTCTTACATAGTAGAATTTCTTTCATGTTCTTGGAGGGAGGGACATCAAACGATCTTGGAGGAGTCTCTACAAGATACTCTCTTAATCAAAAGTAGTAATTGTTTCTTTATTCGCACAAGATGTCATACACACACTAAATGATAAGGCTGTAGATGAAAGTGGAGATAAGGGAGGTAAACCTAGATTTTTCTTGTGAAAAGAGGAAAATAGTGGTGCTTTCATTCACTTCTAGGGTTTTCGACCTAAAAAGAAAGAGATCAATTTTCTTGCCCTTTTCACTCAAGAACAAACCCTTGAGATTTCAATAAAAGGGAGATTGAAATATGACAAAGGGAATGTTCTATGAGATTGAATGATGTCAAATGAGGGCTCACCACCATGTGTAAACTTGGAAAAGAAAATGTTGGAAAACATAGTGTGATATGCAAAATGACCTAGAAAATGCCTTAGAAATGCAAATAAAATAGAATAAGAAAGTAAAATATGAATCGTGTGCACTTGGAAACCTTGAAGGGACTAGAAGAAGCTATAAAATTATGGAAATGTTGACTTTTTGACCAATTGGGACTCATTTGCCAACCTGGGCGAATCAGTCCCAGATCTTGATTTTTGTGTGGGAACCCGTTTCAAGAAAAAGGGTATTAGAATCTCCAATATGATTTGATGGACAACTACAGGGGGACTCATTTGCCAATCTTGGCAAATCAGTCTTGTTCAACTTTTTCAAGAATTGAAAACTTTGATCTGCACTTCAACACCTGCGCTTTCCATCCAGCTTGAGTTCTAAATTTGAATATATGAAAAATACCTGCAAAATAGAATTTGACTTGATTTGGTAATGGGGGGTTCGCCTTAGTCAAACCCCTATTTTGGTAATTAAACCTTGATTAAGATAATGAAATATACATGAAAACCCTAGCCTCAAATGTGTCTAAGACTAGGAAATCAGAAACATGATGAAATCCTATTCTAACATGAAAGAATATGATGCAAGAATAGAAATGTAGAAATGAATGATTCACTTGTGATGATATCCAATCACCCCAAATTAATCCCAATTGTTAGTGTATATTTTCCTTATACAAATGCGTTAAGCCTATTTAGGCATCCCAATGAGGTGTCCCAGTTAGGTGTCGTAGTCTATTACTCAACTTGTCATTTCCTACAACATTAGTGGAAACTAACTTACCACCACTCACTGCTAGTGGGAGTCAACTTTGATTCCTCTCCATAATGTGTGGTTGGTTGATGGTTCTCCTCTTACTATATGTAAACCTACATCTTTGATTAATGTATGGTCAAACTCATTTGATATCTTTGTTGTGTTTATCTTCAATCTTCTATGCTTGTATTTTCAATCTCTTGTTCATTGGGAAATCCAATATGGTATCAGAGCAGGAAGGAGATAGTTGCAGGCCTGTAGCTAAACAATCTCATAGTATTTAGTTTTAAATTCAACCCCACCCCTGTTTCAAGTGTGGTGTGATTATTGGGTCTACGCAGTGAAGCATTGAAGAGCCCGATCTGGGGGCACCGGTTTTGGGCCAATTGTCTTTTTTTTTAGCGACACCCACGTGATTTACTGGAAAAGGAGGCAATGTGAATTTGTTTTGCAGAAGCCGCAACCACCATAGATCACGAGGGGCGCCACAGATTTGACATTTGAATCTCTGCTAATGTCCTCTAAAAGCGGCCAATAAGCCATCTCATCACAGAGGCGATGGTTGTGAGTGACGTGAAGCTTGATATCAAGCATGGAGGAGGCATGAAGATCATCGCCAACACCAACTCCAGCAGCTCCTAAAGCTCCATGTGACCTACCCTAGAAAGAGGTGTTTTCTTCCGTAGAAGCTGTCAAAGCTTCCATTACGGGACATCAAATCCCCTCAGTTTTTTTCTTCAGACGATCATGGGTTTGTCCTGTTAGGAGGCACGTCAACAATTTGGTGGGCGTCTCCACTACTCAGGTGGGCCATGCCATCAAAAAATCATCGCCCTCTCATTTGAGCCCATTTTCACATTGTGATTTCTTTGAAGGTCGGATCACTTCTTTGAAGGTCACGATTTTCTGCCTAATCTATGCAGATATGAAGGATCTCTGGTCTTGGTTCATTTTCTTAGATCACGCATGTTTCTTTGCATGTCAGCTATTTCAAAATCATGCAAAAAATAACTCCTCCTGGCCGTTCCATATATTGGTGCCTCTAATCTTATATTACTCTACAGGTGTTTATTCTTAGTAAGTTGTTTGAGGGGTATTTGACCTCCTCTATTGACCTTTGCAGGTGTTTCAAATCTACAGGCTCACGTAGAGTCGAGTTTACAGGCTAAGATTGTTTGTTAGAGGCATTTCAAATAGACGTTTCAGATTTTGGTGCTTCAGATCTTGGTGTTTTAGAGAATTGCACATTGCAAATCTCTTGATTTGGGGTTGTTACTTGCAATTCCTCTATTTGATCTGGGGTGTGACTCACCTTTTCTCTTTGTCATTCATTATTGGGGGATTATACATGCCTTGTAAATTAATGAACTGAAATAAAGTTCCAAAGGGGTAATTATCTATTTGTAATCATGGGATATAAAACTCATTCTTCTGTAATCAACCTAAACAAGGTAAACTATAAGGCTTGGTGTGAAGGCATCCTAAAACATCTTAAGTATCGCAATCTTCTGCACCATTTGTATGGACTTATTCGTGAACTTGGTAATCAATTTCAGAAGGATAAATGGGTTGATAAAAATGATCATATTGTTGGATTAATCAACTTGCATATACCAGATGACACTTTGATTGTCATCATGGATATTGAAAGTCCACATGCATTATGGATCAAAATTTGGGAAATACATGGAGACTCCAATGTTTCTCCCTTCCCACATGATCCTACTATGATCACAACTCACATCCCGCATCATGATTCAGATACAAAGTGTCTAGAGGAAATCATCATTCTTCCACCTCCTCTTATTGCTTCATCGGACTTCAAAGTTGCTTCTTTGAGAGCTTCGAGCACTTCTTTGCAACAAGATATTAGTCTTCCTAGCATTGCTGATTGGGATGAATATCTACCCGACATTTCATATCTTTTCATAGAGTCCCGCATTGCTGACATGGAAGCACACATTGAGGACATCTATCTTATTTTTTATGACAACTTCATAGAAGTTGCATCATCCTTGTCTTCTTCAGATATTCTTGCTCATGCCTTGCCTACTACAACTTCTATAGTGATAGAAACAAATTCTTACGGTTCCAGTTATCATCATACATCTATGATCCCTATGGTCCCTGTTCTTGAATTCTTCATCACACATTAGATTTGGCTTGGAGATCATTGAGCATTCTACGAAAGCATTATGGGCACCATCTACATCTTTGGATCTTGTGCATAATTCAGAGACTTTTATACTTCTTTCTGCATGTTCTTATTAGGAATGGGAAGATATTTTGCACACTTTTGTAGTTCGCCTTCTTCTTAAAGGGAGAAATGTGGCTCAATATTCATGTATTCTCTTCGGCATACTTCACCGAGCATCTATGCGCACTACAACACATCTTATGGGGGGCTTCCAAGTCTCTCACTTTCTCTCCTATGGGGGGAATATCTCTTGTACTTTTGTGATAGAAGTAGTTCTTGGGGGGTCTTGAGTCCTCCTCCTATCTTTCTTCTTCTTTCACTTCTACATCTTTCTCTTTCTCTCTTTTTGGAGGATAGTTTTTTCCCATTGGGTTTTCTATCTTTCTCTGTTTCTGAGAGTTTTGCATTATGCATAGGTACCTCATCTAGCTAGAAGCTAGGGCTCCTTTCTATTGTGCTCACCTAAGCTATGCTTAAGAGGGGATGTTGGTGTATATTTTCCTTATACACATGCGGTAAACCTATTTAGGTGTCCCAATGAGGTGTCCTAGTTAGGTGTCGTAGTCTATTACTCAACTTATCATTTCATGCAAGTTTAGTGGAAAATAACTCACCACCACTCACTATTAGTGGGAGTCGACTTCGAGTCCTCTCCATAATTTGTGGTTGGTTGACGGTTCTCCTCTTACTATATGTACACCTACAGCTTTGATTAATGTATGGTCAAATTCATTTGATATCTTTGTTGTGTTTATCTTCAATCTTCTGTGCTTGTATTTTCAATCTCTTGTTCATTGGGAAATCCAATACCAATGATGTTTGTACCTTAGGTTGAATGTAGAGTGATAATGGAGGATGGAATCACTTAGGAAAGAAGTCTTTAGGCTTGGCTTGATGGCTAGTTGCATCTCCCCAACCTAGAATCCATCATGATTCACCATAGGAATCCATGATCAACCCTTGACAATGCTAGATCTTGATTGAAAGTGAGTTTGAAGACCTGAAAAATCACTTTAATGCTGCTCTAAAGCTTCAACCTTACTTGCTCTTGAAACTTGAATGTTCTTGTGAAAGCTTCCTTGAAGATTCTTGATGCTTGATTCTTGAAAATACTTGCTCAAAATGCTTAGAGATTGATAAAAATGACTTAGAAGCTTGATTTTATAAGCATCAACACCTAATTGACCATTATTTAGATCCCAAAGGCCGATATTCATCAAAAAATTGAATTAAATTGATGAATTCCCGGTCAAATTTGAAAAAGGCTCCAAATGGGACTCATTTGCCACCCTTGGCGAATGGGTCCCACCAAAGGAGACTCATTTGCCCAAGGTGGAAAATGAGTGCCACCTTAAGTTTTTGAGGTAGGTTTTTAGATTTTTCAGGGATACACATAATAAAAGCTAAAGGAATCCAATAATAAACTTTGTTTCATAAAAGGATACACATGTGAGTTCAATTATGAAACGGGAGAATGAAGCCCTCACTGTAGTTATCTACAAAAGCATAATGTTAGGAAATGCATCCTGTAACACAAATCCGTTAGTTGTCCAAAAACAATCCTCTTATCAAACCTCTATCTAGAAATTGCATTCAAAGGTAGATGTATGCCCCCCCTTGATTTCACTTGGTTTACGAAGGTGGAATCAATATAGCAATCTAGCCATGTCGAATAGGGTAAGTCATTTCATAGGGAATTTCTAAGTGTTGGAAATATGTGCCTCAATCTCGTTGACCCATTCATCGGTGTAACCTGAGAAGTCGGCGCAAGTATCCTAACTCTCAGTGAAGATAGAAGTTTGGCCGAAGTGCTTGGTTGGTGTAACTTGTTCTATCAGGATGAGTGCTTAGTGTTGGCGGTTTGTTTCTATCGATGTGACTCAAGGAAATCGGTGGAATCTGATAGGTAGTCCCAAAGATAGAATGATAAAATCATATCGGTGTGACTTGGAGTCATTGGTGGAACTCTTCACCAGGCTACGTCGATGGACCAATGGCAGATGGAAGTGAATCACATTCTGACGATAGTGGGGACCACAGTAGAAGTATCGATGTGACTTGGGGTCATCGGTGGAACTCTTCACTGGGCTACCTCGATGGACCAATGCTTGTTAAAGGTAATATTGATCTACGGTTGCGATGAGATTAATCCAACAATGCTCATTTTATTCCACTCTTAGTTGTGGTGAGTACCGACGAAATCTTGTGAAGTGATCGAAATTGCCTGAGCGATTGACACTTGGCGGATTGATCAATGGTGTTTGCTAGTCCTGTGCCTCATGTGGTGGGTTCTGAGTGACTCATGCAAGGTGTTTTGGCTTTGAACACGTGTCACTTTTTCGGGGAAGCTTATCAAGAATATCGTAGATACTTTTTTGATTCCCCAAAAGTGCACTAGCGGTGTACGTGTGTCTTGGTGGGTCCACGACATGGCAAGTGATATATGAAGGGAAAGTGTTGGGAGGTCGTTTGGTCACTTGTACATTTTTTGACAGTTGGTCTATTGTGGAAGTTGAACCGAATTGGTTGTTTGGCACGTTAGTCAAAGCGATGGATGAATAGCGTTACGACACATGGTGCGATATTATTCATTGATTTTACATCGCTGTTGTAAATCAACACTGATTGGCTGAAAGCTTTATTCTTTGGTATAAATTAATTGCGAGGGTTGATAGAGTGCAGTTCAAGGCATGTCTCTGTAATCCAATTCAATGTTGGGTGGCTCGATGCGGGCTGCAGGGCGGTGTTGCTAGAGAATGGTGGAATATTTTCAGTGGGGTAATTAAATACCCTGATGGTTGTTGGTTGAAAAGGCAAGGAAGAGAGTTTGATCATGATGTGAGATCAGATCAAGTAGAGCAGAGTGTGTGTGTTCGAATGGTATGCTCTGAAAATTGTAACCGTGAGCACTGAGACACACAGAACTGAGAAGATGTGAACCTAAGAGGTCATGAGGTTGTACTGGATGAAAGGTTGGCTATGCATGTGGGTTGGTAAGATAAAATGAATCTTTACTGTATGTCATGTGAGGACATTGTAATAGTGCAAGGTCTCATATCTATGTTGTTGCATGTATTCTCCAGATGAAACAAGATGTAACTCCTGTAAAGGCTATGAGCCTGAGATTGTATTGTAACTCTGTTTTTTGTTGAATAATACAATGGTTGGATCTTTTGGAGAGTGGGTATTTTTACCCGAAAGGGTTTTCCCCACGTAAATCTGTGTGTTCATTAGTTTTTCTTCCATGTTGTTAGATTTTGTGTTTTGAATCTGTGTATGTGTTGAATCTATTATTTGTCTGCATGTACTTTTCTCAGAAGGATTAATGGGGAAACAACTGTGCCTGTTTTTGCTTTATGGCATAGTGGTTTTGTGTCTTTGAGGTGATTTAAAGTAATTAAAGTCACTAAGGCACTATTGTTTTAGATGTTTCACTCTAAGATGACCCGTATCTTTCCCCAAGAAGTGGTATTAGAGCTGGTTAAGGGAGGTCAAGGTTTGTTCATGATACCAACACTAAGTACCATGCCACATAATGATAGATGATTGATGATGTTGAGGGTGGAATCATGATTCCAATGCAACAAACAGTGTTGAAAGCGGAGCTCACTAGCACCTATTATGCTGATTTGATTGAAATGCACTTTTTAACCCTAATGTAGTAAAAACCCTAATTTCAACTTACATAAGAGCAAAAAAGTGAAGTAAATTTTTACTATTTTATCATTTACCTTTTGTAGCTTGATAGCGATTGAAGAATAGTGAAATATGCCTAGTAGAAGGGATTATAGACCTGCGAGATTGGATGTGTTGCAGGACTAGGTGGCACACAAGGAATGTCATCACGAGGTAAGTTGATTCTTCTACCTTCGTTTTGTTGTTACACAGTGATTTTTTGATTTTTATGCATTTCTAGGTTAATTTAGGGCCTCGGAAAAAAATTCACAAAGCATCCCCTTTTTTCACGAAGTGTCCCACTTTTTTCGCAAAGTGTCCCTTTTGTTTGAGAAGTGTCCCACTTTTTCACAAAGTGTCACATTTCTTCGCGAAGTGACCCAAAATGGTTCTAAAGTGTTTAGGGCCTTTAGGAAAGAACACTAGAGTAGATTTAGTACACTTTTATGATTATTGATGTAAAAAATGAGGAGATTAGACTGCTTATAGGACATCTTATTGATTTTTTGTTAGGTGCCCACTCATTTGTGTCAGCATCTGGGTGGTAGACAGATCAACCTGCTAAGAAATTTAGCCCCCACTCTTTCACTGAAGGATATAGAGCTATTACAGACTGTTGGATTATACTGGGTGTACCTCATGCGCCCCATGAGGTACCATAATGCAATGTTGATGGCACTAGCAAAGCACTAGGATGTCAATACATGCACATTTCATCTGCCAACTGGTGAGATGGCGATCACACTGGAGGACATGCACCACATACTCTGAGTTTCCATTTGAGGTGAGAAAGTACACTTTTGAGTGGAGCGAACATTCCACGAGATGAAATATGACATGTAGTACTGCCTAGATGGGCCAGTACATGATGAGAGGGTGAGGGCACATATAGACTTAGTGATGCTTCTATACTTGCAAGCCCCACTGGTTAGACAAATTATGATGTTGACAATTGCACTAGTGCTCATCCCTGATGGGCAGGAAGCACACCTGGAGGGAGGAATAGTACACTTGATATGAGGAATGGAAGAGCACGAGATAGTATACGCCTAGGGGCGTTGTATCCTAGCTCAATTGTATTATGATCTTGGTCGATTTTTCTTTCGAGAGGTGGACACTATGGTACACTGCATGCTTCTACAGGTTTGGTGCCTTGAGCATATCACTTGTACCAGATCTACTGGGTTCCCATTTTCGACAACCTTGGGCCTTTAGCTATCCTCTACGACAGTTCTGGCAGTATGGTGATTTATATTTTTGGAGAGTGTGATTTGACCACCTAGAGGAGGATGAGATCCTTTGGAGACCTTATCAGCTTGTGATCCAATGGCCAGATCACACTTGATAGATGAGGAGATTATAGCTTGATAGATTTTTTTTTGGGAGACATGATTATGTAGTATGCCCTTTCTACTATGATCGGGTCATGTGGGAGTTTGGGCAGATGCAAATAGCACCTAGGGCGCAACCCTTCTTCAGGAGATTAGTGCAGAGTACTCAAAGACCTGGTGATACTGTACAGTTCATTATAGAGGATGTTGTCCACAGTGACTCTGGGTACTCAAATCACGATATGCATATGATCTCTAATGTAGATGATGTCGGTGCCACAAATGACTGAGGAGTGGTGGAAAGTATCATGACTAACTCTTGTGTTTGCTATGGAGGAGTTGATAGGTGATGTAGGAACACTCCTAGATGAGGGAGATGATGTAGATGATAGAGCCAAAGAGACGTACTATAGGGCTGCAAACATATTTACAAATGTCATAGATGATGACTATGACGAGGATGTAGATCCTGACTATGACGTCAAAGAGGGAGGAGATGAGAGTGATGATGAAGAGGACCAGGAGGAGGAGTAGTCCATGAGTGAGGGTGGTGAGGAATCAGATGAGGATCCAACAGGGCATAAGTGGGGAGAGCCTTCTCCCATTCGTATGACTAGATCATGTGAGAAGTAGCTATAGAAGGCACTAGTACCTACAATCATTGAGAGGTTAGAACATCCTCCATGCCCCCTGCACAAGATGAGGCTGATTTCCCACATCTATCTACTAGAATATAGGTGATGATATTTATCTTTATACTTTCATGCTTATGCTTACTCTTTATATATATCATGATCATGTGTACTGATATTTTAATGTTTCTATCTTGTAGGATCTATGAGAGACTTTCAAGATCTCTATCAATAGGCGGATGTAAAGATAGTGCCCCCATTAGTTGGTGAGGAGGTCATAGACTCAAACTATGTGCCCCCACCCATTGTGGATCAGGACCTAGAGTCGTTCAAGCCATATGTCAGACTATGGGCAGTGTATGGGAGTTTGAGGGGATGCGTCTGTAAGGAAAATTGGGTCATCTTAGAAAGAAACATCAAAGAATAGGAGTGCCTTCGGTGATTTTAATTTCTTCAAATTTCCTCAAAGACACGTGCTACTATGCCATAAAGTGAAAACTGGCATAGTTGATTTCCCACATTGACCCTTTTGAGAAAAGCACATGTAGACTTACCCAGATTCAACACTATGCACAGATTCAAATTTACAGAATCAAACAACATGAAAGATAATAATAAATGGACACAAATTTATGTGGGGAAAACCATTTCGGGTAAAAAACCCCACACTCAAAAAGATCGAGCCATTGTATTATTCAGCAACAAACATAGTTACAATAGAACATTAGGCTCATAGCTTTTACAGGAGTTTTACATTTTGTCCATCTAGAGAATACATGCAACAACACTGTTCAGAATCCTCACACTATTACAGTACTCTCACACAACACACAGTGTAGATTCATCTCCTCTAACCAGTTGACTCTCTTCTAGCCAGCCTCTCGACCCTCACAGGCTCACATTCTTTACATCCTCTATCACAACATTCTCACTGTCACAATGCTTATCAACATATAATTTGAACACTCATAGAGAAAATTCCATGTCGAACCCAACCTGTCTGAGATCCATTGATCTGTTCATTCGAACATCCAACCTTCTCTCTATACACCCTACAATGTATATCAAACAACATGGTTGATTCGATCTCTGTAAAAATAGTTCGGTTCAGTTCCCTGCAGATAAATCATCGATCTCGTCAGTCTTAGAACGATCACCACCAACTCAACATAGTCCAACAATGTCCAATGAACAACTCACCAGTTCGCAACAGTCAACCATGGTCCACCTCTACGTCCATCGACAAGATCAACTCTATCGGTGAGCGTCTGGAAAGTCCAAGCAATTGTCTAGGTCTTCCCGATGTCCCTTAAGAACATCAAGATGACAACATCACCAAGACTCACACTGAACAGGTCTATCGACAAGAACACCATTATCGATGAAATACCAGAAAGTCCCATCGAGTTCATATGTCACCCCAATGATAGTCATCTAGGAACACCTTCATCGGCGAAAGTCACATTGAACACAATCCATTGGCCAGACATCCCCTGTCGGAGCAACACCAAGAATTCAACCTGATAAACCATCACACACCGACCAAATAGTGTTGACCAGACTCACACTGAATAGATCACATCGGCCAGAGATCCATTGTCGATAAGATACATTATGAAGTCCCATGTCAGCCCGACCATCTGTTCATTGACATGACTCACACTGATCAGACATATCGGCCAAACTAACTCAATCAGTCCAACATTCTCAGGTGTACCCGAAGACCAATGTCATCCCAATGTGCTTCACTTTGGCAAGAGTCTCCCTGACAGAACTCTTCGACCAGACCACAAGCATCAGAGTGACATTCACAGGTCATTCCGAAGACCAATGTTACTATGATATGATCATCAGCCAGAGTCATACCGACACTCATCCAGGCTACTTTGCATCCACTTCTCAGATCGACAAGAGTCTCACCGATGAACCTCATCAGCTAGAATTATACTATCATTCTAAACTTCCCAGGTCTAACCAAAGACCAAAGTTAGCCCGACAAATTGTTCATCGGCCAGAGTCTCCCCGACGAAACTCTTTGACCAAACTTCTATCTTCGTTGAGAGTTAGGAAACTTGTGCCAACTGTTCAGGTTACACCAATGGCTCCCATCGGCAAGACTGATCACTTGTCACACTGATCTGAACACTTCAAGCCTTCAGGACTAAACAACTCATCAATAGGATAACTCAGGTGTCTCACCAATTTTCTCTTTCAGGAGGTTCGGGCCAATAGGATTGAGGCACATATTTCCATCAACATCCACTGAGCCGATACTACCCCAGAGGCACAATCATTCCAGACCCCTGTAGAGTTTGAGAGACTAGAGGTAGAGGTAGCCAGGCTACAGGTGGAGAGATATTAGATAGTAGGAGCAAATCAGGAGGCCCTTGGAAAAATACGAGGTTTAGAGTTTGCTCTTGGTACACTCAGTGGATCGCGATCATGATCACACACCATTGTCTCCCGACAAATGTGACCACCAGGTCTCAAGGGATCTAGTAACCACAGGCCTCAGTAGTATTGTATATTTGATGCCATGTACACAAAATTTTGATATATATATATTTGGGCCCTCTTTGTGGATTTTGGCTTAATGTGGCCTTGATTTAGTGTTGTAATGTGGATGGCAGACTCACATTAGGTCTTGGGCCCTTGTGAACTAATGAATTTTAATGGTACCTTACTAAAGTGTTGTGAAGTGTTGTAACACACTTTCACACTATTCTAGTGTTTTATCAAATAACCAAGCATAATAAACATAATATTAATCAAAATTAATCCTAATCTTTCTTTATTTGGAGTGTTGTAACACACTTTAACACTTCTCTAAGATTTTCATTAATAATTGGGTTTTATTATGCTTTAATTGGCCCTATTTTGCATCCACAAGCCTCATTTATTATTTATTTTTGAAGATAATCTTGACACCAATCAATAACCAATCATAATTTAGGTGTTCTTCACTTGTATGGCCTAGATTTAAGGATCTGGGACTCATTCACCACCTTGGGAAAATGGGTCCCACTTGGATCTTTTGGCTCCGAACCGGTTTTCATACATTTCTAAGCATATTTAGTTTTTGGTCCCATACATTATGTCTGATGGAACTCATTCGCCACCTTAGGCGAATGAGTCTTGTGTGACCAAAATTCAAATTTAATTCAAATTTTAGGTTGGATTTTATTCTCCTAGATCTGATGTCAGCTTGTAGTGTTGTAATTTTAAGAATTCTTGCATAATTGAGTATAAATACATGGTTATTTCACTCATTTTCACCTAAGAATTTTGTGAGAGCATCCATACTAGCTAATTGAGTTCACAAGAGCATTCAAGAGCATTCAAGGGCACATTATCAAGAATTTTAGAGTAGCATTCAAATGCCAATCATCATGTCAAGGACTTCATATATCATGTTTGTTATTGTGCTAACAATTGTGATGTAGAGTTTATGATTCAAGCAAGTATTTCAAGAAAGATCAACATCATTCAAGAAAGAGTCAAGAACCACATGATCCATTGTAGCCATTTCAAACATATTTACAATACCTTATTGCTAGGGTTTGGTGAGTTGCAACATTATCTTTTGTTCATTCATCATTCTCCATTCTTATTTACTTTCATTTCAAGGTTTAATTACCAACAAGGGGTTTGACCAAGGAAAACCCCTATCCACTATTCCAACAACATTTTCCCCTCTCCTTTCTATGTGATTTGTATGTTTAGGTTGTACATTTCACAAGGAGCAAGATTAGATGAAATTTTTCAAGTGATCAAATTTGTCAAAGTTGTCATCAACCCTTGGAGAAACTTGGAGAAGACTTATAGGTGGCAGTTTATAGTTTCAGATCCAAAAATCAGTCAAGAAGAGTAGAGTAGGTTGAGAAGAACATAATCTGGTCTCGAACTTCTAGAAAAGAAGAAGTGGACTGATTCGCCACAAGTGGCGAATGAGTCCCACTGTATAGGCCTTACATAGATTTTTACATATCTTGATACCCTTTTGGTAGAAACCTATTCCAACACATTTTTCTAGAAACAAGACTGATTCACCTAGCTTGGTGAATGAGTCCCAATCAGCCTTGATAGTAGATTTTAAGTGAGATCCAGACCTCCATTTTTCTTTCTCTAGTTTTCTAGGTGCACACTTTCCATCTTTACAGTTTTCTATTGCATGCCATTCATCTTTCTAGGTCATTTAGAGTTTGTTTGCATTCAATTAGGGTTTTGTTAAATTACATCTTGCATATCATTGTCTTTTCCAAGGCTAAACTTGGTGGTGAACCCCTTATTAGATATCATTCAGCCTTTAGGACAACCCTCTTGCAAGATCTCTTTCTCCTTTGCAAGGAGATCTCAAGGGCTTGTTCTTGAGTGAAGTGTATGAAGATTTCCCATTTTCTTTTAGGTCCAAAACCCTAGAGGTGAAAGAAAAGCCAACAATATTCTTCATTGTAGAGCTCTAAATACTCCCCTCATAGTTGGTATAACAGTTAGGGTTAGTTTTTTGTTGTTATTTGCATGTTTTCGCCCTCATAATTGAATGAAACATCCACCCCTAGCAAAAATTAGGTTCATCATTGATGTCCTATTGATGGTGAACCTCTTTTTCTATGTTTCAGTCACAAATAATGATCATATCCATATATCACATACTCCTCCATCTACCCATGAGATGCTTACTCCTAATGGACATGTAGATGAGCATCCAAAACAAGAGTCTCATAATATTGATATAATTACCAAGGAACAAGAGTCTCCTACTCTTAATATCTCTACACATGATCAAGGTATAGTAGGATCCATAGGCATATCAAAAATTGATTATGAAGAAGACCTCTACATCGATGGTTCCACGAATCAAAAATATCCTTTGAAGAGCAAGTAGAAATGGATAATGAGGAAGACTCCTATATGGATTGCAAAAAATTAACACCTTTTACAAAATCATCAAAATCAAATACACCCTCCATACAGATTGAAGAAAGTGAGTATGAGGATATCAATCATTATCAAAAATCAAGAAAGCTAAACAATCTTGAACAAAAAGGGAATGGTTTGTCACTGGCAAAATCAAAGAATGATAGTAATACCCCCATAATACTGGGGGCAGGAGAATGGAAAAGTATCCCTTCTACTTTTCCCTTTCTCGTTTGGGCCCTCCTTGTGAATTAGACTTAATGGTGCCTTGATTTAGTGTTGTAATGTGTTTAATACATTCACATTAGGTCTTGGGCCCTTGTGGACTAATGAATTTAAATGACACCTTGCTAAAGTGTTGTGAAGTGTTGTAACATACTTTCACACTTTTCTAAGGTTTTATTAATTAAATACACCTAATAAATCTCTTTTTAACCTTAATCATGCCTTATCTAAAGTTTTGTAAAGTGTTGTAACACACTTTCACACCTTTTTAGGGTTATCATTAACAATTAGGCTTCTTTATGCTTTAATTAGCCTTATTTTGTATCCACAAGCTCCATTTAATGCATCTTCTTGAGGATAATCCTGACCCAAATCATTATCCAATCATAATTTAGGTGTTTTCAGCTTGTGGCCCAGATTTAGTGATTTGGGACTCATTTGCCACCTTGGACGAATGAGTCCCACCTAGATTTTTGGGTCTCGAACCTAATTTCACACCTTTCTAAGAATTTTTGAAAATGGTCTCATAAATTATGCCTAATGGGACTCATTCGCCACCTTGGACAAATGAGTCCCATGTGGCCCAAAATCAAAATTAATTCAAATTTTTGGCAGCATTTTATTCTCCTAGATCTGATGTCGGTTTGTAGTGTTGTAATTTCAAGAATTCTTACATAATTGAGTATAAATACAAGTTTCTTTCACTCATTTTACACCTAGCAAGTTGAATGAGCATCCTTATAGCAAGTTTGAGTTCATAAGTGCATTCAAGTGTTTGCAAGAGCATTCAAGGGTATATTATCAAACATTTTAGAGCAACATTCAAGCATCAATCATCATGTAAAGGACTTCATGCATCATGTTTGTTTTGGAGCTAACAATTGTGATGTAAGGTTTTATGATTCAAGCAAGTGTTCAACTCAAGATCTATCACCTTCAAGCAAGAGTCGAGATCTACATCCATTGGAGTCATCTCACACATATTTGTAACATCTTATTGATAGGGTTTGGTGAGTTGCAACATCTTATTGTGTTCATTCATCATTCTCCATTACTATTTCATTCTATTTCAAGATTTGATTACCAAAACAAGGTTTGACCAAAACAAACCCCTATCCACTAACCCAACAACACTTTTATCTCTCCTTTGTGTGTGATTTGTAGGTCTAGATTGTAGATTTCCTAAGGAACAAGATTGAAATTTTTTTATGAAGTGCGTAAAGTTGTCAAAGTTGTCATCAAGCCTTGGAGAACATATTAATTATAATATATATGATATATTATTATTTTTATTATATATTATATTTATTAACTACAATATATTTTTATAGTTATAATAATATAAATAAATATATTTATATGTAATATAATATTATAAATATGTAACTATAATATTGTATGTATTATAGTAATAATATTATGTTTATAATATAAATATAGAAATATAATATAACGTCGTATTCCAATAACTAATGCGAGTTAGGAAATATTCTAATCTACCACTGTGGCAGCACTAACAGACATCTGGGATACGCCACCAGATGCATCCTGTATGCTGCATAAACAGCGCCTAATAAGAAATGAAAATGGCAAGATGGTTTGGTCTAGATGTATCAAACTCCTTATCAGAAGAATGATGGGACAGAATTTTCCAGTCACTATGAGGGACTGAGGCTGTACAAAAATAAAAATCTAAACCAAATCGATATAGAAGGCGATTCAACACTTGTGATAAAGGCAATGGCTCCCAAAGTGCCCCTACTTGGAGATCTTTAATGTGGATCGAGAAAATCCACTCATATCTCCACGAAATAGATTACTATACTCTGAGAAATGTGTACTGGTAGGTGAATTGCATTGCTAACTCTCTTTCCAATAAGGGAATTGAACAAGACACAAAAATTATTGAGTCAAATCAAAGTTGGGTGTGGATAGGTCTACACGAACTCACAGAAGAAGACGTTACAGAGGCATGGAAGATGCAATAAACATTCACCCATAATCATTTTTGGGAAAAGTAAGATTTCAATCTACCTTTTCCTGATTTCTTGGCAAAATAATATCGCATGGCAGGTCTCAATGTTGCAACATATGACACAAGTCCGAAAAATCTCAATTCATTGATGAAATCTAGCAATTCATAGTAAAAATGGACAAAATTGCCATCCACGGCTGTAGATGTGAGTGCAAGCAAGAATACAGATCGTCCCGATTAAGGCATCTGTCAAGGATTAATGATCCCTTGGTTGAGCAAGCTATAAGAGTTGTAATCGGGCAAGGGAGGTTCAAGGCCGGGCACGCTCACGACTAGGATCTCATCGACTGGTTCCTATCAAACACGGTTAAAGCCTTTAGAAGGAATATGATCGGGAAACTAATGGCGAACCGCCTGCTGCGAGCAGATCTCGTTGACGACGCCATCAGAGACATCTCCGAATTCAACAAGTCTCTGAAGAAAGGGTTGTTATTCGATGCGGTGGAATATGTTAGATTGAAGAAGAACAAGAAAATGATCGAAGCCATGGAATGGTTTCGCTCCTGTTTGTTGAAAAAGGATCCGCAACCCTTCCTAGACTTTGTAATTTCCAACAACGGTGTGCTAACCTTTGTAGAAGTGGATAGGATGTCAGAGCTAGCCACGTGATTGATTAATAACGTATGTCTCCAAATAGTGGCTCGCAAAAACTCAATGTACATGTTTTTCCTTTCAAAGTAATGAAATGGGTGGTACCCCTTAGGTAGCAATTCGGTCATATATATATATATATAAAATCAGTAGTATAATATAATAAGGATAGATGTGTTATGATATGAAAGATGAGTATATGTTAAAATGAGAAATAAACATATATAAATCAATCAAGGAGTAAGATTTACAAGGTATCATGATGATACTCTTGCAAAGTACCATGATGATAGAGTATCGTAAGTTACAAATGGGAAGAAAGACCATTTTATATACATAAACTGTAATCAAATTAAATAATCACATGTAAATCAAATCCTTAAAAAATTGAAAATAGTTAAAATTAAATTTATATATTAGATCTAAAACTTAATGCTAATGAAAACCCTTAGAGGGAAACTAGGGAGACTAAGTCTTGAGTGAATGAGTTCATCAAAATGCGAAGTAAAATAATACTTCTTATACTAATATTTAATCTAGACCAATTTAATATAAAGTAATAAATATGTGAACTAATATAGATAACAAAGCTACAAATATTCAATAAAATAACACATTAAATGTCAATTTAGAAAATGTAATTGCAAAAATAAGGTAGTTACTTTTGGATATGGAGATGACATAAATCTATTCTAAGTGTTTGAAATCAAAAAATCTTGAGATTAGAAAATGTTACCTTGGACTTACAATGGTATTTACAATCCATGAACATATAAGTTCATTAGTCCAGGTCTATTCCATGAGCACTTTATGCCCTATAACTCATGAAAGTGATGTAATTGTTTATGCATGTCCACTTAATGTCTCCCCAATTTAATTAATCTATACTCTAATAACTATTAACAAATTTATTTATGAGGATTGTTAATATTTCTAAATCACTTTAGAGTTGAATCACTAGAAGACAAATTTTATGAGACCAACTCCCAAGAAAATCAACTTGTAAGCCTACAAAAACCCTAAAATTATTATGTAGAATATGATTCCCTTTTAAGTGCTTCAATTAAAATGTTTCAAGAATGATATCAAATAATTATACAATATAATCAGATATAAGATATGAAATAAATACAATTTAATGCCTTATAAATCACACAATCATGTATTTAATTCTCTTTAAATAAGAAAAAATGATCTCAATTCCAAATTTTATATTGAATATTGAAATTTAAGAGATTATTTCATGGATGCAAAGTCAACTATAATATAAAAATAGTAAAACCAATATACATATTCAATTAATAGAAATGAGTATATTCACAAATATAATAAATATATAATCTAAATAAATATATTAGAATGTATGTATAGATATATAAAAAGTAAATGACTAATAATATAAAAACTAGTCATATCTTTACAATAGAATATATCATTTGTCAATAAATTATTCTATTAAACTATTACCTCAAAATAATTAACATTTGACTAATTAATTTTAAAAATAAGCATTGTGACATTGGTGTGTATTCATGACAAGTCTATGGCTAAGGTCAGAAAAGTTTGGGAGTTGATTAGATTTTGATTGAGAATACTTAAATCTTATAAATAAATATCTTTTATTTATAAATTATTCATAAAAATGTTCCTCATTAATTGAAGGCAAAAGAAAAATAAACACCATATCTTGATTTATCATTCTTATCCACAGTTATTTTTAGATGTTATACACATTATATCCTCAACATATTTGTTGGCATCAGTAGTTAAACTAAATCCATTTTCCTTCAAGTGCTGATCCAAAGGAGCTTGCACAGAACCAACTCATCCCTCCACAAGAGTGAAATTGGTTGTATGGTTAAAAATATGATAATATTGCAATTTTTTGCAGATCTAAAACGAATTAGAACATTGCCTACCTTCTAGGCTTTCGGTCTCCCTTGTTTTAATCATGTGGACTTTAAATTATAGAGAAAATGAACCAAATACAGTATAAATCACTCGTTAACTGTCAAATGGATAATTTATGCTTTGACCTTAAAGAGACGTTTCCCATCAAATGAATAATTTATGTTTTGAGCAAAAAGAGATGTTTCCCATTAAATGAATAATTCATGCTTTGAGTTTAATGAGCCTATTAAAAAACTAAATCAGCCAAAAAAATTCCATTTCCATTTTCATTCACAACATATAACTCAAATTTGGCGTGTAATTCATGATCCTGTTAATGTCAATTTGCAATTCCTTATATGGCAGTATTGTAGCAGAATTGAAGAATGGCTGAGCTTATGCAATCTTTTTTTCAGAAAAACTCAAATTCATAGGCAATCAAATAGTCTTGATAAAACGAAACGAACAATCCAATAGTAGTACTAATATATATTTCTCCAATAGAAAACTCGAACAACATACAGAACAAAAGATGAGAGATTCACTGAGAGGCAATTAGCCCCCAGATCTTAATTTATTTAGAACAATCCACATATAAAAGCATAATAATAGAGTACTTCTCGCCGCGAGCCATGGCTTACAACCTGCACATCAGATGCCAGACATGAAAACACCGTTAATAATCATGCAGTTACATGGAAAAGATAAAAGACAAACTCCATAGAAAGTTGTAGTATTATCAATCAAATATTACGTGTTGCAGTTGATATTTTTGCTGATTTGAAAGCCAAGGGCAACATTGCATTTGCCAGGAAGTTTACTAACAGCAGTATCAGTCACTTTGAGGTTACTGTTGAGTTGGGATTTCAGACAGGAGCATATCTGTCGCTTGACAGGGGAGGTTTTAGCCATTCCTGCGAGCTGCCTTACGCCGCCACAGCACTGGGACGAGGGGTACCCCATTCCATTGGACTGTAAGAATGGCAAGCACGGAACCACACTCTTGATTACCATACTGCAGTCCACTGCGTTTACTGCCCTTGGCATTAATGTTGTCATCAACAACACTGCAAACACACCCATCATCAAAACCTTCTGCACACAAGCCATTTCCCCTAGACAAATTAAGCAATTTGCCTACAATTATCGCTTTTCAATCTCCTTAGACAGTGATAAGGCAGAGCACGATGAAGTGAAGAGAGGATGCGATGAGTATAAATAGAATACGATGGGTAGCAGTGACTCGATGTTTTGGGAAACTCTACACGAAAAGCAATTCATGGACATACTGTTTTTGATAACTCTATGCTAGAAACAATTCATGGAACGAGAATGTTCTAGCGATATTTTACTGTATGTTGCTGCGTGTACCTTCTTGGAGCTTCTCGGCCATTAATTGGCCCAACGAACTCCTTTAATTTTCTCCTCGGGCTCTTAAATGAAGTGACGTTGGTAAGCCTGCAGCATTGAATTCATATATACAGAAAAATTATTAAGAAAATTGGTTAATATGGCACAAAAAATATACAAATAAAATATTTATACATAAAAGAATATTTTAATTCATATAAAGTAATGGATCCCACTAAATATCATCATGGAAGTGTATCCTTCAACATGGATATTTAGTAAATCCTTCAACATGGATATTTAGTAAATGTATCCTTCAACATGCATGCTTCTAGAGAATGTGTAAAATAGAGGAAATATATGCAATGAGTAGATTTCGTTACAAAAGTAAGAATGAAGACAACTATAAGCTAAAATTTACTATCACTAATGAACAAGAGAGCAAGGAGGAAAAAAGTTTTTTAAAAATTATGTAGGTTATAAAAAATTGTAACACTCTACCTAGCTCAATAGCAATAGGATGAAAAGGCATAATAGATACTGATATGTCACATGGGAATGATCTATATGGTCGTGCTAATGAGTCTTTATTTAGGAACTTATAATTTCTTACAACTTTAAAATTAGAGTCCTACCAATAGAACATGCTCCATTTAATTGTTTATCTCCATAAAATGCAATGAATCAAAGGAGATAAAAAATAGTAAATGAAATGTTAATGTAAGCTACACATGCTTCATAATTTATTTGTGCATGCCTCCTTTACATAATTACATGTTTCGAGAGATTTACCATAGATAGATTGTTTCATATAAAGAGATGGGATAACATAAGGTCTAGGATCACCAACATGACAAGACCATGAAATCCAATACATACCCTAGTCATCACCTTCTAAAGTACTATAGTCATGGTGTAATAGATTATCAGATTTTTGGATATTGTTAAGATGTATCTAGATTTGTTTACACTTGTTTACATAAGGTTGAGGATCTATAAGTATGGAACATAGCTTCTCTTTATGTCAAAATTTAAGATACTGATACAAAGTGCTAACTTTCATAGCATGTAATCATTGACACCCAAGAAGGTTATTACTCTTTCATTTTTTTATGAATCACATGAAATAGTAAATCCAATGTGTGCTCTAACCTAAATGGGAATAATGTTAGTACTTATGCAAGATATAGGCATATTATGAAACCCTCTTATAGTAAGCTTCAATGGTTGTATCTTTGACATGTCCAATTCTAATTATTTCAAACGGTATTTTGTGCATGTGTTAATAATAAATCCATTGTCAACTAAAGATCATTTAATAAATAATTTGTAACACTTCATCACAATGTATAAGGTATTTATTCTTTAAGAATATTTTTAGTTGGAATATCATTATATGGCATGATGAACCTTATGGTCAATAGACTCAATCAAATATGGAACTAATTATGGAGTATAATCAAATCCAAGCTAGATTTTCTCTATGAATTTTTGCATTATATATCTCTAAAAAGGTGACACACACACTAATTCCCATAGAGATTTTTGGCATGAGTTTTTTGTAATTTTTGAATAATATCATACTCCTTTGCTTTAGATGTAACTTGAGGTGGAAGAGGTAAATTGAGTACATTGGATGGTAAAAATAGCATTGATAAATATGTGTCCTTTCCTCTTCTTGATCCTTTCAATGTGTGTGTCCCACTAAATTATAATAATGTGAATTGAATCTTGCATGAAAATAAGTTGTAAGGAGATGTACATAAGCTATGTTGACAAAATCAGAATTGAAGGATAGATGATGAAGGGACATTTTGAAATCTATTCTATCCTGTAAATTAGGGCTAGGAAACTATGTGATGAAACCATGCACAATAGGAAGTGTAGAGAAAATAAGATGAATTGTGTCATTTCAAAACTCTACCACTCAAGTATAATTATAACTTGTTGATCTACAAGATACATCATCTAAATATTCACAATTAGCAAGAAATAATTATTTCACATGTAAGGAAGCACGCATAGATCCATCATGATTATCATTTAAATTACTTCTCTAAGTCTTAAGTCTTATAGTGTATTCATGCAATATAGGATAAGACAATTAACTATCAATGAAGGATATGTGAGATGCTAATAAAATATCATTGAACCATAAATGAAAATAGGGGGAGTATAAGTGCCCCTATTGTTCCTTAGGTCATTCAATAATGTCCTAGGAATCCAAATTGGATTGGCTATCAACCCAAAGGGTGAGTCAATTCTCAACAAGGAAGACCTAGGAGGGGGTTCTTTAAACTTAGAGGGGTTCACCACCAAGCAAAAGCTTGGAAAAGACAACTTAACATTCAACTCATAAAACCTAGTAATGCAAGCTAAATGAAGGATGCAAATAATGAAATTATGCAACAAGAAGCTAGGATATGTGTACCCGGAAAGTCTGGAAATGTAACAAGGATTTTGGAAATGGAAAGAAGTTGTCAAAATGTGCTATGGAGGACTAAGATTCCCTTACTATCTTATTAGTCTTGGTATTGTTTTTTGGGCAGATACAAAATCTTCAGATGTCAGAGAAGGATCTGAAAGAATCTCCGCAAAATACCTCTAGGAGGACTAAGACGCCCTAGGTGTCTTATTAGTCTCGATCTAAGTTTCTGCTATTTTGGAATGTGTTCTTGAGGCTTGATATCTGCACTTCCTTCTTCTCTGATCTAAGGTTCTGAAACTTCTAGATCTAGCCTATAGGTGAGTTTTTCTGAGGATGACAACTTTGTAATGAAATTTTACAACTTTGCAACTTTGCACTCCAAATGATCTTCAAGTCTTCAACCTAAATCTGCAATCACAAGAATGCAAGAGAGGAAAAACTTGTTGATTGTTAGTAAATGGGGGTTTACCTTGGTCAAACCCCTTGTTGGTAATTAAAATTTGAAATGAAATGAAATGGAGGGAAATGATGAATGAACAAAACACTATGTTGATATGCAAACTTGTGTGAGATGGATAGCTTGAATGTAGATCATGAATCAAATGAATGCTTGATAGATCTTGACTTGAATTGTTGCTTGAATCAAAACCCTACATCACAAATCTTAGCTCTAAAACACACATGATGCAAGAATATCCTTGATATAATGCTTGAATCTTGATGATGGCTCCAAATGCTTGATGATTTTCTCTTGAATGCTCTTGTGAACTCAATTATGCTATTAAGAATGCTCTCACAAAATTCTTGGATTGAAATGAATGAATGAACCTTGTATCTATACTTATCCATGCTTAATATCCTGAAATTACACCACACCAAGCCGACATTTGAATTTATTAAGTAAAGGAGGCTAAATCCCACCAAATTTTGAAATTAAATCTTGAAAATACCTTAAGGGGAGGGGGGAGGGTAATCCCACAAAGCTAGTTTACAATTTCTGAGAGGAACTGATTTTTTCTGAAATCACATATTTTTAGAATATATAATGATTTAAGCCTTTAAAAGTTCCATTTTAAGGATTCCAATTGAAGAGGATTTGATCAAACCACCTTATATTAAACCCCCTTGGATAAAACCTCGCTAGTTTTAAACCATACCTATAAATGAGTCTCCTTTACACCTATCAAAATGCTGATAAAAAATCACTTTTGATTTACCTTTTGGGGGATCAAATGAATTCATTTAAAATTTATTTCAAATTATTATGGTAGTCCTCAAAATCAGCTATCCCACGAATATAATTTTAATATGTTTTGGTTTTACTATGTATGTGTTTTTTTAGTTTTATTAAACATAGGTTTTTCACCAAAAATCAAGCTCTCTATTTTGCACATGTGGAAAAATAGAAAATTATCAAAATAATTTTTTTCTAAATATGTTTGTGCTGGGTATCGATGTCCTTGATCCATTAAAAAAATAAAAATTGAATTTTGATACATACAGAAAAAGTTATGTTGTATACAGTCCGCCTATTTCTGAATTGCAATTGGTTTGACTTCGAAACTCTATTAAGGAAAAAATATTCATTAAAAAATTATGAGACCAAATGAAAGTGCTAGCTATCGTAGTTACAAATCTAAATTCGAAAAAAATAGAATTTTATCCTTCATACAATAAAAGTTATGTTGTATACGGTGAGCGTCACTTTTTAAAAATGTTGTTTTCTGAAAAAAACCAGTTTTCGTGGGAGATGGAAAAAGAAGTGCAATCTTATTCCAAAAATTTTGAAAAAAATATTTTTAGAATCTATAGGCAAAATGTGATGAGACTCTAGTTTACATCATCTACAAATTCCTCACGGTTTAGCCGCTATAGGTGCCTGAATGTAAAGATTTAGTTAAAAATAATAATTTCAATGTCCAGTTTGGCCAAAAATTGTAAACCACTATTGTGGGATCACCCGGGGACTAAGACGCCCTAGGTGGCATCTTAGTCCTAAGGCATGAAACTCGGGGCACAGACTCCAAAAAGGGACCCATCTAAGGTGCACTTGAAATCAAGGTCTCAAAACCTTTGGGGGACAAAGACGCCCTAGGTGTCTTATTAGTCCTAGTCCAAAAATGAGGGAAACACAACCAAAATCATTAAATTATCTTTTATCCATTGATGTTTGTTGGGATTAGCCATAAAAATATGTCATTCATTAGGCTTGTGGATGAAAAATAGGACCAATTAGGATATAAATAAGGATAAATAAATCAAGGCAGGCCCAAAAAATTGTGAATTTGCAAGGGTATGCATTTTCCTACACTACATTTAGCCCCCACTTTAATGAGAGGATGAAATTTCTTCAAACTCACATTAAAGTAGCCAAACATGTAATCAAGAGGGGTTCAAATGTATGAATGTTAGTAAGATAGGATGACAAGAACCAAGAGGGTGGCCAAGCCCCCAAGATCAATATCCTATGACAAACCAACATAGGCACAAAGGAACACACATGCAAATGATATATGAAGCCAAAACAAGATCGCAAACATACACCATCAAAGATAGAAAAAGGAAAAATAAAAAGGAAAAAAAGAAAAATGCAATGGATCAAGCTTTGACTGGCCATCCAATGTGTTGTGGACCGGGTCTAGGTTGTTTGTCCAAAAAGGTTTACAAGTCGAACACATTGTCCACTATGCAAACAAAACACATGCTCACAAGGGCTAGTGAAGCTAGTTTTTCACTAGGTGAGTCCCAAGAGGTCCATATCAACATCATACCCCCATGACTATGATAAGGACAAAAAGAAAAATGCACGCTCACAAGGGCTAGTGAAGCTAGTTGTTCACTAGGTGAGCCCCAAGAAACCATATCAAAGCCATACCTCCATGACTTTAATAAGGTACAAAGAGAAAAATGCATGAAACTAGAGAGAGAGATCTATGTTCAAAGGGATTTTTCTTAGTTCGTGTGAGATCTTAATCTTAGGGGAAATTGTTCCTAATGTATCCAATATATGACCAATCAAAAGACAAGAGAGGACCAATCAAAGTATAAGAGATTCTCAACTTAGGGAATGCAGTGTGTCGCATCACTACTAAGAGGAATGTAATATGCTAAGATAGATCAAGCTCTTGAAGGACATTACTCCCAATGTCACCCCTAAGAGAAAAACACATTGCATGAAGTAAGAAAATTACATCAAAGAACATGAAATAAATGCCAAAATATTTCCAATGTATGACCCCACTTTAAAGAAATTGCTAACACCATGCTATGAGCAATTACTTTAAAGTAGGAAAACATGAAAAAGGGAAAAGAGAAAAGAGGGTTGCTCCCTTAGAAACACATAAGGGATCTATGGATTTGGGGTTAGTATATGTCTTTGTTGTAATGATATTAAAGAGCTTAGAACTGTCAGCATTTGCCAAATACACATAGAACTAGAAGAATGACACAAAAAGAGCGAAAATAAATAGAATCCTTTTGGGTCAACATGGGGGTAACTGCACAAAGATGGTTCCCAAAAAGGGGACTTAAGTGGACACCATTTTTCTGAAATAAGGAAATACTGACCTTGGACGTGAAATTGAGGATAGTTACACTCAAAATTTTGAGATGGAACAAAAACAAGGATTGAAGTGCTCAGAGTCTACTTTCTAAACTATTAATTTGTTTTTAAAATGGTTGAGATTAAGGGGTTCAAACGAGGGATGTACACAAATTGGTGTTGTTTTTGTTATAAAAACATAACATGGCAACTCTTGTACGACCCTAGCACGGTGTAATTTTTTTTAGTACTTTTAAAATTGCTATGGTCATAAGTTAGCTAATAGTATTTAGTTGATGCATGATTTTTTTGATAATTTTTTAATGAATATTTGATTTTTTACTAATTTTCGAAGTGGACACTTTCTGAAAAACAAAATTTTGGCTGTGCTACCCCTACAAATTTTGGAAAATAGTTGATTTTAAAAAGAATAAAATAAAATTGTACAGAATGGAGTCTAGTTTCTAAAAATTGAATTTATTTGAAATTTTGATGAGCGGTTAATTTATAACGAAAAAATACCAAACACTGCTTTTTGCCAAAAAAAGAGACATACAAACAAAATAAATTATGGATGAAAGGCTTAACATTGTTAGAAAGTGAAAAAAAATACATCGTTGGATAGCTAAGAGAGAACATAACATTACCCAAATGTTTGATTTGTTTGATATTGAACGATGTGCAATCCTGACGGTGAGCACAAACTCGATTATGTGAAATATTGTAGAATTTGCAAAAACACATCTCTGGTCATTGGGAATGCCCTCCAAGCCTTTGGGTTGGTATTCCAAGGAAAATACCAATCTTAAGGCTTGGGGATTCCCAAACCAAGATATAACGTGAGCACGTTATAACACGCTCACGTTATATCTCAATTTTGACATGGTTTTTTTCTTTTGTAGGAAACATGTCAACCAAGACATAACGCGAGCATGTTATAACGCTCTCGGGTATGTGTAGGATCATAATGGGCCAAAAAGTGGCGATATCTAAGTGATATGATGGCCCATGTGATTGACAAATTTTTTTTTACCCAAAATTGATGAAACGAAAAGGGTTTATAAAGGAGATTCTTAGCTTTCCACCAATATAAATTATGCTTTACTTTGAATTTAATAAATAAGTATTATTCATTTTCTATTTGAATTATGACTAAATTCCTAATTGATAGGCTGATTGAAAAACATCTATAGCTTTCAAACGGTATCACATTTTGCTGAATCCAAAACATGCATCACATTCTATGCTTCGCATACTATAGGATTTAAAAAAAATAAAAATAATTTCATGATGTTTTGACCAAGTTAAGGTGGTTAGACATACGAGTTTTTATATTTTTTAAAATTTGTAATAAAAAAATCATAATTAATTATATACTTGGAAACAAATTACAAAAAAATATGCATCACATTGAGACATGAGTCCCCTACTTATATCTAAATCTTCATAAAAAAATACTATCATTTTATTGTTGTTTGGTTGGTCAGACAGACACCTACTTCTTATTTTTCCTTGAAATTTAAGTACTATTGCATTGAAATTTCAAATTTTCACCAAATAATTTTTTATTTATTTTTAAATAAACCTAGTAGTTTAGAAAATACATTCAACTTTCTACAAATTCTATTCTTACATATTTTTAAAATAATATAGATAACTTATTCAATTTTTTACGTCAAGTTGCCTAACTTTGATTTTCTGAATCTTATTGCCACTTAAGGGCCTATTTTTTCCATGATGATCCTGCACATACCTGCTCACATTATGTCTTCCTTTAAGTTTCCAAAAGGTCATCCAATAGTTCATGCTTGTTCATCTCATCGAAAGACTCACTTTGATCACAATCCTCAGCCAGACATTAACCATCGAAAGAGGATTTTAAAGCTAGACCGAAGTCATGTTTCCCACTAATGAAGAACCATCGACCAGACTCACGCCGATCACACCCAATCGGTCAGAATTCAACCATCAAACGAAGATCTCAAAGCTAGGTCGAAGACATACGTCCCACCGATGAAGAACCATTGACAGGACTCATTCCGATTATCACCCGTCGATCAGACTACTACTGTTGATTTGATCTTTCCAGGTCTTACTAAAGACCAAAGTTAGCCCAACTGGGTACCATCGACAAGACTCTCATCGATCATCACTTGTCAGTCAGACTCCTACCTTCATTGAGAGATAGAGTACTTTCCCCAACCGTTCAGGTCATACCGATGGATCTCGTTGGCAAGACTGACCATTAGTCACACCGATATGATCATTTCGAACCTTCAAGACCAACTTGTTTGTTGGCAAGATAGTTCAAATGTATCGCCAATTTTTCTCTTTCAGGAGTTTCATGTCAGTAAGTTTGAGGCACATTTTCCAATAATGTATGCTTGTATGTCATGTGTGTATCCATGTATGTATTCTTGTATCTATGTATGTATGTATGTATCAATGCATGTATATTGTATATATGCCTATATGTATGTAAGACGGTATCTACACATGTATGTATGTATGCTTGTATGGATGTAGGATTTTATGTACATATGTAATGCTTGTATGTGTGTAAGTATGTAGGTATTTACGTATGTCTTTAGAGGGAGGGAGAATTTTAAGAGAGAGAGAGAGAGAGAGTCTAGAGAGAGGGAGATGGGGTGGAAGTGAGAGTTTAAGAGAGAGGGAGTGGGAGAGAAGGGGTTGGAGTGAGAGGGACTTAGCTAGCTAGGGTGGGAGGGATAGAGGGAGGGAGAGAGAGAGAGGGAGGAGAGAGAGAGAGACAAAGAGAAAGAGAGAGTTATGGAGGTAGGGTGCAAAGGGAGAGACTTGAGAGTGTGAGAGGGGTGAGAGGGAGAGACTTGAGAGATAGGTAGTGAGAGGGAGAGGGTGTGGGAGGGAGTGACCTGATATAGGTAGAGAAAGAGGGGGGTAGAATGAGAGGGACTTATCTAGGTAGGGTGGGAGGGATAGATAGAGAGAGGGGGGAGAGAGAGAGAGTTACCTAGGTAGGTTTCCAAAGGGAGAGACCTGAGAGAGAAAGGGGGTGGGAGGGAGAGAGAGGGAGTGGGAGAGAGTGGGAGAGAGTGGGAGGGACATAGAGAGAGATGGATGGAGGGAGCGAGAGAGGGTGGTAGGGATTGATTGAATGAGAGGTACATAGAAAGAGGGAGAGGGTAGGAGAGAGAGAGGGAGGGAGAGGTGAGATGTATAGATAGAGAGAAACCGATAGGGGTTGAGGGTATAGGGTTCAGGGATTATGGTGGAGGACCTATAGGGTTGATGGTTTCTAGGGTATTAGGGTTTAAGGATTGAGGGTTGAGGGATTAGGGTTGATGGTAGAGGGTAGAGAGTATTGGGTTGAGGGTATAGGGTAGAAGGTTTAAGGGTTTAGGGTTGAAGGGCTGAAGGGTTTAGGGTTAAGGGCTTAGGGTTGAGGGTAGAGGGTTTAGGGTACAGGTTTGAGGGTATATGGTTGAAGAATTAGGTTGAGGGTCCAATGTAAAGGGTAAAGGGTATAGGGGCTGAGGGTTTAGGGTTTAAGGATTGAGGGTTGAGGGATTAAGGGTTGCTGGTTGAGAGTTGAGGGTTGAGGGTTTAATGTAGAGGGTAGAGGGTACAAGGCAAAGGGTAGAGGGTTTAAGGGTTTAAGGGTTGAGGGTTGAGAGTTGAGGGTTGAGCGTTGAGGGTTTAAGGTTGAGGGTAGAGGATTGAGGATATAGGGTATAGGGTCGAGGGATTAGGGTTGATGGTGCAATGCATAGGGTAGAGGTTATAGGGGTTGAGGGATTAGGGTTTAAGGGTTGAGGGTTGAGGGTAGAGGGTTGATGGTTTAAGGGTTGAGGGTTTAGGGATTAGGGTAGAGAATTTTCTTGGATTTAAGGGTGTAAGGGTTGTAGGATTAGGGTTGAGGGATTATAGTTTAGGGTAGAGGGTTGAGTTTAGAGGTTAGAGGGTAGAGGGTTTAGGGTTGAGTGTTTAAGGGTTTAGGGTTGATGGATTAGGGTAGAGAGGGAGGGATGGATGGATGGATAGAGAGAAGGAGAGAAGAGGAGGTAGGGACATAGATATATGAGGGTTGACGATCCAATGTATGGGGTAGAGGGCTGAGAATAGAGGGTATAGGGTTGACGACCTGCAAGGTTGAGGGTATAAGGTTGAGGGTACATATGGTTGAAGGATTGGGGTTAAGAGTCCAATGTATAGGGTAGAGCGTATTGGGGTTGAGGGTTAAGGTTTGAGGGTTGAGGATTGAGGGTTGGGTGTTTAATGTATAGGGTAGAGGGTAGAGGATAGAGGGTTTAAGGATTGAGGGTTGAGGGTTTAAGGTTGAGGGTGGATGATTGAGGGTATAGGGTTGGGGGGATTAGGGTTGAGGGTCCAATGTATATGGTAAATGGTATAGGGGTTGAGGGATTAGGGTAGAGAGTTTACTAAGTGGGTTTAAGGGTTGAAGGATTAGGGTTGAGGTTAGAGGGTGGAGGGTTTAAGGGTTTAGGGTTTAAGGGTTTAGGGTTTAAGGGTTGAGGGTTTAGGGTTTAGGGTTTAGGGTTGAGTGTTTAAGGGTTTATAGGGCATATGGTAGAGTGTTGAGGGTTTAAGAGTTGAGAATTAAGGGTTGAGGGTAGAGGATTGAGGGTATGAGGTTGGGGGATTAGGGTTGAGGGTCCAATGTATAGGGTAGAGGGTATAGGGGTTGAGGGATTAAGGGTCAAGAGGGTTGAGGGATTAGGGTCGAGAGTTTACTAAGTGGGTTTAAGGGTTGGGGGATTAGGGTTGAGGGTAGAGGGTAGATGATTGAGGGTAGAGGGTAGAGGGTTTAAGGGTTTAGGTTTTAAGGTTTGAGGGTTTAGGGTCAAGTGTTTAACGGTTTAGAGGGTAGAGGGTAGAGGGTTTAAGGGTTGAGGGTAGAGGATTGAGGGTATAGGGTTAGGGGATTAGGTTTGAGGGTCCAATGTATAGGGTAGAGGGTCTAGGGGTTGAGGGAATAGGGTTTAAGGGTTGAGGGATTAAGGGTCAAGAGGGCTGGGGGATTAGGGTAGAGAGTTTACTAAGTGGGTTTAAGGGTTGGGGGATTAGGGTTGAGAGTTGAGGGTAGAGGGTTTAAGGGTATATGGTTTAAGGATTTAGGGTTTAGGGTTGAGTGTTTAAGGGTTTATAGGGTAGAGGGTAGAGGGTAGAGGGTTTGAGGGTTGAGGGTAGAGGATTGAGGGTATAGGGTTGAGGGAATAGGGTTTAAGGGTTGAGGGATTAAGAGGGTATAGGGGTTGAGGGATTAGGGTTTAAGGGTTGAGGGTTTAGGGTTGAGGGATTAAGAGGGTATAGGGGTTAAGGAATTAGGGTTTAAGGGTTGAGGCTTGAGGGTTGATAGATTAAGAGGTTATAGGGGTTGAGGGATTAGGGTTTAAGGGTTGAGGGTTGAGGGGTACTAAGATGGTATAGGCGTTGAGGGAATAGGTTTTAAGGTTTGAGGGTTGAGGGTTGAGGGATTAAGAGGGTATAGGGGTTGAGGGATTAGGGTTGATGGTAGAGGGTAGAGGGTAGAGGATTGAGGGTAGAGGGTAGAGGGTTTAAGGGTTGAGGATTGAGGGTTTAGGGTTGAGTTTCTAAGGGTTTATAGGGTAGAGGATAGAGGGTTTGAGGGTTGAGGTTTTAAGGTTGAGGGTAGAGGATTAACAGTATAAGGTTAGGGGATTAGGGTTGAGGGTCCAATGTATAGGGTAGAGGGTATAGGGTTTGAGGGATTAATAGGGTATAAGCGCTGAGGGATTAGGGTTTAAGGGTTGAGGGTTGAGGGTTGAGGGATTAAGAGGGTATAGGGGTTGAGGGAATAGGGTTTAAGGGTTGAGGGTTGAGGGATTAAGAGGGTATAGGAGTTGAGGGATTAGGATTTAAGGGTGAGGGTGAGGGTTGAGGATTAAGAGGGTATAGGGGTTGAGAGATTAGGGTTGAGGGTTGAGGGTAGAGGGTTGAGGGTTGAGGGTTGAGGGTTTAAGGGTTGAGGGTTTAAGGGTTGAGGGTTTAGGGTTTAGTGTTGAGTGTTTAAGGATTTATAGGGTATAGGGTAGAGGGTTGAGGGTTTAAGGTTAAAGGAAGAGGATTAAGGGTATAGGGTTAGGGGACTAGGGTTGAGGGTCCAATGTATAGGGTAGAGGGTATAGGGGTTGGGGGAATATGGTTTAAGGGTTGAGGGATTAAGAGGGTATAGGGGTTGAGGGATTAGGGTTTAAGGGTTGAAGGTTGGGGGTTGAGGTATTAAGAGGGTATAGGTGTTGAAGGATTAGGGTTTAAGGGTTGAGGGTTGAGGGTTGAGGGATTAAGAGGGTATAGGGGTTGAGGGATTAAGGTTTAAGGGTTGAGTGTTGAGGGTTGAGGGATCAAGAGGGTATACGGGTTGAGAGATTAAGGTTTAAGGGCCGAGGGTTGAGGGATTAAAAGGGTATGTGTTGAGGGATTATCGTTTAAGGGTTGAGAGTTGATGGATTAAGAGGGTATAGGGGTTGAGGCATTGGGGTTGAGGGTAGAGGGTAGAGGGTATAGGGGTTGAGGGAATAGGGTTTGAGGGTTGAGGGTCGAGGGTTGAGGGTTGAGTGTTCAGGGTTGAGGATTGAGGGTTTAAGGGTTGAAGCTTTCGGGTTTATAGGTTAGAGGGTAGAGGGTAGAGGGTTTGAGGGCTGAGGGTTTAAGGTTGAGGGTAGAGTATTGAGGGTATAGGATTAGGGGATTAGGGTTAAGGGTCCAATGTATAGGGTAGAGGGTATAGGGGTTGAGGGAATAGGGTTTAAGGGTTGAGGGATTAAGAGGGTATAGGGGTTGAGGGATTAGGGTTTAAGGGTTGAGGGTTGAGGTATGAAGAGGGTATAGGGGTTGAGGGATTAGGGTTTAAGGGTTGAGGGTTGAGGGTTGAGGGATTAAGAGAGTATAGGGGTTGATGGATTATGGGTTAAGGGTTGAGGGTTGAGGGATTAAAAGGGTATAGGTGTTGAGGGATTAGGGTTTAAGGGTTGAGGGTTGAGGGTTGAGGGTTGAGGGTTGAGGGTTGAGGGTTAAGAGAGGGTATAGGGTTGAAGGATTAGGGTTTAAGGGTTGAGGGGTTGATTAAGAGGTATAGGGGTTGAGGGATTAGGGGTTTAAGAGTTTATGGTTGAGGGATTTAAAGGCATAGGGGTTGAGGATTAGGGTTTTAAGGGTTGAGGGTTGAAGGATTAAGATGGTATAGGGTTGAGGATTAGGGTTTAGGGTAGGGTTGAGGGTTGTGAGGGTTGATTATTAGAGGGTATAGGGGTTGAGGTATTAGGGTTTAAGGGTTGAGGGTTGAGGGTTTAGGGTTTAGGGTTGAGTGTTTAAGGGTTGATAAGGTAGAGGGTAGAGGGTTTAAGGGTTGAGAGTCTCCCTCCTAACCCCTCTCTCTCTCTCAAGTCTCTCTCTCTCTCTCTCTCACTCACTCTTATCTCTCTCCCCTTTATCCTTAACCCTTAACCCTTTAAACCCCTAAGCATTAAACCCTTAACTCTTAACCCTCTACCCTCTATCTCTCTCCCAATACCTCTCTCTCTCTCTCAAATATTTCCCTCCTACCCCCTCTCCCTCTCTTAGGTCTCTCTCTCATTGTTCAATCACTCCCACTCTCTCTTTCTCTCACTCTCCCTCTCCCTCCCTCTCTCTCTCTCTTTCTCCCCCTCTCTCGCTCTCTCCCACTCTCCCTCTCCCTCCCACTCTCCCTCTCTCACTCTCTCTCCCTCTCTCCCCCTCTCCCTTTCTCCCCCTCTCCCCCTCTCTCCATCCCTCTCTATCTCCATCTCTCCCACTCTCTCTCAACCCTACACCCTCTACCCTTATACTATAAACCCTTAACCCTAAAACCCTTAAACCCTCAACCTACCTCCCTCTCTACTATAATCTCTCCTCTCCCTCCCTCTACCTCTCTCTCACACACACACACACATAGACACTCACCTCTATATCCTCTACTATAAGGGTATATGGGAGAGATATAGAATTAGGGTAGAGGGTATAGACAAAGAGAGAGAAAATGAATCTATTAAAAAAACCATCTTTCACATAACGCGAGCATGTTTTGAAAAAGTAGAGATGTGGCCATTTTAGCAAGAAATAACGCGGGCATAGTATAACACAAGTGGGTTTTGTCTTGCACTAAAAATGGTAAAAAAACTCAATATACCTGTGATCTCAAGGCCCACATTTTGCATATTCTAGTGGTTCTACGCATGTGGCAACAAAAAGATGCTTTGTGATGATGTTGTGAGGTGTGCATGCATGTTTTTCACATTCCACCTCCTTTTTAATGATCTTTCCACCACCTTTGCATGAAATAGAATATTTTTCACATTGAAAGGAATATAATATCAATTCAAGTGTGAATTCCATTCAAAAGTGATATACAATTGAAGTTTAGAGGGGAACAAGCTTTTGGAAAAGTCAAATTGTTGAGGATTTTGAAGAAAGAAAAATCAAAGGCTACATAATTGGGTTGAACTCCTCTATTTGAAGATCTGGTTTTTTAGGTATGTTAAGTCTTTACACATTTTCTTTCATTCTATTATGGCTTGCTTTCATTTTTGTTATTTTGCATATTCCATGTTGATCATTGTTTGTTTGTCATTATAACCTTAGGTTGTCAATGCACATTTTAAATTACACAATTATATACACTTGCCAATTATGTTTTCAAACCTAATGTAGAGAATCTACCAGGATCCACAAATCATCAAGGGTACTTCTGACCCTAACTTAAATTGGAGAATATCAACCAACAAACTCAGACATCTTTTCATCAAAATCCTTCAATTTCACTTGATTTCATATTTCCACAAAATATTAGAACTTGGCTCCAACTCTTTGTCAGACTAAAAAATAGATTAACCATCATAAAATTGATTGTAACATAGCATAAACCTAGTTAGAAACTTAGAACCATTCAATTTCTTCATGATTCATTAATTCGCTCTTCAATGCAACTTACATGGAAAAATAACAACAAATCATGGATTCTTGCTACCAAACTTTATCCAGACATCCAAGACATTGTAATCAACATGTTATTGATTGAAATAAACCAAATACACATTCACAAACCACTTATCCATCAGGATCTTTAATTCTTGCAGTCATAACATCATTTTGCACAAGGATTCAACTTTCCTCAAAACAACAAATTCCATAAGTTAACCTTTCTAAAATCTATCAAGCATTGAGAAATATTTTCCAACATCTTTTAAATAGTTTCCGAACATAAACAATCAACCTTTTCACTATTTTATCAGATTCACTCATAGAAAACTATCCACCATATTCCAAGAAGGTCACCAAACCCTTAAATTAGGTGATCCATCTTCAGTAATTTTGTATCTTTAAAACCTAAAGGCACAATCTAAATCCCATTTTGACATACATTCACATACCTTAATGTCAGTTAAACTTGGTTTGAAACAAACATCAAAAAACTTGACTAAACACTGGAATAAGCCTCAAAATAGGCCAAATTTACAAATGAAGTATCCTAAAATCACCACCAAAACACCTAATAACTCCAAACAGTCTTTAGATAGGTTAGAAAACACTAGATTCAACCAATTTTATGAATGGAAAGGCTCAAATAAATGTTGTTCAACAAAACCCTTACTGTATGCTCCCAAACAATCTTTCTAAATGAGGGTTTATTAGAAAATCATACTCCAAACCTTCACATGCTCTGCCAAAACTTGAAACATGTTTAGAAATTTTTACCCATGCTTTAGGAACAAAATTACAGTCTCACTGAATGCTCTTTCCTCAATCACCAACTTGTAACCATCCATTTTCATTAGAAAACTTATGTATTTCTTGAGAGGACAACAACCAAATGATGGATTCTTGTTTTCCCTTGCACAAAAAAACATGCACACACCTTACATAGCCTAAAACTAACCTACTCCACCAAACTACAGAGCCTAGATTGTGGAGTAGTCATAATGAACCTTCTTAGACTCTCAAACCCCCTAGTGCACCAAAACCACATCTCTTTGAGGCAATTTTTTTTTTGAACAATTGACTTACCTTGTGTATTGATGCAATCAAGGGAGGTCATATAACACAACTCAACACAAAATCAACCAACAACAACAATGCACAATTAACAATTCATAAAATTCTTCACTTTCACCAATTCAATAGTCATCCTTGTAGCATAACTAACTCACTCAACCAAGTATATTTTTAGAGAAGGTATTATCAGATCAAGACCTAACCCTTCTCAAAGTCCCAATAGGGCACAAAATAACATATCAACAAGCCACAATATGCTTCTTTGTTACAACTTCATCAAAACTGGATTTCTACACCAACTAGGCCTCAAATTAGGCCTCTTTTACAAAGGACCTTATCTTAAATACTTTTCCAAAACACAAAACTCAATTGGGAAGTAGTCTATATGTTATTGAACCAAGGATTCCACCATTTGTTTTCAAAAAATCACTCACCAAAGTGTCAAATCATAAAACCCTCCTTTTTACCCAAGAAACTAGGGGTTTATTGAAAAACACTCATCCAACCCTCGCACAATCTTATGAATACTTCAAAAAGATCTAAAATATCCCGAAAAAACTCAATTCAACAAGAAACCATGCTTCCCCAACACAAAATACACTTTAGCATATCAAAACCACTCAAAATCTCATGGAAAACTCAAAATCTCTCTCTAGGGCTTCATGCCCAACACCCTTTTAGACCTCCCCTACACACAAAAAGCATTCCCTCACCTATTTATTGATGATGAGGACCCAATACACCAATTACAGTAATCATAGTGAGTGGAATGGGCCAATTTACATAATTGAGACCTTCAAAACCCTTTAATCAGGGCACATAGACCTGCAACAAGAGATTCAATCCAAACTACCACTAGAATTGGAGTTACATTCTCAAATCAAATGAAAAACATTGTTAACACATGCCACAAAATTATTAAATAATATTTATATTCAAAACCTCTCTGTATGGTCCGTACCAAGGCTGCAAAAGACAAAGAAATACAGAAAATCTGAAAAAATAGTGATTTTTCAATTCAATCTTCCTTCATATATTCAAAATAAATCTTTACATCGATGTTCTCCAACACATGTATGTTTTTTCCCACAAAACTAACTTTCCTAATTCCTTCAACTAACATTTAAAATGGTATGACCGTTTGCCTTCCTAAAAATCTTCTTTTTACAACTTTACAATTTTTCCCTTTTGCACAATTGAAAACTTACCAATGTTTTTTGCAATTTTGAAATCTAAACATTCTAAACACCTAGGAAACATAAAAAATGACTCATTACAATGGAAAATGGTTTTATTGACCTTATTTAATGCCAAAAATCTAAAATCCTAAAGCCTAGACAACAACTTCTTGAATTGAAAAATTTCATTCAATGGTGCTCCTGCACCATGTATGCTTCCACATTTTGTATACACATATATATGACATAATTTTTAAGTAAGTAAAATAAAAAATAATTTCTCAATCATTTATTATGGATGTGCATACCACATGGCTTGTCCATGCTTCCATTTTGATCCTATCTTGCAATCATGGCATGCCACATTACCGCATTTCTTTAAGGCATTCCATTGAAAAAAATCATGTGACCTTTTTCTATGCTAGAAATATTCTTGTATAGGATGATTGTAAGTATTCTTTATGAATCCTTCAATGACATGTTTTGATTTATTTGAATGAATACATTTTTGAGGAACTAATATTCATCTCATTACCATGCTACAGGTAAAATTATCCACCATACCAAAGAAACGAACAAGGAAGAAACTAATAGACGAAGAGTATGAAACCTTCAAACAAAAGGAGAGAGATCAGGTGGTGGCATATCGTGAAAAGAATAAATTGGAAATGATTGACAAAAACAATTCAATTGAAAAGGAACCTCAACCATCAATAAGAGAAAAGGAATTGGCAGCACAAAAGGCACGAATGTGAAAGCATCGTGGTAAGACAGTTTCAAATACCGTACCTGGAGACACACCCTCTATGGTAAGTGAATATGAAGGGACACCATTCAGAACAAGCGAATATGGAGGGACACCATATACCACAAGTGAATATGGAGGGACACCATCTACCGCCAGTGAATATGAAGGGACACCATTAAGCATAAGCTAATATGGAGGGACACCATCTACCGCAAGTGAATATAGAGGGACACCATCTACTGCAAGTGAATATTGTTTGAAACCATCCAACACATCTCAAGTTGAGAGTACATCATCACTCGAATTTGATGAAGAAGGTTTTCCATCATCCCCAAGTGAACCTCAAGGTATGTCTTCTACTCCATCCTCGATCGAAGGTACGTAATCTACCCCACCTCAATTAAATATTGATGAAATTCCTAATGTTGAGATGTATGTACGTAGGAGAACACCACCTATAATTTTGCATAGAAATCCAAAATATTTGATTAATATTGATGAGGATATTTTGCAGCACATGGAAGGTAAGATTTAAACACACACTTGTATAAGATATGCTGATAATATTTGGAAATATTTCTTTGAAAGGTTAAATGAGACTACAAGATGTCAACTATTTGTTGAAATGATGCGGGGTGTAAAGTATAGAAACATCATGAAGACTCTTGGGTTGAGAACATCGAATGCATCAAGTGAAAACACTATTTTGAAGAATTAATGGATGCTTATGAGAGTGTGGGTAAGACCTCATGCTCAAAGGATAGTAATGTCACCTGACATGTCATTACATTGACTTTGGTAAGCTATCAAACAAAGAGAGATCATCTCATTAGAAAGACGAGTGAACAAATGAGAAATAGTAGAAAAATTTTATCAAGAGCCATTCAAAGGCGACAAATAATTGAGGGCACTGATTCAAATGAATTATGGGCATTCTCGTGGAGACTTCCATGAAAATATAAAGTTGTTGAAGCCTTGAGAACACTAATTGAAGAGTATTGGAAGAATAACACAAGGCCATCTTCGAATCAAATGGATGTGGTAAGAAGGAGAATCAGTAGTCAGAACCATGAGCCACATCCAAAGAATTTTTTGGATATGACTCAAACCCAATTTTTTTATAAATTTCAAAATGATTATCCTCAAATTAGTATTTCTCAAAGATTTTTTGAAATGCTTAAACCTTTTTATGTCAAGATAAATCACACGTGCACTACTTGTTGTTGTAGACTACATATTGAATTCTCTAACCATTATGATTTTTATCATTCTATATGTTTAGATTTGCATACTAACGATGTTTTGTAGGATTGTGGCATAGAAGCCCCACAAAAATCTTCAAGAGAGTTCTTATCAAAAAAATTATGTGAAATAGAGGATGGTCAGATATTCTACACAAAAATATGCTTGGATGGTTCATGTGAGCGTTGTGGTGGCTTGCAACATATTCCAATATGTCAACATATGGAAAGAATAGATGAGGTGGGACAAAAACTAGGCGAGTTTGAGAAGTATAAAACAGTGGCATATGCTGCAAAAGATGGGTCTCAAGCGAAAAGGTGTGATTTGGTTATTTAGAAGATTCCAATGTATCAGTTTATGTCCATGTTTCATGACAATATACTATCTGAGTATGCAATGCATACCCATAGAGCTTGATGGTTGCACACAAAATTCAAGCTATGCAAGGACACCTTTCCAATTGGTAGCATCGTATCAGTGGTTGACTTTGTGGATAACTACACTCTATAGCCACAACGTGAGGTGTAGTCATAGTATTACAAGTCCACATAGCATTCATTCATGCATCTGATAGTACAAAGGACCAAAGGAAGGTATTGAGGGAGTACCACTTTTACATTCGTGATGATCACACATATTCTCCAAAGTTCATGCAAGGTTTCTTCTAGATTTTGTACAATGGTTCGGCTTAGAGGGGCATAGCATACGATTGGCATATAATATGGTTAGATAACAGTTCAACATAGTTCAAGAACTCGTGCATGTTCTATTGGTTGTGCAAGATGCATGTCATTACAGTTGTTCAGCATATGTGGAACTTTTTTGAGGCCGAGGATGGAAAGGGGGAGCATGATGGTGCATGAGAAAGCATGAAAAGAGCATTAACATGGCAAGAGTTAAAGTATAAAGACAATTCAAAGTTGATAGATGCAAGATCAATCATCGAGTGGTGTAATGCTTTGATGGGTCTAGTTAATGAAGGTACGTCTTCAGTTTGTAGATTTTTTTGTTGATGGATGATACTAACATTGCACCATATGAGGACTGTTGTACACTAATAGGATCGAGTGAGATACACTCTTTCCTTAGCCCAAATGCAAGTTCATGGAGTATCGATACATAGAAGATGGCATTTTTTTTATTCATGTACAACGCAAGCCTGAAATAATTGTGAGTCAGGGGAGTGGGTTGACAAATGGTTGACAAGTTATCTTAGCCCACTTCACACGTATCGCCCTCCGACGGCATTGGAACTGAAACAGATGGAATCATTGATCGACTTTGACCACGTATCAGATCTAGTTCAACCAAGTAATATATATACTTGCTTAGCTGTTGAAATTCCATATTGTTATCTCACTTTGTTGTGTATTCGTAATGTTGACTAATTTCAAGAGATTTGTTGCACATTTCAATGCAAGGCATGTTTATGCAGTTATTGTAGATGAAGATAGTGAAGAGCGAATAGACTATTACTTGTGTCATTGTGTTGAGGCAAAAAATAAATTGGAGGCCCTATTTATAGATGGAGAAAACATCAAGTACCCTACAGGCTCAGTTGTGGTTACTGGAACGTGGCTTAGAAGCTACCCACATAAGAGCGTTAAACATTGGTTGTTTCAGGACTTTGACATGCATCATAAGATTCTTCATTACTCAAACCTTGTCATGGAATCCAATGTTTGTATGACCAAATATGGGGGTAGACCTTTGAACAAGACCTTGTGGAAGTTTCATGATTCTAGCCATGAGGCAATACTTGACACAATAAAGAGTAGAGCAGACTTGGATGGTTTGTTGGATTAATTTGTAAGTATATGCACATTGGTTCTTATTAATTTTATACTTGCATGCACATTAATTTGTTTGATTCCAATGCTATCATCTTCTTTTACTTTTCCTATTTGTAAGTAACCTACTAAACATTGATTGGTGCCCTTGCAAAAAATGCAAATTTATGAACCATCCAAGAGAATCTCAGCCAAAAAAACAATGCAAAATATTTTTTTTGATGATCTTGACAAATTTCAATTATGATTTTAAGCCATTACAAAAGTGTGTGTGAAGCTTGGTGATGGAATTTCAAGTTATTCATTTGAAGTTAACCTTATCATGAGCACCTATGATGTAGACATTATAAGAGCATCTTGAATTTCAAGATATTCTATTCATGAGAGGTGTTGTGTGCAATAGGTATCTTGGAACTCCTAATGAAGATGTATGACCAGGAGTGACTAAGTTGAGGGACTACCCTGCCTATCTATAATTTCCTTCCATCTATTTTTATTTCATTTCCATTTTGGATGCTCTTTCTTTTTCTTCTTTTACTTTGCATATCTGTAAGTAAACTACTAAAAATTGATTGGTCTCTCCTTGCAAAAAATATTGATTTATGAGCCATCGAAGAGAATCATATCCAAAAAATAAATGCAACATCCTTATTTTGATGATCTTGAGAAATCTCAATTCTGATTTGAAGCCATTATAAAAGAGTGTGTGAAGCTTTGCGAGGGAATGTCAAGTTACTCATTTGAAGTTAACCTCATAATGAGCACCTATGATGTAGACATTATAAGAGAAGCTTGAATGTATGAGTGACATTGTAAAAGATCTATGAGAATGAACTACTTAAGGCATTTTAATGAGATTTACTGAAATAATGAAATCTGGTGCAGGGGCACGAAGGTTACTGAGCAAATTTAGTTCATGGAAGTCTTAAGTTTGTTTTGTTTTTTGAGTTTTGTCAATTGAATAAGGTAATATTAGACAAATTTTTAATGTAATAAGTCATGTTAGTTGGTTTTGGGGTCATTTTGGAGTTACAGTTGCATATTTGTCAAAATGATGTAAAATTGCAAAAATTGAAAAGTTGTTAATGTGAAAAAAGTGCAAAAAAATGTAAACTTCAAGTGATTCTGATAGCAATACAGGGAGGCAATCAACTCACTTCCACAATAGAAAAGGATTCCAACCTCCTTCCTTCCCTCAAAACTCAATTTTGGCTTATTTTCAACTTTGCACTTAGTCACTCTTGTAGGTCTGCAGATCTATTTTTCCCACCTTAACTTTCAAATTTCCTTAACAACCTCTACAACAAACCACCATTTTAGGCACCCATTTAAGCCTTCTTCAACATACATCAAACCATCATAAGACTCTTTTGGATCAACTTTCACAATTTAACAAGCAACCCCCCTTTATTCTTCCTATCACATGCAAACCACCAATGGGCAACATTAACTAGTCCACCAAACCACCAATTCCTCCACTTTTAGGGTGTGATAAGCCCTCTAACATAATAAACCCCAAAACCCTCTTCATTCACAAGTCAAGCAAGGGTTTATTGAAAAACCATACTCCAAACCTTCCCACAACCAACCAAAACTTGAAACGCCTTCAAAAAGGTCTTCACAAGATTAAAAGTTGAAGAGATATCATTGCCCCCAAAGGTTTCTTCAAACCCTAGCACTAAACCACCATTTTCCACTAGAAAATGTACCATTTGACATCTAGGGCATCACCTAGAAACCCTCTATTCGCCTCCCTTGCACACATAACTTCTCATGCATGTTTTATAACCCTAACTAAGCCTTTCCATCAAGTTACAAAAGCATACAGTGGGTGGAACGTTTAATATGACATTTTAATGCACTCAAAACCCTTAAAACAGTATACAGACTGACCCTCAATAATTGGCTTCTAAAATGCACAAAATCACTTTAAATCAAACCAAACCAAAAATAAAATGGAGTTAACTTTGTTTCCCACCTAATTCCATCAAAAAGAGAGCACAACCGCTCTGAGCTACTTTCAACTAGCTCGATCCCTTAAGGGTCCAAAGTGCAAAAGAGAAGCAATCTTTGATGGGGTATTACTCAAAAACCGAGTTACTTACCAAATCTTCGTCTGAACCTATGAGATCATGTTGGGCCCCTCTACAATAAATTTTCTCGATTTTTGTTATCTTGGAGTTTTTTTCCCGTGGTGTCCAGTTTTCATTTGATGGAATAAGTGTCAAATGCAAGCAATGCAAAGTTGCAAAGTGGTGCAAATTTTATTCTGCAACTCGTTTGACAAAAAAATTTATTCGAATGCATCTAAATAGGTATTCTTACTCTAGGAATGGTCCTCTTTTGCACCCAAACACGCGGAATCACTCTGAGCTACGTTCAATCAGATCGATCCCTTAAGGGTCCAAAGTGCAAAATGGCTGCAAACTTCAACATGTTGTTACTTAAATACCGTGATGCTTATAAAATTCTAGCATGATCCTACGAGATCATGTTGGGACCCTCTACAATAACCTCTCTCAATTTTTTCTATCTCAAAGGAATTTTCCCGTGGTGGCAAATTTTCACTAGGGGAAAAGTTGTCAAATGCAAGTAGTTGAAAGTTGTAGAGTGGTACAACTTTCATTCTACAACTCGTGTGACCAAATGAACTATTCCAACACATCTGACTAGGTATTTTTACGCTAAGCATGGTCCTCTTTCGCACCCAAACACACAGAATTGCTCTGAGCTACGTTCAACCGGATCGATCCCTTAAGGGTCCAAAGTGAAAAATGGATGCAAACCTCAACATGTTGTTACTCAAATATCATGATGCTTAGAATATTATCATCTAATTCTATGGGATCATGTTGGGCCCCTCTACAATAACCTCTCTCGGTTTTTTCTATTTTGGAGGCATTTTCCCGTGGTGGCTAATTTTCACTTGGGGAAAAAGTTTCCAAATGCAAGTAGTTGAAAGTTGCAAAGTGGTGCAACTTTCGTTCTGCAGTTCGTGTGACCAAATGGATTGTTCCAATGTGTCTAAATAAGTATTTTTATGCTAGGCATGGTCCTCTTTCACACCCAAACACGCGGAATCTCTCTGAGCTACATTCAACCGGATCGATCCCTTAACGGTCCAAAGTGCAAAATGGCTGCAAATTTTAGCATGTTGTTACTTAGATACTATGACACTTAGAAACTTCTTGTCTAATCTTATGGGATCATGTTGGGCCCCTCTACATTAAAATATCTTAGTTTTTTCTATCTTAGAGGCATTTTCTCATGGTGGCGAATTTTCACTTGGGGAAAAAGTTGTCAAGTGCAAGTAGTTGAAAGTTGTAAAATGATCCAACTTTTGTTCTAAAACTCATGTGACCAAATGGACTATTACAATGCATCCAAATACCTATATTTTTATGCTAGGAATGGTCTTCTTTCATACCTAAACACGCAAAATCGCTCCAAGCTACGTTCAACCAGATCGATCCCTTAAGGGTCCAAAGTGCAAAATGGCTGCAAACTTCAACATGTTGTTTTCGGATACCATGACGCTTAGAAACTTCTCATGTGATCCTATTGGATCACATGGGGCCCCTTTACAATAACCTCTCTTGATTTTTTTTTTTTTATCTTAGAGTCATTTTCCTGTGGTGTCCAGTTTTTACTTGATGGAAAAAGTGTCAAATGCAAGCAGTGTAAAGTTGCAAAGTAGTGCAACTTTCATTTTGCAATTAATGTGACCAAAATAATTACTCCAATGTGTATCGATAGGTGCATTTATGATACGAATGGTCCTCTTTCGCACCCAAACACACATAACTGCTCTGAGCTATGTTCAACTGGCTTGATCCCTTAGGATGGCATGAAAAACAATCGAAAAGAGAAACATACACACGACTATTGAGAAGTCTGAGTTTTCCACAAAAAATATGTATGATCATTGTAAATTCGAAGTAAGTGGTTGTTGAAGAGTTTGAAGGAGAATATCAATCAAATATCTTTGTTTCTTTGTTAATTATTGTGTATTTTCTTCATTTCCAGCCTGTGTACGGGTGCAAACAATAGGAGTTTTCTTTAATATGATCTGAATCTCTTGTAGAATGGTTTTAGCTTTGATTAGAATCCATTCTTGTGGAATTCTATTAAGTTCCAAGCAACTTAGAAGTAGATTTCTGAAATGGGTCTGAACTTGCTCATACAAGGGTTTGAGTGTACAATATGTTGAAATAGGCCATTCCACCTATTGTTTAGGCCGTGTCTTGGTGGAATAGGCCTGATGTAAGTAGGATAGGGAGTATGAATAAAAAAATAGCATTGGTAAAGGAATTGGAAGAGATTACTAACGTTGCCCTTGTTGAAAATTTAGAATTTAGGCCTTAAAAGCAAGGCTAGAAGAGGTGAAAATAAGAAATTGCTCGAGAATAAGTTATAATAGGTTGGAAATAGAGTGATGTTGTGGATTTTGATGTGTTCAAAAGGTCTTCAAGCATAGGGGAGGTCAAAAGTATGTTATGGCATGATGCCCTAGTTAGGAAAAGAGGGGTTTTCAATGAAAAAGAGAGGTTTGAGGGAGTAAAAGTGGGTAAAGTCAGGGGGTAGCATAATTTCTTGGTCAATTAAGTTTGTGTAGGTAGAATGAAGAGTGTTGGAAGAGGTTTTGAGGTTGTATGAGGTTCAGGTTTGGGTTTAGGGGTTCGGTTCACCGATTTGACCAAAACATTTTGCAAGCGGGTTTGGTTCGTTTTGGGTTTGTTAGTACAAAAAACATGTAAAAATAATATATATATATATATATATATATATATATATATATATATATATATGCAACCTAGAAGCATGAATTAGGATTAGAATATCACATAACATCATATAAACAATAAAACCACCATAAATTTGAATGTCATTTAAAACATGCATGATAAATATTCATCGTTGAAACTTGAATTGTGGTAGCTTGATATACACAATCTATTGATGCCAAGGTTCAATTTGTATGTTTTTGAAAAAAGAGGCCAACTGATTAGAGTTATCAACATTCTTCAGAAATCATAATAATTTTTTTAGTACACTAGCCATTTTGATGTATTCTTGTAGTCTCAAACATTATTTTGTATCATTGTTACATTGGTCTTTAGAGTGGTAGTTTAATATAGCTCCACAATACAAAATTTAGTTTACCTATGCAGTGTAACAATGACATAAGCAAATTTTTCTTTGAAAGAACCAAAGGGTGACTGCACAATTGAAGTGTATAAACACATATCTTTTTGTAATATCAAGGATACATTTTGAAATATTTTTATGAATCATTTCATGCAATACAAATTTAAAACGTGTTTTTTACTTTTACATAAAGTTGTTTAGCATCAATCAATTAATATTCAAGACAAACCATGAAGGGCAACATTGATCAATTCCATGGCTAACCAATTAATAAGTATACATGTGAATAAGTCAAGCATGTACATGGGGTAGGTGCATGAAGATGGGTAGCCAATTTGTGGCCAATTTACTTTTTCATCCCAAAATAAAGTAAATGCGAGCGCGTTATAGTAAAACGCGCTCACATTATGGCTTGTTAATGACTGAGCTTAGGATCAGTCATTGCCAAGCCATAACATGAATGCATTATAATGTGCTTGTTTTATAACACACTCACATTATGGTTTAAATTTCAAAAAATGTGTGCATTTTGAGTTCAAAAAATGTGCATTTTTTGAAATCAAAAAATCATTTCCAAAACGCGAGTGTGTTATAACGCGCTCACATTTTGATCTACATTGAAATTTTTTTCTTCTCTTTTTCTTCTTGTTATCTTTTAGGGAAACTATATACATGAAATAAACATTTAAGTATAAGTTGAAATTTACATATGGGCATTTACTTTCTTATGATTTAAGTTATATTTCATGTATATAGGCAAGATGTTTGAGAGTGGTTTTAGATCTCTAGGAGCTATAATGAAAATTATAGTTTTTGGAAGATCTTAAAAAGTTCAGACTTAGTCAAATTTTAGTAATCAGCATGTCAAATTTCAGTAATCAAGAGGTCAAATTTTATTAGTTAGCAAGTTGTATCATCTTTCTCTCTCACTCTCTCCTTCTATCTACTCTCTATCTCTCCACTCCCTCTCTCTCTCCCTTCCTTCCTCTCTCCCCTCTCTCTCTCTTACACCCCTTTATCTCCTCCCTACATCTACCTCCCTCTCTCCCCTCTCTACTCTATATATCTTCTCTCTCTACATCTCCTTCCCTCTCTACTTATCTTTATCTCCTCTCTCTCTCTCTTTACCTACCTCTCCCTCCATCACTTTGTATCTCACCTATGTCTCCCTCCCTACCTCTTTGCCTCTCTAATCTCTATCTATCCTCTCCCTCCCTTTACCTACATCTCTCTCTCACTCTCTATCCCTCTCTATCCCTCTCCTCATCTTGCTCTCTAACTCTCTCCTCTCTATCTCATAATTCTCTCTCCCTCTCTCTCACTCTCTCCTCTCTCTCTCACCACTCTCTCTCTATCTCTCTATCACACACAAACCTCTATCTCCCTCCCTCCTTCCCTCTCTACTTCTCTCTATCTCTCCTCTCCCTCCCTCTCTCGAACTCACCCTCCCTCCCATTCTTTTTGTCTCTCCTCCCAATCTCTCACACTATTGTCCCTACCTCCCTCCCTTCCCCCTCTTTCTCTCTCAATTGCTCCTTTTCTCTATCTCATCATTCTCTCTCTCACCCACACACATACCTCTATCTCCCTCCCTACCTCTCCCTCCTTCCCTCCCTCCCCTCTCTACTCTTTATCTCTCCTCTCTCTTTCCCTCTCTATACCTACCTCTCCCTTGATCACTCTCTCTCCATCCCTCTCTATCTCTTTCTCTCTCCCCCTTCCCTCTCTATCTCTTTCTCTCTCTCCCCCTTCCTCTCTCCCCTCATTTTCTCTCCTCTCACTCTATCTCCCTCTCTCACACACTCACCCCTATCTCCTCCTTTCCTCTCCCTCCATCCTTCCACTCTAATTTTCTCTATCTATCATCTCTCTCTACATCTCATTCCCTCTCTTTACCCACCTCTCCATCCATCACTCTATATCTCAACTATGTCTCCTCCCTACCTATTTCCCTCGCAACTCTCCATATCTCCTCTCCCTCCCACTACCTCTCTCTCTACCCCCTCTCTCTCTCGTACACACACACACACACACTCACCTATATCTCATACCTACATGTCCATCCCTCCCCTCTCTAATTCTCTCTATCTCTTCTCTATCTACGTCTCCTTCCCTCTCTACCTATATTTATCTCCCCTCCCCCTTTGTTTACCTACCTCTACCTTTATCACTCTGTATCTCACCTATGTTTCCCTACCTACCTAGGGTTGAGGGTTGAGGGTTTAATATATAGGGTAGAGTGTAGAGGGTAGAGGGTAGATGGTTTAAGGTTTGAGGGTTGAGGTTTTAAGGTTGAGGGTTGAGGGTTGAGGGTTCAATGTATAGGGTAGAGGGTATAAGGGTTGAGTGATTAGGGTTTAACGGTTGAGGGTTGATGGTTGAGGGTTTAAGGGTTTAGGGATTAGGGTAGAGATTTTACTTGAGTTTAAGGGTTGAGGGTATAGGGTTGAGGGTAGAGGGTTTAAGGGTTAGGGTTTAAGGGTTAAGGTTTAAGGGTTTAGGGTTGAGTGTTTAAGGGTTTAAAGGTTGAGGGTATAGGATTAAGGGATTAGGGAAGAGAGGGAGGGAGGGAGGGAGGGATATATGGATGAAGATGTGAGATAGAGAGAAGTAGAGAAGAGGATGGAGGGATATAGATAGATGAGGGTTGAAGATCCAATGTATAAGGTAGACAGTTAAGGGTAGAGGGCAGAGAGATAGAGGGAATAAGTGAGAGAGAGAGAGAGACTTGAGAGAGGGAGAGGGGGTAGTATGGATAGACTTGAGAGAGATAGAGGTATGGAGTGGGAGAGAGATAGACAACGGGGAGTTAAGGGTAGAGGGTAGATGGTTTAATGGTTTAGGGTTTAAGGGTTAAGGGTTTACAATTTATGGTAGAGGGGAGAGAGATAGAGGGAGTGACTGAGAGAGAGAGACCTAAGAGAGGGAGAGGAGGTAGGAGGGAGAGGGTTGAGAGAGAGAGGGAGAGAGTGGGAGAGAGAGAGAGGAGGGTTAAGGGTAGAGGGTAGAGGGTAGAGAGTTTAAGGGTTAAGGGTTTAGGGTTAAGGGTATAGGGTTAAGGGTTTAAGAGTTTAGGGTTTAAGAGTTAAGGATATAGGGTAGAGGGTTTAGAGTAGAGGGGAGAGAGATAGAGGGAGTGAGTGATTGAGTGAGAAACTTGAGAGAGGGAGAGGAGGTAGGAGAGAGAGACTTGAGAGAGAGAGAGAGAGGGAGTAGAGGAGAGATAGAGGGAGGTAGGATTAAGGGTAGAGGGTAGAGGGATTAAGGGTTTAGGGTTTAAAGGTTAAGGGTTTAGGGTTTAGGCTTAAGGGTAGAGGGGAGATAGAGAGAGTGACTGAGAGAGGGAGACCTGAGAGAGGGAGAAGGGGTAGGAGGGAGAGGGTTGAGAGAGAGAGAGATAGAGGGAGGGAGGGTTAAGGGTATAGGGTAGAGGGTTTAGGTTAAGGGTTTAATGGTTAAAGGTCTAAGGGTTTAGGGTTTAAGGGTTAATAGTAGAGGGTTAAGAGTTAAGTGTTAAGGGTATAGGGGAGAGAGATAGAGGGAGTGAGTGAGAGAGAGAGACTTGAGAGAGGGAGTGGGGGTAAGACGGAGAGACTTGATAGAGAGAGAGAGAGGGAGGGAGTGGGAGAGAGATAGAGGGAGGGAAGGTTAAGGTTAGATGGTAGAGGGTTTAAGGGTTTAGTGTCTAAGGGTTAAGGGTTAATGGTTTAGGGTTAAGGGGAGAGGGGAGAGAGATAGAGGGAGTGACTAAGAGAGGAAGAGGGGATAGGAGGGAGATATTTGAGAGAGAGAGGGAGTGGGAGAGAGATAGAGAATATAGGGTAGAGGGTTAAGCATTGAGGGTAGAGGGGAGAGAGATAGGAGTGAGTGAGAGAGAGAGACCTGAGAGAGGGAGAGGGGGGAGGAGAGAGATAATTGAGAGAGAGAGATAGAGAGAGAGATGGAGGGAGTGGGAGAGAGGTAGAGGGTAGAGGGTTTAAGGGTTAAGGGTTTAGGGTTTATGGTTAAGGGTAGAGGGGAGAGATAGAGGGAGTGAGTGAGAGAGAGGGAGGGATTGAGAGAGATAGAGGGTGGAGAATTAAGGGTAGAGGGTAGGGGGTTAAGGGTAGAGGGGAGATAGATAGAAGGAGTGAGTGAGTGAGAGAGAGACTTGAGAGAGGGAGAGGGGATAGGAGGGAGAGACTTCAGAGAGAGAGGGAGGGAGGGATTTGGAGACAAATAGAGGGTAGAGGGTAGAGGTTTTAAGGGTTAAGGATTTAGGGTTAAGGGTAGAGGGTAGATAGATAGATAGAGTGAGTGAGAGATAGATACTTGAGAGAGGGAGAGGGGGTAGGAGGGAGATACTTGAGAGAGAGAGGTAGAGGGAGAGGGAGAGAGATAGAGAGTAGAGGGGTAAGGGTAGAGGGTAGATATTTTAAGGGTTTAGGGTTTAGGGTTAAGGATAGAGGGGAGAGAGATATATGGAGTGAGAGAGAGAGAGGGAGGTAATGGGAGAGAGATAGAGGGCAGAGGGTAGAGGGTTAAGGGTTAAGGGTAGAGGGAGAGATAAAATGAGTGAGTGAGTGGAGAGAGACATGAGAGAGGAGAGGGGTAGGAGGGAGAGACTTGAGAGAGAGATAGGGATAGAGTGAGTTGGAGAAAAATAGAGGGTAGAGAGTTAAGGGTAGAGGGGAGAGAGATAGAGGGAGTGAGTGATTGAGAGAGGCCTGAGAGGGTGATGGGATAGGAGGGAGAGTCTCAAGAGAGAGAGGAGGGGTATGAGGGAGAGTATTTATATCTCCCCTCCCTCTCAAGTCTCTCCCTCTCTACCTCTCCTCTCAAGTCTCTCTCACCTACCCTATCTCTCCCCCACCTCCCAACCCTTAAACCCTGCAACCTACCACTCCTTTATCTTCTCGCACTCTCTCTCTCTCTAAATTCTCCCTCCTACCTCTCCTCTCTCTTAGGTATTCCTCTCTCACCACCTCTATCTCTCTCTACCCTTAACCCTAAACCCTAAACCCTTAACCCTTAAACACTAAACCCTTAAACCATCTACCCTCTACCATTAACCCTCCCTCCCTCTATCTCTCTCCCACTCCCTCCATCTCTCTCTCTCTCAAGTCTCTCCACCCTACTACCTCTCCCTCTCTTAGGTATCTCTCTCTCACTCACTCACTCCCTCTATCTCTCTCCCCTCTACCCTTAAACCTTAATGCTCTACCCTTAACCCTTAATTCTCTACCCTTAACCCTTAACCCTCTACCCTTAACCCTTAAACCCTCTACCCTCTACCCTCTATCTCTCTCCTTTTCCCTCCCTCTCTCTCTCTCTCTTCAAGTCTCTCCCTCGTACCCCCTCTCTCTCTCTTAAGTCTCTCTCTCTCACTCCTTCTATCTCTCTCCCCTTTACCCTTAAACTCTTAAACCCTCTACCCTAGCTTGCCAATTCGGTGAAATTAGAAATGTAGTGGCTTGTTTGAAAAAATGGGTCCAAGAAATGGGGTCTCCCAATGATGTAAATCACTAGGAGACCTCATTTCTCAGACCCATTTTTTCAAATAGGCCAAGTTAGATTGCCAATTTCATTGAATTGGAAAGCTAGTGGGTCGCATACACTCTAATCTTAATCCTCTACCATATATCTCTCTCCCACTCACTCACTCCCTCTCTATCTCTCTCTCTCTCTATCTCTCTCTCTCAAGTCTCTACCTCCCAATCCCTCTCCCTCTCTCAGGTCTCTCTCTCTCACTCACTCCCTCTATCTCTCTCCCCTCTACCCTTAACCCTAAACCCTTAACCCTTAAACCCTAAACCCTTAAACTTGAAACCCTTAAACCCTCTACTCTTAACCTTCTACCCTGTATTTCTATCAAGTATCTCCCTCCTACCATATCTCCCTCTCTCAAGTCCCTCTCGCACTCACTCACTCCTATCTCTCTCCCCTCTACCCTTAATCGTCTACCATCTACCCTTGACCCTTAAACTATCTACCCTCTATCTCTCTCCCACTCCCTCCCTCTCTCTCTTTCTCTCAAGTCTCTCCCTCCTACCCCCTCTCCCTCTCTCAAGTCTCTCTCCCCTCTACCCTTAACCCTTAAACCCTTGAACCCTCTACCCTAACTTTCCAATTCAGTGAAATTAGGAACGTAGTGGCTTGTTTACAAAAATGGGTCCAAGAAATGGGGTCTCTCGATGATTTACATCATTGGGAGACCCCATTTCTTGGACCCATTTTTTCAAATAGGCAAGTTAGGTTGCTAATTTCACCGAATTGCCAAGCTAGTGAAACCACTGACTTGCCAATTCGGTGAAATTGACAATGTAGTGGCCTGTTTGAAAAAAATGGGTCCAATAAATGGGGTCTTTCACTCATGTAAATCATCGGGAGACCCCATTTCTTGGACCCATTTTTTCAAACAGGGCAAGTTAGGTTGCCAATTTCACCAAATTGGCAAGCTAGTGGGCCCACTGGCTTGCCAATTTAGTGAAATTAGAAATGCAGTGGCCTGTTTGAAAAAATGGGTCCAAGAAATGGGGTCTCCTAATGATGTAAATCACCGGGAGACCCCATTTCTTTGACCCATTTTTCAAACGGGCAAGTTAGGTTGCTAATTTCACCAAATTGTCAAGCTAGTGGGCCCGTTAGCTTACCAATTCAGTGAAATTGGTAATGTAGTGGTCTGTTTTGAAAAAAAATGGGTCCAAGAAAAGGGGTCTCTCGGTGATGTAAATCACCAAGAGACCCCATTTATTGGACCAATTTTTTCAAATAGGGCAAGTTAGGTTGCCAATTTCACCAAATTGACAAGCTAGTGGGTCCACTGGCTTGCCAATTCAGTGAAATTGGCAATGTAGTGGCCTATTTGAAAAAAAGGGTCGAAGAAATGGGGTCTCCAAGTGATGTAAATCACTAGGAGACCCCATTTATTGGACCCATTTTTCCAAACAAGGCAATTTAGATTGTCAATTTCACCAAATTGGCAAGCTTACATCACCGAGAGACCCCATTTCTTGTACCCATTTTTTCAAACAGGCAAGTTAGGTTGCCAATTTCACTGAATTTCCAAGCTAGTGGGCCCACTAGGTTGCCAATTCGATGAAATTCACAATGTAGTGACTTGCTTGAAAAAATGGGTACAAGAAATGGGGTCTCTCGGTGATTTACATCACCTCAAGACCCCATTTCTTGGACCCATTTTTTCAAATAGGCAAATTAGGTTACCAATTTCATCGAATTGCTAAGCTAGTGGGCCCATTGGCTTGCTAATTTGGTGAAATTGGCAATGTATTGTCTTGTTTGAAAAAAGGGTCCAAGAAATGGGGTCTCTCGGTAAAGTAAATCCCCGGGAGACCCCATTTCTTGGACCCATTTTTTCAAATAGGGAAGTTAGGCTGCCAATTTCATTGAATTACCAAGCTAGTTGGCCCATTGGCTTGCCAATTCAGTGAAATCGGTAATGTCGTGGCTTGTTTTGAAAAAATGGGTTCAAGAAATGGGGTCTCTCGGTGAATTTCTTGGACCCATTTTTTCAAACAGGCCACTACATTGCATATTTCACTAAATTGGCAAGCTAGTGGGCTTGATGGCTTGCCAATTTAGTGAAATATGCAACATAGTGGTCTATTTGAAAAAAATGTTTCCAAGAAATGGGGTCTCTCGGTGATGTAAATCACTAGGAGACCCCATTTCTTGGACCCATTTTTTCAAACAGGGCAAGTTAGGTTGCCAATTTCACCAAATTTTCAAGCTAGTGGGCCCATTGGCTTGCCAATTCGGTGAAATTGGCAATGTAGTGGCATATTTGAAAAAAAGGGTCCAAGAAATGGGGTCTCCCGGTGATGTAAATCACCAGGGGACCCCATTTCTTGGACCTATTTTTTCAAATAGGGCAAGTTAGGTTATCGATTTCACCAAATTGGCAAGCTAGTGGGCCCACTGGCTTGCCAATTCAGTGAAATTGGCAATGTAGTGGCCTATTTGAAAAAATGGGTACAAGAAATGGGGTCTCCTGGTGATTTAAACACTAGTAGAATTTGGCAAATAAATGACTACGTGACTAAAACTTGAAGTCACATGACTAAAACTTTTAGTCACATGACTAACACTAGTAGTATTTTGAAAATAAATGACTAATTTGGTCATTATAAGTGACTAATTTGTTAATTGGGTAAAATCACAACTAAATGACTAAATAAATGATTAATATCAGACAAATAAAAATGACTAAATAAATGAATAATATCAGACAAATAAAAATGACTAATATCAGATAAATAAAAATGACTAAATAAATTATTATTACTCTATTCTTTTTTCTTTCGAATTTGATCATAATCCATGGAGTTTAAACCCCCCTCATGGGACCCCTACCTAAGCTTGTTCCCCTCCCAAGAGCAGGTTCTTACGCATTACTCACCCGTTCACAACTGAAAACACCACTTCTTGTCTGAATTGCATGTGTTAAGCATGCCACCAATGTCCATCCTGAGCCAGGATCAAACTCTCAATGAAATTCATACTTTGATTACTTATTACTTATAGCTCCCTTCTTCGTGGATGAAGTTGATTCACAAATTATCTATCATCTATATAATATTAAGTTCTCTATCTAGATTCTACTAAGTCCCCTATTTATAGATTCTATTAAGTCATGTATATAATATCATTATATTATATTATATTAATAATATTTATATTATAATATAATATATAATAATATATATAATATAATATTTATATTATATAATATTATAATATTATATAATACTATAATATGAATATTATAATATAGTATATTTATATTATACAATAATATAATATAATATTTATATTATATTTTAATAACATTTATATTATAATATAATATAGTATAATATTAAATATTATATAATGAAATTATTTTACATAATGGGCACCATAATTACCGCCTAAAAATTTCATTTTAATAAACATACTCTAAACCCCCGGTCGAAACCTTATTTTTAGGTTGCAGCTCGCGAAAGCAGAGAAGTGAAAGGTCAAAACTAGTGAACTTTATTTTTAGGCTACAACTCGCTAAATTGGAGAAGTGAAAGGTCAAAACCAGCGAGAAAGAGTTTGGAGGAGCCCAAACCAATAACGGTGGGGAAAGCAACAAAATATGCAGGTAAAGGATTTGATCAGTTCCATTTTCTTGAAAGATTTTAAAGCCTTTTCAAAAAATCCGTTTTGTGCATATCCTGCAATCATTGTATTCCATGAGATGAAATCTCTTTTAGGCATTCTATCAAACACTTCATGTTCCTTGTGTATGCTTTCACATTTTGCATATAGGTCCATCAGAGCATTTCCTACTACAATATCAAGCAAATATCCCCCTTCCATTATGCCTTGATGCATATCCATACCCTATTCCAAATTTCCCATTTTGGCACAAGCAGGGAGGATGCTGACAAAGGTTGTAGAGTCTAGTTTGACACCTGCCATTTGCATTTCCTTGAAATTTTTTAAAACCTTTTCAATAAATACATTGCATGCATATCCTGCAGCCATTGCATTCCATGAGACAACAGTTCTTTCAAAGTTGTCCCTGTTTAAAATGATGGAAATGGCTCACATCTATCAGAACAATTTCTCTTGCAACAATCTTGGAGATGAATTTAGATGTAGTGTGGCAATCAAAACATACTTGAAGGTTCTTAACAACTCTAATAGTTTTACCAGGGGTCATATTTAATAAACCAAATGCAATTGCTAACTTTTCACTATGGTGGTAGATAAATGATTTTGTATACCCTGCTACCTTCATTTTCCAAGCCAATTCCTCCTACTTTGCATAGCTCTACCATGTTTGTGGATGTGATCTGTCTCCTACACAAAAAACATGTACTAGTTTATGGCCTTCAATCCAACTAATCCAAGTATCTTTTTAATTCCTCTATCTTTCATCAATCTCTTTACTATTTGAACCTTGTACATATGTTTTAGAGAAGAACATAAGTTGAAGCATTTGTAGGTGACCTCAACCAACATTCCACACCATTGAGATGAATGGAACCCACCTAAAATATTTCATAGAAAACTTGATCTAGATTGAATTAAACATATAATATGCTTAGAGAAATTTAACTTCATAGAATATGGGCTTATTCTTGTAGCTAGTGAAAGGCTTCAAGGAATATGAATGCATTCCTTGTTAACTACGTGTCTATGTAGTACTAAAAATGATTTGACAGTGATTTGGAAGTGGTTTGGTTGGAGCAATATTGAGTGCCCTTCTTCTCATTGATTCCCAGAGGTTTATTTCAGATCTAATTTCACTTTGAGGATTGAAATTTTGTATGGCTAAATGGACCTTGGTTCTTTGGAAAGTTTTGGGTTACTTATGCCCATGGAAGGCATTATTTGACATCTACAATGAGACTATTACTAAGGTTTGATTTAAGAGTAGGGTGTAAATCTCCTCAACAACACAATTTGATCAATCTTCAAGGACCTTCAAAGTCCCCTTAGGCAATTACATCAGATTTCTCAATTTAGGCTTGGAATCCTTGTAGCCATCAAAACTTGACCTTGCACAATATATTTTAGAGAAGTCCATGCAAGAACCTTCTAAACACTCTCTAAGGCTCACAACACATCCCAACACAATATTCCAATAGTTACCATGAGGTTTCTTTGTCACAACTCCGAGAAACAACAAACTACCCCTGTTTTAGGCTACTAAATTAGCAATCCTTTACAAAGGAAGTTATAGAAAGGCTTATCCCACGCCAAATTTTTCAATGGGGCAGAATTTTCCACCTGAAACAACCTCAAAATCCACAATTAGATCCCTTTGGTACAGCCTCTAGGTACCTTAAATCCCTCAAACCCTCCCTTTTAGGCAAAAATCTAAGGTTTTAATGAAAATCATATCTCCAAGCTTATCCAGGTCTTACCAACTAGTCAAACACATTATTTTACACCATCTTATGCTTAAAATTTCATAAACCACCTTGCCCTAATAGTCTATCATCAAATTCCCCATTCTAGCCTTCAATTTACAGAAATTTACAAAAGCAATGCATTAGGGCAAACCCACAAACCCATTAGCAGTCCTCTCTACCCTAATTGATCAGAATATCATTGAAAACAATTAAAAAATCCCCATTCCACTGAGATACATGTTAAACAATAGGTGGAAGGGGCTTAATTCATCATTTAGAGTATCAAAACTCTATGACATGGTATGTAGACCCGCAGACACTAAATTCTATCAAACTTGCACTTAATTAGAGTTAGGGCCTCAAATCACTTGGATAATATTGTTAATACATGCCCCAATAATATTTAGCAATATTTACTCATAAACCCTTCATGTACGGACCATGCTACAACATTAAATGAAGAAAAAATAGGAAATTCTAAGAAATATAGTGCTGAAAGTAATGAAACAACATTGAATTCTTCAAGAGGAGTAGTACAATGATGGATATCATGTATTTGAAGGCTCTTCAATTTCCTCTACTTCCTATACCCGCCAAACTACCTTTTAAACCCTTGTGACCATTGGTCTTTTCCATTACAAGCAATTTTGCACTAAATGACAACATTACAATTTTGAAAGCAAATTTTTACATAATTTGCCATCTCTTTATATTTCTCCCTTCCTAAAGACCTAAAAACACACATAATGGTCTCTTAGACCTCATTTTGAAAAAAAAATGACATTAGGAAACCAAAATTGGACTCAAAACTCCTTGAAGACTAAACCCTGCATTACAATGCACTTTCACAAACTCATGTTTGCCACTAAGGGTTGGGGTGCTCCTACACCATACAACCCCACTAAAAATAATTCATGCCACATGAATTGGGCCTTGTACCAATCTCTCCATGCTTCATACATCTTCCTCTGATCTACAAAATCCTGCCATTGGTTCATATACTGTGTCCTTGCATCTTTAACTATGGTTGCATATAGATATGGTTTCCCTTCTATATTCAGACATGTCAATGGTCTCTTACCTACTCCTAACTAGTTTCCTCCACCTACACTTGCAAACAAATACTTGTTAGCATTCCATGGAACTGCCTTCACCCTCATTCTATCTTCACACTTGTGTCTGTCATCAATTCATTGTCCATTCTATCTCTTTTCCATTGTCATCAGTTCTTTGGCTTTGTCAGACCTTGGTACCACTGCACCATCATATTTAACATCCTTTGTACCTATACCTTAAATTAGAGGACACACAATGGTCCCTACCACTACATTTTCATGCAAGTTCACTGTCAATCCACCACTTAACCCTGTATTTGTCTTTGGTTAATTCTATTTGGAGATTGCAATCCTCTTACTCTTGTACAAGAGTGGGGAATCTGTTCAAGCCAAAATCTCTTCATTAAATCCATTGGCCTAGTCACTCTCATTGTATGATGCTTTGAGTTTTATGGTGTACCCTTCAAATGGAATCATAATTTTTTATTGTTTTCATTCAAAGGAGTTATTTGTTGCCCAAAATCCCTTGGTTCAGTTACTCACAACATGATTCTTCTTCTGGCATATAGATCCAAGCTAACTCTCATAGAAACTCTACAATGTTGTATTTTCTCTTGCCCTTATTAGATATTTTTTTCTCACATTAAGCTTGGAACTCAAAGTATTTACTATTGTCGGTTTGTCTTCTTCATGCTCTTTGTGAAGCCTCTTTCATTATGTTGCCTATATCATTCATTGACTACTTGATAGTATCTTTCTATATTATTTTTAATTGATTGAATCTTCTTACCAAGAAGCAAGATACATGTGGTGTCAAATAATCAACTACTTTATTCCATGGTAAGCTAAAAATGTGGTATTTTGAGTGTGTCTTTCACTCCTTGCTGGATGAAGTTGTTCACATCTATATAGACCTTCAAAGGAGTTGTCATGGATAAAGAATCATCCTCCCTTAGATCTCTTGCGAGAATGCCTGAAAGCTCTTCAGATATCCACAATATCCACATGCTATGAGCTCTGATACAAAGATTGTGCATAGTTCTTCTCAATTTATTCAATTTGGTGCTATTATTTTTATCCTATGATTCAAGCTTCAAACCGACCCCTCTCATTAGTATTTATCTTCCAGAACTGTCTAGAAGAGGGTAATAAAAATCAGTATTGGAATATCTGAAAGTCAAAGATCCTTTCCCTAAAACTAAAGCTTTGTTCTCAACAAACTAGAGCTGAGATGATCCAAGAACTAGTGGAAGGGAAGTTGAATGAAAAATGAGAGCAACTAAAAGCCTTCCTAAGAAAAGTGCCCTTTCCACTATAACTGTCGATTCTAGTATCTCTTTGTTCATTTTTCTGGCATCTCCTCATTTTTCATTTCTTGATAGAGAGCTTCTGAAAGATGTCCAAGATGTTCTTCAATCCCAACAATCAATGTTGAGATAAAATGGAAGCATTGCTCTTGCAAATAAGGTGCTAAATCATTTATCCTTGAGAATGAGATTTATGTGCATGAAGAAAACTTAGGAGGTCTTCGAGAATAATTTTGGACCCCTCATCTATGGTATCTTTTATTTGACTAACCTTAGTTCCAAAATAAGCATTAAGGCAACCGAACCAGTCTTCATCATTTTTCATCATAAATCTAAAGCTCAACCCAAGTAAATTGACACTTTTTAGGTCCCCTCTCTTGACAAGCCAACCCTCACTAGTAGTTAATTTGTGCAAATTGGTTTCAACATATTTGTAACTTGCCAAAGATGTAACTATGGCTTCAAGGCATTTACCAACCTTAACTCTCTCATGCAAATCTACAAATCCATCAGCTATTATTTTTTTCATCCTACTAATTGTGAACCCCAATCCTTTATACCTACATAAACACAACAAAAAAACACATAATTAGATCAATATGCAAGTTAAGACAAGGATTCCCCATGAAATCCATTTGCAATGCTTTAATAGGAAATAAAATGAAGAAATGAACAAAGATAATAATGAAATCCTAATTAAGCATGCAAACTCTTGATCCCATGGGGGAGTTGGTGCCAAATTTGTGTGTAGGAAATGTCCCTTTCCCAACTCCTTTGTGTGATTGTTGATGATTTTATGAGTGATCCACTTTGATGAAGATTCAATCAAGCTCCATGATGAAAAACTTGCATATCCTAGCTAAGAACTTGATGAAATGAATAATATTTGAGGATGAAATTGAGTATAATAAATTTACTCAAATTGTGGATGCTCTTGTGAGGAGAGAAGCCTCTTATTTATAGATTTCAAAAATGGAAGAGAGAATGGAAATGAGCAATGTAGGATCATTCAACATCCAATGGCCAAATGCCACTTGTCAAGATGTGAATGGTTGAAGGTTGAGCACATTTTGATCAATGTGCATGATAAATGCCATGAGATTCAAATTTGAAATTTGAATCTCACATGTTGGAGGGAGAAGGAAATGGAGTTAATGTCACTTGGCTCAAGGCTAAGGACATGTAAGAGGCATTAAATGCCTTGTTGGAAGGACTAAGCCCATTTGAATTTGAATTCAAATTTGAGAGAATATTCCTCTTTTATGCCATGTGAGGGAAAATAGATGAATTAATAAATCGATTAAATTGATTTATTGGTGCAACTTGCAAAATCTAGAGGATTTTACTAATTGAGATTAAATTAATCAAAGATTGATCAATTTAATGAGGGATTAGATGATTCGACAATTTTGACTTAAATTGATGAATTGATTTAAATCAGAATTGAGAGGAAATGACTAATTAAATAAATGATTTTGATTTATTTAAATAAATGGGAAAATGTTAGATTAAATCAAATAAGGTTTAATTTATTTAATTTAATAAGAGGACCTTAGAGACTTTAATTAAATAAAATGATTTATTTAATTAAACATAAACATAAGGTTAATTAAATTAAATTGAATAATTTAATCAATGGAGGAGAAAGACTTAATCAAATAAACAATGATTTATTAAATTAAGAGATAAAATATGATGAAAAGTTGAGAGTATGATTCTGGAGGAAATGCTATTAGTAATCAGGATCAAGTGTGCCAAAATGAATTTGTACATTTTCCTTGTCTACATTTTGCCCCTCTTTGAAGCAATATACTTGTTGCATTGATTCAAAGAATAAACTGTTGTGATCAAAGTTCAAAATTTAAAAATTTTCAATTTTTTAAGATGCCCCACTACTACCCCAATGGAAGGATATTGCTGGTATAATGCCCCCTCGAGAGATCGAGCAGAAATGTTTGACTTTTCGATCGAGATCACGATAAAATGTTAGAGGAGTGGTTCTATTGATCAGAGGACAAAAGATAATTCTTTGATGTAGACAATTTTGATGATGTGTATACAGTCGTCGGCCATGGGTAGCCTCATATATATTTTGAGATCTGGGTATGTGCAGGATCATGATGGGCCAAAAAGTGGCAATATGATGGGTATGTGGCTGGTGACATTTTTTTTACCCAAAATTGATGAAACGAAAAGGGTTTTTAAAGGAGATTCTCAACTTTCCACCAATATAAATTATTCTTTACTTTGAATTTAATAAATTATTATTATTCATTTTCTATTGAATTATGACTAAAGTCCTGATTATTAGGCTAATTGAAAAACATCTATAGCTTTCAAACGGTATCATATTTTTTGAATCTAAAACATGTGTCACATTCTATGCTTTGCATAATATAATATTAAAAAATAAAAAAATGAATTTCATGAAGTTTTGACCAAGTTAAGGTGGTCAAACATAAGAGTCTTTATATTTTTTTAAAAAAATCATAAAAAGATTATAATTAATTATTTACTTGGAAAAAAATTACAAAAAATATGCATCACGTCGAGACATGATTCAACTACTTATATCTAAAATATTATAAAAAAATATTATCATTTTAATGTGGTTAGGGTGGTCAGACAGACACCTACTTCTTATTTTTTCCCTGAAATTTAAGTACTACTGTATTGAACTTTCAAAGTTTCACCAAATAGATTTTATTTAGCTGTAAATAAACCTAGTAATTTAGAAACTACATTCAATTTTCTATAAATTCTATTCTTACATATTTTTGAAATAATATAGATAAATTATAAAAAAAATTATGTTAAGTTGCCTAACTCTGATTTTTCTGAATCTTTTGCCACTTAAGGGCTTGTTTTTTCCATGATGATCTTGCACATACCCATCTCATACCTACTTTAGATAGAAATGCTAGTAAAGATAGAAGAATAAAAAGAATAAGATGGATGGAAGGAGGATCCAACAAGCCTACATTATGAATGATGATGATCATGATTTTCTTACCAAGAGTTGAGATTTTCGAAGGGCCAATTACTTTATGTTTGATAACACACATAGGTATGATGCATCAAGGTATAGAGGACCAGGATGGCATTGTACCTAGTGTGATGAAATTTGACTCATCAATCATATAGGAGTATTCTTGTTCACACTTAGCATGCATACCTCATTTAGGATGCAGTTCAAACATTCTAAACATCTTGGGCCAAAACATAGGAAAGCAAGCTTTCCCATGTGGTCAACAAGATATCTTAAACATCCTCTCCACAAACCAAACAAAGTACATATGACTAAGTTATTTTACAAGTGTATCCCACAAGCATAGTAGATAAAAGAGACAATGATCATTGCCCCATTACTTTCTCTCTAAACCTGTTTTGTTTAGGCATCATCGAGAGGTCCTTGGAATGAGTGCAAAATAAGATAAGTCAAAAAGACTAAGATAAAGTAAACAAACAAGATGATGTTCTTTGTACTGCTAGCCAAGGCTAAAATATTGCGAGGTACTTGATGCTTATGTCCATCATGGGAAGGATTCATCCTAGGACATGTTGTGATCAGGGTTTTGATGGGACTGATTGGGTGATAAGCTATTGATACTCCGAATTAATTAACTTGCTTGCTTACTAGTTTAGACTTTTGAGACTCTAACGATTAGGGTGTTCACTTTTGAACCTACTAGACTTGCTTATGATTGCTTCACGAAAGGATGAAGGTGATGGTTGATTAATTAGGAATGAGACAAACGTGGATGAAAGTGAGATGAGATGGATGCACCATTTTAGATTTTTTCAAATGTTTTGGGGCTGTTTTTGGTATTTTGTGTCTCAGGGGCCAATCAAGGATTAGCTTTGCCTACGTTCAAACTCAGAGATGAAGTAGTTCGACTGATGACAGACTTGACTCAATCATATAGATGGGCAAACAGATTCCCATTTTATTGCGATGGACACCCAAAGGACTGACCTAGGGTGTGAAATAGATGGGCAAACGGATTGCCATTGTGATGGATGCCTAAAGACTGACCTAAATGTAAACTAGATGGGAAAACGGATTGCCAAATGGGACAGATGCCTAAGGGCTGACCTAAAATTTGAAATAGATGGGCAAATAGACTGCCATTGCGACAAATGCCTAAACGTCTAACCTAAATGTAAACTAGATGGGAAAACGGATTTCCAAATGCGACAGACGCCTAAGGGCTGACCTAAAATGTCTCGGGGGATAATCAAAGATCAACCTTGCCTATGTTCAAGCTCAAAGATGACATAGTTCAGCAAGGTGAAAGATTGACAAGACTCAATGATGAATTTTTGAAGATTTTCTGAGATTTTTGACATGTTTTTTTGATTTTTTGAATGTTTTGAATTTGCGCATGATTTTGATGATTTGGACATGGATACGTGATGATATTACTGCTTTGTTTTGGGATTGAAAACCAAGCTTGGATTTGATTGATCAAATTGATGGATTGATAGTTTGACTAAGTGTGTTAAGTCAAACAAAAGTGATAATGCACTTGTAAATTCCAGGAAGTTGTGTTATCCTAGAGTAAACTTGTACATGAGGGGGTAGTTTGACTAAGTGTGTTAAGTCAAACAAGTGATAATACACTTGTAAACTCTAGGAAGTTGTGTTATCCTAGAGTAAAATCATACACAAGAGGGTGGTTTGACAAAGTGTGTCAAGTCAAACAAGGTGATAATTGATTGAATTTGATTGATCAAGATTGATGAAGCTTGGTTTGGAACAAAATTGTTTTCATGATTTGATGTGACGCTAACGTGCAAGTTAGATGTAATTGATATTGATTGTTTCAGATTGATGTTCAATGAAAGATAAAGCTTGATAAAGAACACCGTCTTGTCAAAATATGCCATGGGCTAGTGATTTGGATTTTTGTCTCACAAATGCTTTAACCAATTTCATTTCATGTTTTCCTATGTTTGGATCACCACATAAGTTTAGAGGACATAGATCAAGCTTTATTCCCAAAGCAAGATGTAAATATCTGCCCCTAGTGTCTAGCAATGCATGGAAGACCATAGGTGGATTCTTGGATAGGTGTATGGATAGATATGGTAAGCATGCAAAGGATGCCAAGGATTATCTTGTGACAAGATAAGGTGTTCGAACAGAGGAATGCTCATTTAGATAATTCTTCGAGTCTCAAATAATGTTTGGATTGGATAGGATCAATGAAAATGACCCATGTCAAGATGTTTACCACAAGCAAGTATAAAGTGTGCACCAAATTTTCATCAAGATTAAGATACCTTGGAGTATGGATGCAGATGGATGAAAATTGATTGGATAAATGGTTCATGGATGAACGGATGATATGGCTCGAATGATGGATTTATTATGGATGTGATAAGATTCTTTCACCCGAAATGGTGCAGGTAGATGCTCGATTCTACACAAAATGCCTGTTTGCCAGGTTTTCATCATGGTACCTATCCAAAGTGCCACCATAGTGGTTTTCACTAGAGGACGATTTTTTTCTTTACTGTTTTCAATCATTTTTTTGATTTTTATATTTTTATATTTTTTTGATTTTCTGAGAGATTTTAAGCTGATGCTAAACCACTTGGTGGTGCTGATGTTGATGCTTCTATCATAAAATTCCATCGGTATCCTACTTAAAGAAGTTTCTTTTCCAAGATACGTGCACTTGGAAGCAAATTTTGAGATTCTTGATCTGCTTTGTTGATACTGGAGTTAACTCTGTCTTTGTGCGCACATCATGATAAAGTGCCTTTTGAATCCTTATGATGAAGGGTCGTTGCCAGCACATGGTCAATGAAAGAATTGGATGTCATGCATGGAGGTGTGGATGGAGTGTGTTTAGGAATAAAATATGGATTGGTTGATAGTTTGGAACCTTTGACTCTCCAAACTTGGGAAGATGAGAAATAATGGGTGGATACAGAAGTGTGTGTGGAATTAGGACCAACTGCTTGATACACTTTGTATGTCACTTGAGAAGTAAGATTTCTCCATTGTGGACATCTTTGATGGATACTTTTCCCTTTTTAATTTTTCCCCATAGTTTCTTTGACTAATGGAGTATGATAGGGATAATCTTTCTTTGTATTTTTTGGTATCCACTTGTATTTGATTTGTCCTCCGTGCTTCTTAACTTCTTTTTCCTTGATTATATTCTTCATGCTTTGATTCAAATATCCCTTATTTTGATGTTGGTCCCAATTTTTGGATGGGGTGATGGGTGGATGAAGATTCATGATGTGGCTGGTTGTAGTATTGGCATTAGTTTCATCATAAGGACTATTCATGCCCCCTATGTTGATGCTTGTTTGAGACGAAGTTGCCCCCAGTTTTAAATAACCAAGACCTCGATCCTTAGGATTACCAATAATCTGCACTAGTTCTAGGCTACCTTGTTCATGTAGGCCTAGTCCTCTTCCTTGATAATTCATCTGTTGAAACATTTTATTTGCAAAAGGATATGATTTTCATTAGAAACAAGGTGTTGCTCCTTCTCTTCTCTATGGTGGATCTTCAAAGGTGATATCTCTTTTATTGCTAAGATAATTTTCCCTTACAAAGGTGAGTGATCCAAGTTTATAAGTGATAGGATCCTCCATATGTAGGATGAATGCCTGATTGATATCTTTAGCTTGTGAGATATCAGATTGTAATTCTTCTTTAAGAGGTGTTGATGATTCATTGTCCTCATAAAACTCTTCCTCATGATTTATTTCACAATATGTTTCTGATTCGCTACTTCTGTAGGAGCCCTCTTCATGACCTATTTCTGATGTCTTTGGATTTCTCTATATCTTGATCATGTGTACAAATTTTAAGAGTAGGAGACTCTTGTTCCTTTGGAATGATATCAAGAGTATGAGACTCTTGTTTTGAATGAAGATCATCTACGTGTCCATCCAAAGAAATCATCTCATGGGTAGATGGAGTAGTATGTGCTATATGGATGTGATCATCTCGTATAGATAGGAGAGTGTCCATTATATCATTGTAGTAGCTTGGAGATACAAATTCTTGATCTCGAATGATTTCAAAATTGCTTTCGACATGCTTTGGATCAAGTTCTTGACATGGGAAATTTCAAAAAATGGATTGCTTTCTTGGATATCTTTATTAGGCATAGGAAGTTTCTCAAATTTCATGAGGTCAAAGGATGTCCATATGTTTTGGAAAGGATCATTGCTAGACCTTGGTGAAAGATATTGATCATCATTTGGAATAAATTCTTGAGATATGTCCTCTAACTCATTAGGTGATGTAGAGACATTTTCAACATGATCATTGGTCAAAGGATCTTGATCATCATTTTCATCGATTGTGGTGGGAATATGTTGCAAGATTTTCTAAGCGAGTAATTCTTTCGTTTGCTATTGAGCCAACAACGCTTGTTGTTGGTCATGTTTTTGTTGTTCCAACAAAGCTTGTTGTTGGTGTAGTTGTTGTTGTGCCAACAAAGATTTTTGTTGGGCTCATTTTTGTGCTACTTGTTGATACACTTGTTGATGGATTGCTTGTAATAGTGCTCAGTATTGTGCTTGCGCCTATCGAGCTTGGTGTTGGGATTGAGCTTGAGCCTGTGCTTGTTGGGCTACTTGAGCTGCTTGTGCAACTTGTGCGGCTTGTTGGGCTTGGAGTTCCTTTTGGCGGGCAACTTGCAACATGATGGAGAATGAATTTGTCATGTTGTGTTTTGGCGGCCGTGGTGGTGGTGGCGGTGGATTGGGAATGGTGTTGACCGTTATGATGAGTGGAATGGTCACATTGATTGGCGGGGTTTGAGTAGTGAATGGTGTGATTGGGATGCTTGGTCCTTGAGACACTTGAGGGATGGTGGTTGTGTTGACTATTGGCATTGCTTGGATGGTCGCCATATGTTGTTGCAATATCAATGGAAAAATCTGATTATTTGATATGATGCTTTGATTTATGAAGGGGGTGTTGCTCAGAAGGCTCATGCCTTGATTGTTTGGTTGATAGATTTGTAAGTTTTGACTTTGATTTAAATCTACCAAAGGGAAAGGTGTTCCAAAATTTAGATTTGGCATGCTCACATTTGTCATACCATTGATGTTTGGAGGAGATAATGATCCCATGTATGGATTGCATATGTGAGTTTCAATAATCAATTGGAATTGTAAGGCTTGGATAGTTTGGTTGACTTGGATTACTCATGATGTATGAATAGTGTTTATATTCCATGTTCCTCTTGTGTTTTGACCTTGTTAACCTCTGAGGGTTTTAGGACCAATGATGAGATGAAGGATGAAAGGGTGAGTGATATGGGTGTTTTGAACTTTTAGGAACTTTGGATCAATGCTAGACTTTAGGACTTATTTTTTATTTTGATTTTGATTTGCGGATAGTTTGATTAAGTGTGTTAAGTCAAACAAGGTGATGATGCACTTGTAAACCCTAGGAATTTGTTTTATCCTAGAGTAAACTCGTAAATAAGAGGATAATTTGGCTAGGCGTGTTAAGCCAAACAAGGTGATTTTTGATGATGAACTTATAAACCCTAGGAAGTTGTGTTATCGTAGGGATGAATTCACTCAAGAGGATGATAATTTGACTAAGTGCGTTAAGTCAAACAAGATGATGTTGATTTTTCCTAAAAGTCTAGCATAAGTGATGTTTTTAAAGTTCCCAAAAGTTGTTGGTAAAATGGGATTTGATTGATGTTTGAGGGATGGGTGAGAGTGATGACGTGATCCTAGACAAACCTAAGAGGACTTATTGACTAGACCAAGAATATGAAAAACATGCTTTTCCCTAAGAGTGGTTCAAACCAAAAGATAAATGTTTGCATGAAAATCAAATGACTCAAAAGAGACCAAGCACATGTGTGGTTCAATTGTCTTTTATCTTGCTTAGGTTTGGTTCTTTTTACCACAAACACTTTCTTGATTATGTTTTTCAAACTAAATGTCCAATGTCCTAATTTTCTTTCATCCCACAAAGTGCATTATGTGGAAACCAAGGAAATCAAGGGAAAGGTTTCCTAGTGTTGAATTTGGGAGAAACAAATGATTATTAAACCAAAGCACTTAGAAACCTCTAAGGATATAATCCATAGGGCAAGCAAGAGTACTTAGATTTGTCAAAGGATATTTGTTTCCTCCAAAGGGTTTGAAATTTTGAAGCTCTTGTGAATGTTTGTTTTCAAATGTTTTGAGACCCAAGCAAAGTTTTTTGATTTCAATGACATGCACAATCCTAGGATGAAGAGACAATATTTGTTGGGATCCCACTTGGATAAATCCAGCTACGCATATGCAGTGTGGATGATTAGATGCTTGACCACACAAGCTCCCCTTACAGTGCACTCACTTCTCGGGTCAATCAAGCATCAGTACCCATGAATCTCCCATGGCATAATTTTCATCTCTACAATAGAACCGCATGTATAATGTGGGGCGGCTTTAAAGGACATGACCTTTTGCAACAACAAATAGATAGGATTTGGCCTTTTCTAAACAAGAGGTTTTAATTGGGGCATTTCATTCATGGGGGACTATCCATGCGGTGAGAGACCATTGTTGCCCTTCTCGTAAGAATAATCCTCATGATTCTTGAACTTTCCTCAAGAATCCACACTTATATACTGGTTGGAAGTCACTTGGCTTTAGCGTGTTCTTGGTTGGGTCATTCCCTTGGGTGAGTAATTTTCCCCACAAGGAAGACCTTCTAAGATAATTAATAGCAATCTAGCATAGCCCGTAGTTCAATCATCCTTCATTGAAAAACAAAGGGAGAACACTCGCAATATACCGTGCTCACACTCGCATGCTTGGTTCAATTTTAATTCCAAAAATGAAATGTGGAGGAAATTATTTTATTCAACTTAAGATCACCAAAAGAACTTTTGATTCTCAAGATCACCATGAGGCGCGAGAGAAGTGAATACACCATTTTGATAATATTAACTTGAATAAAAAATTAAAAAACACAATAGCATTTGTTTATTTTAAACCCTCAAAGCAATAAATGAATTCATTTTAAAGCACTAAATCAAATGTGAAGTTGTCATGTTCAATCATTAACCTTTAAAAAAAATCTAGTAAATTTGCCTAAGGTTCTTTTTAATCCTTTTGTCTTGTTATTTTTAGAGCCCAAATTGAAATCTATTGAATCCTAAAAGCTTTAAAGAGATAAAATCCTTAAACTTGGAATTATAATTGCCTCCAAGAGTGTCTAAAGACACTTGATACAATAGAAAAATGATGTCATGAGAAGATTTTATTTTGTTTCCTCCTCCCCTTTTTTATTTCCTAACCTGCAAAAATACTCAAAATGTTAGATGAAATTAAGAAATAAGAAGGTACAAGGGTTACATGAATCATCAAGCATAAAAATCCTAAAATTTAGACCAAGTTATAGTGTTTTTTGACTTTAGATGCAAAATTTATAATTTTAACTCTAATAAAACTGATAAAAACTTCCACCATTAGATAGATTATGAAATTCTACCCCATTTCAAAAAATAAAGCGTCAAAAAAGACCTCTGTATGACCAAGATATCGTCATTTTAAAAACTGACTGTAAAAGCGCTAAAACAAAGCACCTATGTGCTAAAACAGAGCACGGATGTGCTAAAAGAAGGCTCGTATGTGCTAAAATAGGTGTGAAATGTGCTAAACAACTTGTAGATGCGCTAAAACAGTTTGCAGATGTGCTAAAAGATACTACGGATGCGCTAAAATAAGGATTAACGCCCAAAATTGTAAAAAAATGGTGGAATTTTAAAAAACGTGTTAGATTTGCAATTTCTTGCCCTCCTTCTAGTGCCAGAATGTGAACCCCAATCCTTTATACCTGCATAAACACAACAAACAAGCACATAATTAGATCAATATGAAATTTAAGACAAGGATTCCCACTGAAATCCATTTGCAATGCTTGAATAGGAAAGAAAATGAAGAAATGAACAAAGATAATAATGAAATCCTAATTAAGCATGCAAACTCTTGACCCCATGGGGGAGTTGGTGCCAAATTTGTGTGTAGGAAATGGTCCTTTCTCAACTCCTTTGTGTGATTGTTGATGATTTGATGAGTGATCCACTTTGATGAAGATTCAATCAAGCTCCATGATGAAAAACTTGCATATCCTAGCTAAGAACTTGATGAAATGAATAATGTTTGAGGATGAAATTGAGTATAATAAATTTACTCAAATTGTGGATGCTCTTGTGAGGAGAGAAGCCTTTTATTTATAGATTTCCAAAATGGAAGAGAGAGTGAAAATGAGCAATGTGGGATCATTCAACATCCAATGGCCAAATGCCACTTGTCAAGATGTGAATGGTTGAAGGTTGAGCACATTTTAATCAATGTGCATGATAAATGCCATGAGATTCAAATTTGAAATTTGAATCTCACATGTTGGAGGGAGAAGGAAATAGAGTTAATGTCACTTGGCTCAAGGCTAAGGACATGTAAGAGGCATTAAATGCCATTTTGGAAGGACTAAGCCCATTTGAATTTGAATTCAAATTTGAGAGAATATTCCTCTTTTATGCCATGTGAGGGAAAATAGACGAATTAATAAATCAATTAAATTGATTTATTGGTGCAACTTGAAAAATCTAGAGGATTTTAGTGATTGAGATTAAATTAATCAAAGTTTGATCAATTTAATGAGGGATTAGATGATTTGACAATTTTGACTTAAATTGATGAATTGATTTAAATCAGAATTGAGAGGAAATGATTAATTAAATAAATGATTTTGATTTATTTAACTAAATGTGAAAATGTTCGATTAAATCAAATAAGGTTAAATTTATTTAATATAATAAGAGGACCTTAGAGACTTTAATCAAATAAAATGATTTATTTAATTAAACAAAAACATAAGGTTAATTAAATTAAATTGATTAATTTAATCAATGGAGGAGAAAGAATTAATCAAATAAACAATGATTTATTAAATTAAGAGACAAAATGTGATGAAAAGTTGAGAGTATGATTCTGGAGGAAATATTGTTAGTAATCAGGATCAAGTGTGCCAAAATGAATTTGTACATTTTCCATGTCTACACTAACAAATAGGCTTTTAAAAAGTTCATCCCACAGACTCTTTGAGTGCTTCAAAACAATCTCACACACGCATTGCCAAGGAAACTCAACATTTGAACCAAAAACTGTTTTTAGCCACTCCAAGCTCCCTTCAAATGCATCCAGAATGTCCAATGTTTCTCTAATCAATGTCTCATTCTCTGCAAGTTCCTTGCCACTTTTAAAAAGATCAAGCAAATACTTCCCCCAAGCCTATCTGTAGAGAGAATGTCATCTGCACATGTCTTAAGCCACACTAAGAAGACTTTGATATAAATTCGCTTGACAAAATCATCATGGTAGCTTGTAGCTTTTCTCCATGACATTTCCACAACTGCACCTCATTGTCTGGGTTTGGAATCCCACCAAAAAACTATGATCCAGGTGGCACTGCTAACACAGTCTTATAAAAAAGAGAAAAATCATTTAGAACCTCCAAGAAGAGTTCCCTAGCCTAACACAACATTACCTATATGACTCTTACCACATTAAAATAAATGGAACTGACTACCCCCACCTTATCGGTCTATCAACTGAACATGTCTTCCCATGATGAGTCTATGATTCTATTTTTTCATCGATGTGAGGATTTTGAATGAAAAAAAATAGTTTTGTATTAAGTTTACACGTTTCCCTTGCATTTTATGAATTTTGTTTGCCTGTAAGAGACCGTACAACTTCAGATTTTGTTTGAAGTATGGCATGGCATGGTAGGGAATTGACTCTACTTTCAAATGCTTCAATTTTGATTGAAAACCATTAAGTGAGGTGTGAGCTATCTCTGTTTTATTGAAACTGCTTTGTTTTGGTGCAAGTTGGTGGTTTGAGAGTATAAAAATGAGTTTTTAGCGCATTCCATCTATTGTAGCCATTGTAACTCAGTGGAATGACCCCATTTGATGTATTATAGGTTTTTTAAATTCTATGGAGGTCTGAGGGAGTGTGTATGTGGGTTTTGGGTGTTGCCCTAGGTTGAATTTGAGTGTTTTTCCTTATGAAAGTGAGTAACTAAAGGGTGTCTCATGATTTTTGTGGAGAGAATAACCTATGCAATTAAATTTTAATCTTTTACAAGCATAATTAAGAGTGTTTGAATAGGTGGCAAGGTCTGAGGAGGCCTAGAGGTATTATTTTCAATAAACCCTCCTTTTGAGGGCCTAAAATCAAGGGTTTCATAGTTTTCTATGTTAGAAGAGTCATCTCTAGAAAATAATTATGGATTTAGTGGTTTAAGGGCATGGGAAATTCTGCTCCAAAGTTTTAGTTTTCTGTGATAAGTCTAAAGATGAGTGGCTTTGTAATTTAGGCCCAATTAGCCTAATTAGGACAACATAGAAGTGGGAGTTTCAAGAGTTTGGTCCAAAGGACTTGTGTCTAATCTTGAGATATGTTGTGTAACTTCCAAGAGAGTCTCTGAATCAATTATTTTTTTGTAGTCATTTGGCAGGTTTGGGAGTTATGGCCTAAAAACATGATTTACATGGCCACTAGAGTTGAGGGTGTGCACAAGCGAAAGGAGCCCTGAGTTAGTTTCAGACTTTGTGAGTGAGTTGGAGTGGAAAAATGTTCCATCTTAATCTTGTTAGATGCCTCTCAAAGGAATGTTGAAAATTTGAGTTGTTTTGAATTCCCTATGTCTGCATCACCTAGTTCCCCTGATGCAATGATAAAAGTCAAGAGTAACACTATTGAAAATAGTTTGAAATGTCAAATTGATAGTTCAAGTCACCCTAACACGTCCATCAGAAAAAATCTCCCCGATGATCTCCTTCGACTAGACATCTACCATCAGAACAAGCTAGAAATCTCACTTCAATAGTTTTGGTCACACCGACGGTTCTTATCGGCAAGACATTCATAGGTCACACCGACATCGACCAGAATTCTGTTGTCGGAATGAGTTTGGAATCTCACTCTGACAGTTCAAGTCATACCGATGACTTCCATCGGCAAGACAAGTCCTAGGTCACACCGATCTGATCCCTTTAAGAATTTAGAACACAACTTCTTATAGACAAGACATTCCAAGGGTCTCACCGATTCTACTCTTTTAGGAGTTCCATGTCAGTAAGTTTGAGGCACTTTTTCCAATTAAATAATTTTAGAGGTTTTGATCAAGATATTCATGTGGTAGCCTCAATCAAATTCCCTAAAAATATCTACACATAGGCCATATCTCTCACTACTTGCACACATTCTTTGACCCAACCTCCTCAAAGCATCTCTAAGGATTTGGAATTGATAGTCTGTATCCTTGCAATGCCATGAATAACAACTACTCCGAGGAAGTAAGGGCCCTCTATACATGTGACCATTATGTTGATGAAATTGTATTCCTTCTATTTTATCTGGTGAAAGTTCTCAATTTTTGGTGAGTTTACCTTTTATAGTATCTATTCTCATATTTTAGAGGTTATAGATTAAGAGGATAAGTTTAGTGTGGTGAATAATCACTGCCCTAGTCTGAAAACAGGGTTTTGTGAGTAAAGATGGAGGTTAGAGTCTAGGGATTATAAAATACCTTTAAAAGTGGACTTTTCATGGAATAATAAGCTTGTGCAGACCAAATAAAGAGTGATCCAAGTATTTGTTGTGAGATTTTGGGTTTGGAGATAAAAGAAAATAAAGACCCCTGTGGTAGCCAAGGCCTAAAGAGGCATAATTCTGATTGAGACAATCAATTTTGAATCATTTGGTCCAAAGGAACTATACCCCACTTTGACATATGTTTTAACTAAGCCAAAAAGGTATCTAAAGGTGTGGTTAGTTTTGTGTAAATGTGTTTATCTTGGGAGAAAAGCTCTGACAGACCGTTTTGCAGACCTACTATGATTGAGGATTTTTTTACATAGATCAAGATTAGATTAGCATACATATACATGCAATAGAAATAAAACCCACAATGAAAATAGAATGCATAGGAAAATAAAGTAGAGAAAAAATAGGGGAGATCTCACCCAATCCTTCCTCCTCCATGGCTGACTTCCATTGCACCTTCTAGCTTGCTGTGATGATGAGTGTGCCCTCAGATTCTGATGAGAAAACTCTACTATATAGCCTAGCCCTAAGCAAATTTTTGAAGGATTTACTATAAACTATGCAATAGAAATTAAATTCTAAATGCAAGTAATTAAATGACACAATATGAAAGAAACTAAAACTCAAGAAATGCAAGAGTAATTCGCAAGAGTTAAAGAGATTCAATAAATCAAGAGGTGTTGAAATGAGAACAAAATTGACATTTTATAGAAAATGCAATTTTGGATGGATGGACGAGATGAGAGATTGAGAAATGCCCTAGAATCAATGGTCAAGATTCAAAATAACAACTCTCAATTAGGGTTAGGGTAAAATTCCCAAATGAGTGCACAAGATTTAATTTAAGAAATTAAATCAAGGATGGGGAATAAACGTGACAGTGAGATGAAAATTAGTAAAAATCAAGAAGATAATGTTTGAACAAGAAGATGAGATTTAGAAAATTAGTAATTTTAGCAATTACTTGATTTGTAGAAGAATATTACCATTTTGAAATAAAATTAATTCAAAATATGGATTTAGTGAGATAGTAAATAATTTATTTTAAGATTATTTACTAATAGAAGTGACAGTTAACCATGTGACGCTATTTTAAATAAATTATTTTATTTAAAATGAGGGAAATTTCAAAATAAGGCAATTAAATAATTAAAGATAATTATTTAATTTAGAGAAGGTGATTGATTAATTAAATTAATTAATAAATCTATTTAATTAAAAAGAGTATTTGGGAATTAGTGACATATTAAATAAATAAATAAAAATATATTTATTTAATAATCAAGAGGACATAAATGATAAAGATTAATTAAATAAATTGAGAACTTTATTTAATTATGAGAAGACATTAGATAATTAGTCACACATTAAATAAATAAATAAGATCTATTTATTTAATAATCATGGAGAATAAAAAGATATGAATTAATTAAATAATTATGAACTATTTAATTAATAGTCTAAAGTGAGTTAGAAACATAATTAAAATGTCATAATTATGCTAGGACGAAAAGTGGTAAGATAGTGCTTGCAGGCCTAGGTCATTTTTATGTGTCTACACCTACAAGCTTTGCATTCAGTTTATGAAGGAATTATGACCAAATGAGGAAACCAATGTTCTTGTGGTTGGTGATAAGTTGAATTATGTTGATTCAACCATAATGGAGAGGTCCCAGGTTTAGAGTCGGTGGCTTGTGCCTTTTATTCTAAAGTTTGTATTTGTAAAAGCTATTATAGCTCATTAAGGACAGTTTGGTGATGAGATGGTCTTATGCTCATATTTGAAGGAACCTAGTCTATTTTAGTCAATCATTTTCAAGTTGTTAAAGGTGGTTTGAAGGCTTGACAAAATATTGGAACTCTGATTATTGGGTGGATGTTTGATGGCTTAAGGAATTTTGTGTTTTGAGGAATGAATAATGAGTGAAAGATGAGAAAACAAACAAGGATGGTTTGTTGAAGATTGATTTTGGTCAAACTGAGATTGTAGAAGGTATGCATTTCTTTCTTTACTTGCATCAAAATAATCCTAAGCCTATATTCATATGTAACCTACAGCTAGCAAGAAAACACATCCACACAACCACCATAGGTTTAACTAGCATCTTAATGATATAGTTTAGAGTGTCCTCGAGATAGCCAGCATGGGCAAGAAGGTCACCCATGCACACATAATGATCAACTGTAGGTGTAATGCAATACTACTTACTCATGTGATTGAAGTATGCACAACCCTCATCCACTAAACCTCCATGGCTGCATGCACAAATAATACAAACAAAGCTTACAATTTTAGGATATGTGTCAGAGTGCTTCATTAATTCAAATATTTTGAGAGCATCCTTGCAAATTCCATTTTATGCATATCCTACAATTATTGAATTCCATTAGATGACATATCTTTGAGGCATTCCATCAAAGAGTTCACATGCCTTGTGTACGTTTCCATATTTTGCATGCATGTCTAATAGAGCATTTCCAACCATAATATCTGACAAAAATATCGCATCCATTATGCTCTGATGGATGTTCATATCCTGCTCCAAAGCTCCCATTTTGGCATAGGTAGGGAGGATGCTGACATAGGTTGTGGAATTTGGCTTCACACCTACTAATTGCATTTACTTGAAAGTTTCTAAAGCCTTTTTAGCAAACCCATTTTCTGCATATCCCACAATCATTGTATTCCATGAGATGGTATCTCTTTCAGACATTATGTCAAAAATTTCACATGCCTTGTCTATGATTCCACATTTTGTGTAAATGTCTACTAAGGCAGTTGCAACTACAACATATGACAAAATTCCTCTATTATTTATTCTTTGATGGATGTTCATACCTTGTTCCAAGGCCCCCATTTTGGCACAGGCAGGAAAGATGCTGGCAAAGGTTGTGGAATTTGGCTTTATACCTACCAATTATATTTTTTCTTGAAAGTTTCTAAATAGTTTTCAACAAATCCATTTTGTGCATATCCAACAATAATTGTAGTCCAAGAGATGGCATCTCTTCAAGGCATTATGCCAAAAAATTCACGTGCTTTCTCTATGCTTCCACATTTTGCATATAGGTCAACCAAAGCATTTCCAACTATAATATCAGATGAAAATCCCCCTTCTATTATGCTTTGATAGATGTCCATAACTTGTTCCAAAGCTTCCATTTTGGAACAGGCAAAGAGGATGCTGGCAAAGGTTGCGGAGTTTGGCTTTAAACCTGCAAATTGCATTTTCTTGAAAGTTTCTAAAGCATTTTCAACAAATCTAATATGTGTATATCCTACAATTATTGCATTCCATGAGATGACATCTCTTTGAGGCATTCCATCAAAGAGTTCACATGCCTTGTGTACATTTTCACATTTTGCATAGATATCTAACAGAGCATTTCCAACCATAATATCTGACAAAAATCCCCCCTCCATTATGCTCTGATGGATGTTCATACCCTGCTCCAAAGCTCCCATTTTGGCATAGGTAGGGAGGATGCTGGCATAAGTTGTGGAATTTGGCTTCACACCTGCTAATTGCATTTGCTTGAAATTTTCTAAAGCCTTTTCAACAAATCTGTTTTGTGCATATCCCACAATCATTGTATTGCATGAGATGGCATCTCTTTCAGGAATTCTATCAAACAGTTCACATGCCTTGTCTATGCTTCCACATTTTACATACATGTCTACTAGGGCAGTTGCAACTACAACATTTGATGAAATTCCTTTATTATTTATGCTTTGATGGATGTTTATACCTTGTTCCAAAGCCCCAATTTTGGCAGAGGCATGAAAGATGCTGGCAAAGGTTGTGGAATTTGGCTTTATACCTGCCAATTGCATTTTTGCATGAAAGTTTCTAAAGAGTTTTCAACAAAAGATAGAAAGGAAAATAATAAGCCAGTTCAAATACTAGCCAACTCCTCAAAGTAATGTTCACTTTCTGTCTTCTTGGTACTTTTTGGGTCTATCAGCTCAAAGATTTGGATTGCCATCCTACGCTACTATCAGATTATTTAGGGAGACCACATGGTACATGTATGAGAGTAACAAGTACAAAAGAACCAAAAAGAAGAGCAACCAAGAGTTAGAGCATCACATATCACATTATAGTCCACCTTATCTCAACTACTATTACTACCAAGGACAACACTGTGAAAAACCATGTGGCCAATAGGTTGAGTCACATGTCGATATCCTATAGCTGGGTATGTCAATTTATAATGAATAAGGAGGCATTTTTTGTTTGTTTGTGGAGGGCTTGCATTAGGGACAAGTAGGTACAAACTAGTGTAACACCACTTTGTTTGGAACTGGGATGAACTGATAGGGTGTCCACACTTCTTCCAAGCATATTGTTTCTTTGAGATAAATTCTCCTTATATGCACCTATAGATGTGCAAATATATTTCAACAAGTAAACATAGAAGAAACATATAAGAAAATTTCAAATATATGCACCTATAGATGTGCAAATATATGACTTCAACAAGTAAATATATATATATGAGTTCAAAGCATAGAAGAAACATAGATCTTAAGAGTTCTCTCTCAAATTTTGAAAAGGTTCTGGAGGTCCACCCTGAGAAATGTGAGAGCTTAAAAGTTGTAGGTTATATATATGCTTAGCAAGGGCAGGTAGAGAAGACTTTGGAAATTTTAAGAAAGGCAACTCAAATAGATCCACGTGATGCGCATGCATTTATCAAGATGGGTGAGATTAATATCTCTTAAGACAACAAAGTCTCTTTTAAAGAAGAGAAGAGAAGAAGTACCCATTGAATTATTAAACAACATTGGGGTTCTTCATTTTGAGTGTGATGAACTAGATTTGGCTCAAGTTTCCTGATTATGTGGATGCATATCTATGTCTTGCAACCATGGCTCATTCTTGGAATGGGATCCAACTAAGCCTAGAATTGATTGGAGATGCACTTAAGGTGGATAAAAACTCATCAAATGCTTTATGTATGATTGGCTTGACATGGAACTGAAAACAGATGACTGGCTTAAAGTAAAAGAAATAATTAAAGTTGCACAAAGTGAATCATATGCGAAGAATTCTTATGTTGACATTTCACTTAGAAATTGGAATTATTTTGCAACTTTTCGCAATGAGAGGAGGGATCCAAAGAATGAGGCAAAACATCTTTAGAAGGCTAGAGAACTGTATTGTAAAGATTTGGCACAAAGACCAAGAAATTTTATGCTACAAATGGGGAAACCATTGTGCTAGTTGAAAGGAGTCAATTTCATATTGCAAAGGAAATTTTTACACAGGTACAAGAAGCAGCTGCAAGAAACATGTTTGTTCAGATTGATATGAGTGATATCCTTTCTACTCTATTGACATTCATGCTACTTGACAATCTATGCATTTTATTTGCATTAGGATTTTGATCTTATACATACCTGTTTCTAAATAAGCAATTAATGACTTATCAACTTTCGTTGATAAGTCATTGACTTCTTATTATATTCTTTGCATATAAGTCATTGATGACCTGATTGCATATAAGGTATATATGTTTCAAGTATCAAGTTGTAAATATGCAATATTACAAGGATATTCTTGACACTTTTGTCAGTATAATGGGTCCATTACAGTTTCCACCTTGATAATTCACGAGGAGAGTATTGACAATACATTTAACACTTGTACTAGATGTTGAAACTTGGATAGTGAAACTTCAATGTTTATTCTACTATATGAAGACAATAAATCTGAAGCTTAACACTTGTGTCACTTGAATCTTGTTGAAATCTTGATTCACTTTATTTGATATCATTTACATTCAAGTTGTTTGGAACAGTTGGTACTTGGAATCTTCACTGTATATTTTTGGAAATTGCTTTGGTTTCCTCACACTCCATACATCTTGATAGTGATCTTGTTCATATTGTGTTGATTCTTTGGATACATCCATACTTCACAAGTGGTGTGCATTGTTTCATTTGGTAGTTTTTTAACTCTGGTTTCACATAATGATTTGCTCTATGGTTTTTGAGTTGAGTCGGAGAGAAAGAACAATTCTCTTCAATGATTTACTCCTATCCATAGAGTCAGGGGGAGCTTTTCACGCTTATTTTTACCCATGTTGGCAGTGTTGGCATTATGGTTTTCTGTGGTGTATCTATGATGCATGACAATATACTGTATTTTTATGCACCATACTTTCATTTTTGCAACATTTCTGATTGTCTCTCTTTTGGCATTGTTGTCAAAAGGGGGAGAAAATGTGCAGTAGTTTGACAGTGAGCAGTGATAGTGAGTTTGATCAGTGAGAAGTGATAGTGAATCTGATCCAGTTGGTGACAGTGAGTGAATGTTTTTTATCTATCGTGTTTTTCTTTAGTGGATAATTTTGGTACAGATTCTTGAGTAGTTTTTTATTACAGATTGAACAATTTTTTTGGAATTACAATGGTTTATTTTGAGCAGTGGTATTGTTGATTTCTTGTTTGGTCTTGAAGATTCACATTTTGATCTGACAATCTTTGTGACTTTTGACAGGGCAGATTATGTGCTCATCATAGTGACATTTCTAGTCCAGGTATATTGTTTTTAGTTGATATTTGGCTTTGATGTTTTATCTTATTGGGGTTTGACATCAATGCCAAAGGGGGAGTTTCTTGTCCCCTAAAGCGTGTTGGCATTAATGTCAAAGGAAATAATATAGTAAGGTGATCTTGTTGCATTACTCTCCTTGGCATTGTATGGGGTATATCAATCAGAGTTCCTAATTCAGATTATGTAAGGTGACAAATGTGTGTGATTAAATGCACATTGTACTACTTTTCCTATTAATGTGATTACATTACACTACATGACAAGTTCTTGAGGAATTTTTTGCATATTAATCAAGTCTTTTTATATTGCTGATATTGGCATTTTTGTTTTATAATAGTTTATGTTTGCTTGAAGGTGATTTGTAGATCTAATGTTGTTTTGTGTCCATATGCAAGCATATTGGTGTTGCTATGATGATAATCATTTTATTCAGTTGGTTTCAATGCCTATTCAGGTGATGTACAGGTGATGTACATGTATTCAGTTGGCAGTGCATATGCAGGTATCAGTTGGTTTCAGGTATATGATGGTTATTCAGTGCTCATCATATTTACAATGTGCTTTAAACCTCATCATGTGATCATATTTGTATTACCCTTCATGATGAGGATTGTTATGACAAAACAACAAGGCATTGCATTGTTAAGGCTTTGAACAATATTTGTTAAAAGGTTATCAAAGTGTAACTATTACTTACAATGTGTCTTCGTTTGTTTGCCCTAATTTTTTGCTTTCTCTGTGCTCGAGCTCTGTAACTTCACTCATGGTGGCTTCCCCTGCTCCATTTCCCACCTGCTCCTTGCCAGGCGTAGGTCTCCTCTCTGGTTTGTGCCTCTCCAATGGTCGCGGGTTCTCCCCTGTTCTACTTCATTATGCGAGGACTCCCATCAATCTTCCCTGCTTCTTCACTAGTTGTTTGTGTGAGGATTCTCCATTGCATTACATGCGCAGGCCAATCTTCCTTTATGCTCGCCTCCTCTTTTTGCAGGCGCTCCTGTGACTTCCCATTTCATTGGTGCGGGCCCTGTATACTTCATCTGTGCATGGGAGTCTCCTCACTGGTTTGCTGAGGGTCCATTGGTCTTCCCTCAACTCTCTGCAACCTACTCCATACTTGCTGGCAAAATTCCCTTACCACTAACTGCGCGGGTTCTCCCTACTGCCTGGTGCGCTATCCCTTCAACCAACTGCGAGCTGCCTCCACTGGTCTTCCCTTATGCGCGGGGTTCTCTCTCAAGGCCGCGTACCCTTCTCATGGTGTGGGCCTCTCTTGTGGTGTGCTCTCCATTGTTGGCTTTTTGTTGACTGCGGGCTCCACTCACCACCAAGCACAGGTTGTCCACTCTGCAAGTCGTGCCTAGCTCTAAAGCTTGCTCCATACCTGGCTACAGGCCGCACCCTCCACCACTCTGCTAGGCGCGGGCTCTCCATTTGGTCTCCATCCACTCACCTGCAAATTCATTTACATGAAAATTTCTAAAGCCTTATCAATGTTTTGTATTTGTGCGTAACCTTCTATTCACTTTGCAGGTCACGCCCCGTGCTGCTTTGTTCCTCTCCTAAGTTTGTGCACCAGCTACATAGCACATATCACATACTTGTCTTTGTTTTCTTTCTGCTCCCAGTTGTCACGTCCTTTAAATCCCTCATAATAACACAAGGTATTGACAGGTACCCCTGGTATGCATTGAATCCTTTGTTTTAGTCACTAGACACAACCAACAAGGAACCATTCATCAACTCTGCCCTATGTGCATGTGCCATTACAATTCTAAAACCCTTTTAACTTTTATTACTTCCATCTTTGGGCTTTAGATCAAACACAGATCCGAGACAATTTCTAATGATATTCTGTTCCAAAGAATCTTGTCATCCATAAGCATTTGTTGATATTCAATCTCATGCGTAGCAATTTCATATGGCACATAGTCAATTTGGTGGCCATATTGCAATCCAAACTGATTCCTCTTCCACTCCTACTACGTGCCTTTCCCTCAAATTTACTGCATATGCTTGGAAAATATTAATGTCTGAACCTTCTCACATATCAGTCTATTCCATTTTTATCATTTGTAGTTTAACAGTTATATGCAATTGTAATTATGTGCTCCTCCATTATGTTGACATTTGGTCCCCATAAAATTTGCCAGACCCTAAACTTGAACACCATAAATCTTCACAAAATCAATTGCTCCATTAGTATATGTAGATGTTCACACATTCAAGAAAATTTGAAAAATACGATGGCCCTATCCCACAGTGATACCAAGTGCAACATCATCTTCAAGCTATCCAGAAGGTCCTCCTTTCTCTTTGTTTACCATCTCAAAAACATTTACCTAACATGGTTGCATCATTATAACAAACACAAGTCAAGACAGTGCAAGGCATGTTGAGCCCCTTGTGGGCTCGGCTAAATTTTTTTTTTTGTTTTCAAACAAGATTCATGTTCAAACGATCCCAGGACAACATCTGGATGCATTCGAAGTGAAATGGTAAACCGGATTGCCATCAGAAACTATTTTCTGTCGCTTTTGCAAAATGGTCAAAACAGGCCAAGTAGGCTCAGGAATCACACTTGAAACCCAGACAAACGACCTCCGGGAGACACCAATTCTTGCAAGCATTTAGACATTTGATCCATGAGTACAGTGCAAAAGATGGCTTAGAGAAATGAATTAAGAGCTGAAAGATATTAATCAGCAAAGTTGCCCGATTAAACTTTTCTGAAACAGCAGCTGTTCTGAACCAATTAGAACACATCCGACTGCTAATTTGTAAACATAACAAATCAACTCCTGACAAGCTGCCATCAAACACAGTAGAAAATTAAGATACCCTGAGCACGTGTGCAAAAGGAATTGCTTTGAAACATCCTTGATCAAAAGATATTAACGACCAAAGTTGACCAGTTAGAAGGGCTATCAGGAATGCAATTGCAAAAATGAGCAAACTGCATTTGGTTTCGATGTGCTAAAAATAGCAAATCAAAACATTAGACTCTGAAAACTGACACATGAGATCATTTAGGTATAGAGAACACAGAACAACATTCATTTTGACATAACAGTCAACTGGTTGCGAAATCCAAGCTCAAACAGGAGGCTGTTTTGCAAACTGTCAAATTTGCAGACAACAAAACAGTGCAAAACCCTCCAGCTTCACTTTTCAAAACCCTGACATAACCTATTGTGGGAAGCTGAAAATTGACACACATGCTTACATGTGTCAATCAAACACGTCTGCAAATGGGTTTTGCTTGGAAATCATCATGCCTCAAGTTCTGATTCTCCAAAGTGGGTCATTCAAACTAACCCCTCAAATGCACTTCTGAAAGTGCAGTGGCAAAATTTCTCAAAATGGGCACCTCAAATCTACAAAATTTGAGAGTGCCAACATAAGGAATAGTTAGAGATGGAAGTTACGTTTTAATTTGAAAATTCAAAACACTATATGTAGTTCCTTGAACTCATTCTTCATTGCATTGAGCAGAAATGGAATATTATTCTTAGATTGTACAAGGCATTTTATTGATTCATATTCTGTAAATGAGAGTTGTATTGATAGCACACTCTATTCTTTGTAAAGTTGATCAATTTTAGAATTATCTCATAGTGTTGTATATACAAGCATATATGCATCATTATGTTGTACTTGAACTTTTGCCTCTAAATCTTAAGTGATGTGAGATCAGAGGATGTTATAGAGAGAAACATAGATGATACTCTATGTATGAAATTCAAATGGTGTTTGTGAACAGTGAAGTATAGCCAGTGAGGCATTGAAAAATCTATTATTGAGATAGTAATCCCAGTGAGGCATTGCAAACAACATTTTTTATCAGATTAAGCCAGTGAGGTATTTCGAGTGGTTTTTATTCCCCAAGAGGGTTTTCCACTCAAGACAATTCTCTGTGTCATTTTTATGTGATTCCTTGTTTTACATTGTCTATTAATTTCAGCTATGCTTCATCTTGTTTAAAAATGCAAATCAGAAAAGTTGTTTTTTAAATTTATGTGAATTTGTATGAACACTAATTTGTGAGAATTAAGTTAGATTTGATTTATAATTTGAATCATTGATTCACTCAAATAAATAACTAAACCATGACTAAATAAATTACTACTATGACTAAAATAAATGAATACAATGACCAAATATATGACTACAATGACTAAATATATGACTAAATTGATTACTAAATATATGACTAAAAAAATCACTATCATGACTAAATTAATGACTAAATCAATGACCAAATCAATGAATAAATAAATGACTAAAATATTTTAGTCATAAATTTGATTGTGTTATAAATGACTACAAATAAACCACTAAAATAGTCACATGACTAAAATTAATGACTAAATAAATGACTAAACTAACGACTAAATAAATGACCAAATCAATGGCCAAATTAATGACTAAAGTCAATGACTAAATAAATGACTAAAATTGTTTGGTCATAAATTTAGTGGTGTTATAAATGACTACAAATAAACCACTAATAGTCACGTGATCAAAGTTAGTCATTTATATGCAATTTTTAGTAGTTTATTTAGTCATATATTGCTATTTGTGTACTAGTCAAATCACCGGGAGACCCCATATCTTGGACCTATTTTTTCAAACAGGCAAGTTAGGTTGCCAATTTCATCGAATTTCCAAGCTAGTGGGCCCACTAGCTTACCAATTCGATGAAATTGGCAATGTAGTGCTTGAAAATATGGGTACAAGAAATGGGGTCTCCTAGTGATTTACATCACTGGGAGACCCCATTTCTTGGACCCATTTTTTCAAACAAGGCAAGTTAGGTTGCCAATTTCACCCTCTCTCAACTCTCTCTCTCTCTCTCTCCCCCCCCTAAACCCTAATCTCTATACCCTATAAACTTAGCCTTAAACCTTCAACCCAATACCCTCAACCCTATACCTAATATCCTAAACCCTAATCCCTATACCCTATAAAATTAACCTTATACCTTCAACCCTGTACCTTAAACCATAAACCCTACACCCTCAATCCTCATCCTTATACACTATACCCTAAACCCTAAACATTATCCTTGAACCCTTAACCCTATAATTAGACACTAAATCCTACATTAAACCTTGTACCCTAAACCTTGAACCCTAAAACCTCAACCCTAAACCCAATACCCTCAACCCTATATCCAATATCCTAAACCCTAATCCCTATACCCTATACACTAAACCCTACACCCCCAACCTTGAACACTATACCTCAACCCTACACCTTCAACCCTCATCCCTATACCGTATACCCCCAACCTTATAACCTAAGCCTTGAACATCATCCCCCAACCCTATACTTAAACCCTAAACCCTACATTCAACCTTGTACACTAAACCCTAAACCTCAATCTTAAACCCAATACCCTCAACCCTATACCCATTATTATAAACCCTAATCCCTATACCCTATACACTTAGCCCTATACCCTCAACCGTTAACACTATACCTCAACCCTATACCTTAAACCCTAAACCCTACACCCTCATGCCTCATCTCTATACCCTACACCCTCAACCTTATACCCTAAACCATAAACATTATCCCTCAACCCTATACTTAAACAAAAAACCCTACACTCTCAAGCCTTAACCCTATACCTTATACCCTTAAACCTACACCATAAACCCTAATACCTACACCCTATACACTTAACCTCATACCATCAACCCTGAACATTATACATCAACCCTCAACCCTCAAACTTGTACATAAATCCTAAACCCTAAACCATCAACCCTAAACCTAATATCCTCAACCCAATACCCTCAACTATATAACCAATATCCTAAACCATTATCCATATACCCTATACACTTAACCTTATACCCTCAACCCTATACCTTAAACCATAAACCCTAAACCCTCATCCCACATCCCTATAACCTATACCCTCAACTTTGTACCTAATATCCTAAACCCTAAACCCTATTCCCTATACACTTAACCCTATAACCTCAACCCTATAACTTAAAGACTAAAACTTACACCCTCAACCCTCATAGGGGGAGGGAAGGATTGGGGAGAGAGAGAGAGGTTGGGAGGGAAGGAGAGGTAGAGAGACATGAAAGATAAAGAGTAGATAAGTAAGGATAGATGGAGGGAGAGAGAGGTGAGATAAAGAGCAATAAAGAGAGTGTGGTAGGGAGTGATAGAGGGATAGGTGATATAGAGAGAAGTAGAGATAGATAGAGATAGAGGGAAGGAGGGAGGGTGGGCGAGAGAGGGGAGGAAGGGAGAGGTAAAGAGGGATATGTGAGATAAAGATAAGGAGAGAGAGAATGGTGACATGTAGAGAAGGAGAGAGTTATAGAGAGGGAAAGAGAGAATGGTGAGATAGAGAGGAGAGAGTGAGAGAGAAAGAGGGTGAGGGAGGAGTGAGAGAGAGAGATAGAGCGAGGGAGAGGAGAGATACAAAGTAGATAGGGGAAAAGGTAGGGAGAGAGAAATCTAGTGAGAGAGAGAGAGGGCTAGGGGAGATAAATATAATTAGAGAAAGAAGGAGAGGTACAAAGAAGTAGAGAGAGAAGCGAGATAGAGAGGTGTAGAGAGTGGTAGGGAGTGATGGATGGAGAGGTAGGTAGAGAGGTATTAGGGAGATAGAGAGTAGACAGGGAAGGAGAGGGAGAGGTATGGAGGGGTAGAGAGGGAGGTGAGATAGATAGCAATAGAGAGAGTGTGGTAGGGAGTGATGGAGGGATATGCGGGTAGAGAGGGGTATGTGAGATAGAGAGAAGTAGAGAGAGATAGAGATAGAGGGAAGGAGTGAGGGTGGGTGATAGAGGAGAGGAAGGGAGAGGTAAATAGGGATAGGTGAGATAAAGATATGTAGAGAGATAATGGTGACATATAGAGAAGTAGAGAGTTACAAAAAGGGCAAGAGAGAATGGTGAGATAAAGAGGAGAGAGTGGGAGAGAAAGAGGGTGAGGGAGGAGTGAGAGAGTGAGAGAGAGAGAGGTAGAGGGATGGAGAGGAGAGATAGAGAGTAGATAGGGGAAAAGGCAAGGAGGGAGAAATCTAGTGAGAGAGAGAGAGAGGGATAGGGGAGATAAAGATAATTAGAGAGGGAAGGAGAGGTAGAGAGAGAGAGTAGAGAGGGAATGAGGGAGGGAGGGAGAGAATAAGATAGAGAGGTGTAGAGAGAGTGTTAGGGAGTGATGGATGGAGAGGTAGGTAGAGAAGGATTAGGGAGGTAGAGAGTAGAGAGGGAAGGAGAGGGAGAGGTATGGATGGAGAGAGTGGGAGGTGAGATAGAGAGTAATAGAGAGAGTGGTAGGTTGTGATGGATGGAGAGATAGGTAGAGAGGGAGAGGGAGATATAGATAAGTAGAGAGGGAGGGAGATGTAGTGAGGGAGAGAGAGGTGAGATGAGAGAAATAGAGAGTGGTGGAAGGAGAGGTAGGTAGAGAGAGGGAGAGAGGAGATAAAGATAAGTAGAGATGGAAGGAGAGGTAGAGAGAGAGGTGAGATAGAGAGAAGTAGAGAGGGAATGAGGGAGGGAGGGAGAGGTAGGGAGGGAGAGAAAGGTGAGATAGATACGTTTAGAGGGAGCGGTAAGGTTTGATGGATGCAGAGGTAGGTAGAGAGGGATTGGGAGATAGAGAGTAGATAGGGAAGAAGAGAGGGAGAGATAAGTATGGAGGGAGAGAGAGGGAGGTGAGAGAGGTTAGGTAGAGAGAAATAGAGAGAGTGGTAGGGATTGATGGAGGGAGAGGTAGGTAGGTAGAGAGAGAGAGAGAGAGAGATGGAGGGAGTGAGATAGAGATAAGTAGAGAGGGAAGGAGGGAGGGAGGGAGAGAGAAGCGAGGTAGAGAGAATTAGAGGGCAAAGGAGAGAGAGAGAGAGAGATAGAGTTCTCGAGATCAAGGGAGAGAGTTAGAAAAAGGGATAGAGATAGTGAGAGAGAGGTCTAGGGTGTAAAGGATAAAAATGAGTGAGATAGAGAGAGAAATAATACAATTTTTTAATTATTGAAATTTGATCTCCTGATTATTAAAATTTGACTAAGTTTGAAATTTGTGAGATCTTCCAAAAACTAGAAGAGAGAGAGGGGAGAAAGGGAGTAAGGGGGAGAGAGATGGAGTGGAGAGATAAAGAGTAGAGAGAAGGAGAGAGTGAGAGAGAAAGATGATATAACTTGCTGACTACTAAAACTTGACCTTCTGATTATTGAAATTTGACATGTTGATTACTGAAATTTGAGTAAGTCTAAAATTTTTAAGATCTTCCAAAAACTAGAATTTGCATTATAACTCCTAGAGATCTAAAACCACTCTCAAACATCCTGCCTATATACATGAAATATAACTTAAAGTATAAGAAAGTAAATTTCCATATGTAAAGGTCAACTTATGTCTCCATGTATATAGTTTCCCTGAAAGATAACAAGAAGAAAGAGATAAGAAAAAGTGAAGATTTTTTTTTCAATGTAGACCAAAATGCGAGCACGTTATAATGCACTCGCGTTTTGTCAATGCATTCATAAAACACAAAAAATGCATTCACAAAACATGTCAAAACTGAGATATAACGCAAACGTGTTATAATGCGCTCACATTATAATGCCCACATTATATCTTGCTTTGGGAATACCTAAGCCTTAGGATTGGTATTTTCCTTGGAATACCAACCCAAAGGCTTGGAGGGCGTTCTCAACGACCAAAGACATGTTTTTGCAAATTCTACAATTTTTCACATAATCGGTTCCGTGCTCATCGTCAGGATTGCATGTGGTTCAATATCAAAAAAATTGAACACATGGGGTAATGTTGGGTTCTCTCTCACCTATCCATGATGTAATTTTTTTCACTTTCTGGCAATGTTAAGCCTTTCATCCATAATTTCTTTTGTTTGTACGTCTCTTTTTTTCCAAAAAGCAGTGTTTGGTGTTTTTTTCATTATAAATTAACCATTCGTCAAAATTTAAAATAAATTATATTTTTAGAAACTATAATCTATTCTACAAATTATAAAAAAAAAATTTAAAAATCAATTCAATTACTTTCCAAAATTTGTAGGGGGAGCACGACTAAAATTCTTCTTTTCAAGAAGTGTCCACTTCAGAAATTAGTAAAAAATCAAATATTCATTAAAAATTTATCAGAAAAATAATGCATGAACTACATACTATTAGCTAGCTTCTGACCATTGCGATTTTAAAAATATTAAAAAAAAATTCACTATACAAGGGTCGTACAAGAGTTGCTATGTTATGTTTTTCTGACAAAAACAACACCAATTTGTGTACGTCCCTCTTTTGAACCTCTTAATCTCAACCATTTTAAAAATAAATTAGTAGTTTAGAAAGTAGACTCGGAGCACTTCAATCATTATTTTTGTTCCATCTCAAAATTTTGAGTGTAACTATCCTCAATTTCACGTCCAAGGTTAGTATTTCCTGATTTCAAAAAAAAAATTTCCACTTAAGTCCCCTCTTTGGGAACCATATTTGTGCACTTACCCCATTACAAAATCAAAATTGGCTATTTAAGCCTTATTACATCATGAAAATACCTATACAACCTCAAAATCCTAAATTTTCCTCATGGAGGCATGCTCTTGTAAAGGTGCACCTGGACCACTTTTTCAAACAACTCACCACCTTTTCTATGGTACCACATTTTCCATACATGTCTACCAAAGCATTTTATCAAACAATTCATTTCCTCAATGCTATGGCTAAAAGATTAAAAAAGGTGGTTTCCAACAAACTATGGATGCTTGGAAAAAATATATCAAAGCATAATAGTAAGCAATAGCATAGACAAGGTAGTTAGTAGGTTGAAAAACTGCCTCGAAGAAATGTGGTCTCATGGTGATGTAATGCCATTCCATCACCATGAGACCACATTTCTTCAAGGCATTTCTTCAAATAGATCACCACCTTTTCTATGATACTACATTTTCCATACATGTGTACCAAAGCATTTTATCAAACTACTCACTTCCTTGCTACTGTGGCTAAAATCCTAAAATAGGTGCTTTCCAACAAACTATGGATGCTTGGAAAAAATTCTATCAAAGCATAATAGTAAGCAATAATACCATAGAGAAGGCAATGAACTGCTTGAAAAAATTTCTGAAAGAAATGCGGTCTTATGGTGATGGAATTCCATGATGTGCATTTGTTTGTAATGGCATTCCATCACCACGAGACCCCATTTCTTTGAGGCGATTTTTTAAACAATTCACTGCCTTCTCTATGCCACCATAATTACCATACATGTCTATGAAATCATTTTATCAAACATTTTATTGGCTTGCTATTATGGGAAAAAGCCTAAAAACGTGTGCTTTTGAACAAGATATAGATAGGGAAAATAGTAAGCATGATAGTCATAAATATATAGTTTAATAAGTACTCAATTTTATTTTTATTATCCCATACATTATAAGTCATTCAACGTGGATCGCTATTGTAGTTTTCGTGATTGAATAATTTTTTGTTTTATTTTCAGTTGTTGCAAGTGAAAATAACTCCGAATGTGACGAGGGCAATGGATATCAATGTTTCATCTGCTATAGAATCCTCGATGGCTCTGATAGGTGAGGTATGAGGCAAATTACTAAATTTCAATTTACATTCGTTGTTATAGATGTTAGTTCTAGTGAAAAAGAAAACCATTATTGATTTGTGGTTTAATTTCTATTTGGATGCTTTATACAGGGCTTCAACACACCTCAGCCTGGGCGTGTGAATATTTCCCTCATGGAGAGTGATCATCAGATGGTGCTAAGTGATTATTTTGTTAAATATATCATCTTTTATAATGTAATTTATATATATTAATGTCTTTACTTCTTATTGTAAAAAAACGTCTCACAAAGAACTAAACACTAGGAGGAGCACTCTGAGCACTCCTCAACCGCAACATAAAGGAGTGATAGACGTATCACCATCCGATCGACAAGCAAAGGGCAAGTGTTTATTTCGAGGGGATGGAGAGCGATGACTTTTGATTCCAGAGCCCTTTGTTATATGCCTACATAACATTTTATATTTGACAGTTTATGCCTATATGGCTATTTTGTACGTATATTTTATACTTATATCGACATATATTGATAAATGCCCTACATGGATATTTGGTTAATACAAATATTTTTTATTGATGGTGTTCATATTTTCATTATAAATCCATGGTTCAATAGATATGAGTTACGTGTATTCAAGTGTATACTTTACAACTTATGTGTATACTTTGTGACTTATGTGTATTCCAATGTATACTTTGCAACTTAAGTGTTTTCGTGTGTATACCTTGTATTCATGCATATACTATGTATTAATTTGTTTATACTATGTATTTGTGTGTATACTTCAAGGCTTACGTTTTTTTGAGTACATGTGCTTCCCTTATTCACACATGGAAGAAACATGAATGTCTTGATGCCTTGCATCATCCCCAAAAGCAAAACACAAGACAAAAATGAAATGGAGAAGAAAAGATAATGAGCAATCTTTTGGGTAAACATGGAAGAGACATAGGGTGTCTCGATGCCTTGCGTCATCCCTGAAAGGAAAACACAAGACAAAAATGCAAATGAAAGGAAAAGACCAATGAAAAGGAAAAGGATTATGACATATAGAGGAATGAAGGTACAAATAGAGGAATGCAGATAGAGAGGAAAAATAAAAAAATATGAGGGATCACGTCACACACATGTAATTAACCAAAAAGAAAGCAAAAAGACTAGTAAAGCACATGCGAATCAACCATCTAGTAGGTCATCTACATCCTAGTCTTGTTCAGTATATGCAGAATGCAGATCAATAGTGAGAGGGACAACATTAAGTGTTGTACTAGGATAATCACCAAGTTCAACACGTGGTGCATCACTTGGTTTAGGAGTATCATCATTGTTGTTATGATTTAAGCTCATGGAAGAGGAGAATAACAAATTCAGCTCATTATGCACTTGCTCATCAATTTTAGTAGTCTCCTCATCATCATCCAAGTTAACCACAATAGGAGGACAAATGATAATATCCATAGAAGGTGCTAGTCCTTGTTGTGTTGGAGACATAGGATCTATTGGTTCTGGTAAGGGAGGATTTTCATTGTTTGTTGGTTCTATCAAGTTTGGATTTTGATTTTCAATGTTGTTTTCTTCATTTTTCTTTCGAGCAATAGCACAATGTCTATGCCTACACTCTCAAGAATTTTATTTTCTTTTATTACGATTTTCAAGTTGTGCTTGTGTAGGAGTAGGTTTGTCAACCATAGGTTCCTTTTCTTCTTGTGAGGGAAAATGGAAGAAACCATGGAAGGTTGTTCAACCACTTTCTCTTTATCTTTATAAATTTTCTTAGGAGGTGGATTGGGACTTGTGTAGTTCTCTTGGTCTTTTTTAGGAAATAGGCAAGGGATTTTTGATGGATGGGTCATGGTTTGATGGAAGGCTTTAAGCCCAATGTTGTTTTCTTCAAGTGGCGAAGGTCGATCTAGGTGGAGGAAAAGTTTCAAGGGATAACTTGGCTATGAAGTTTTCTTTGAAATTTTGGTAGGATAGGAAAAGGAACTCCTCATGGGGTCTTATAGGCTCCATGGACTTGAGCCAAAAATAGTCTAAGGAAAATTTTCCTCGGGAAGACGGAGGGCTAAAGCTACTATGGTTCACAGTGAATATTTCATTGTCAACTAGAAACTTTAAGCACTAATGGACAACAGATGAGACCACATTCATTGAGCGAGTCCATTTATAGCCTAGCTTTACATGAAAATAATCTGAATTAGAGATGATAGTGAATGATACATTTAATTTCTTTGGTCCTACTTCTAAATGGAGTGTGATCGAGCCCATCATAGCACAAGAAAAACCATCATGCATTTTAATCCATGATTTTTATTTATCATATGTATCTTGAATAAGTTCATGCACATATAAGATTTATTCTTTGATCACATTCTCTCCACAAACGAGATCAATTAAAATCCCAAGAGTGGGCTTGTTATTGATTCTGCCAGCTATGTAAAGAGGACCATCAAGTGCATTTTTTATTGTTTCTTTCGAAGAGAATGTAATGTCAATAGGAATTTTGGTTTGTTGTTTATGAGGCTCAATGTCAATCAATCCTATCATTGTATTCATAAGACTTTGGTCATTAGTATCCATCAGAGATTTTTCATCATCATCCATAGGATTTTGTTCGTTATTGCTCATGTTATCATTATTTGTGTCAACATTCATCACATCGATCTTAGTTTCACTAGGCTTAACAAATGAAATATTGTGGTTAGGTATGGGATTGGTAAAGATTTACAAGTTTTGGTTAGGAGGAGCTATAAACTTATTACCTTTGTCATTCACACCTTCGATTTGGATATGATTAGAATCAATGAGGTCTTGCACAATATGTATAAGATTATTGCAATGTTATGTATAAGCACAATAGGCATTTCTTCTAAATCTCAAAGGTAACAGATTGCTAGGGTCAAGAGGTCGAACAGGAGGTAAGGTAAGCATGTTTTTTGTTTAATAGTCGATTCATGATATTTTATAGTGTGTCGAGTAAGGGAGTAAATTGTCTTTGCAGATCCCTAAAGATATAAGGATTACTCTTCTTTAAATCAGCTACTTGGTTATCAACTGGTTGGATAGGTTGGGAGGTGGAATTTAATTGAAGGAAACTTTTATTTTGTCTTTTGAAAGGCTGCTAGGCATTTTGGTTTGAAGGTTCATACTTTTCAGGATGGGTAGAGGTGGTTTTTGGTTCACAACTACCTACTGAATTTTGATAATATCAAAGGCCAGTGCATAAGTGCATGAAGGAAATGAATTTCATCATGGTAAGCTTGTCGTATATTACTTTGTAAATTTTCTACGAACATCTTTTGAAGGTGGGAATCGAGAATCTTCACACTGATTTAGGAATAAAATAATTGGTAATGGGAAATAAAGTCAGTCTTTTTCACCCTCATTTTTCTTACATCTCATCAAATCAGATAATGTCATTTCAGGAAACATATGCACTTGGAAATGGTTAATAAAGGATTCAACAAGTTCATTAAATGAATAAATTGATTTATTCGGTAATGCAAAAAACTAGTCGAAGACAATGCCTTTCAAGGATCGGGGAAAAAGCTTAGCCAAAAGTTTTTCCTCAAGGATAAAGTCACTACACAAAGTAGTAAAGGCATTAACACTATTAGCAGGATCTCCCTTTCCTCAATATTTCTCAAATCTAGGTATCTTTATACCTTGTGGCACTAGGGTTCTCAATATCTCAAAAGATAGTGGGTTGCTTTTGACATAGCATGAAGGTGGACCATTTTCATTTTGATTATGGTGGAAACTTGACGTTGAATGGATGAAAGGATTTTTAAGAGGTGGTTAATGATGGGATCATTGCTTGTGGTTTGGGATGGAGGTGAATATGGTGGTGGTGTGTATGTGTTGGAAATACCATTGAATGGATTGCTTATGGGAGGAGATATAATATTGGATGCCACATAGGTATAAGGAGCGCTAGTGGAAATGTTTGAGGTAGGAAGGATATTTCTAGTTGGTTGCCTCATTGTGGTCACTTGAGGATTGGTATAGGTGGGAATGGAGGTTATGGTCGAAGGGGGAGGATTTTGATTTTCTCCTTGGCTTTGCACATTGTTTGAAGTTTGAGAACCATTGGTTGTAGGAGGAAGATGTTTTCCAAAGATTTGAGATATGTTACACATAAATTGTATTCCTTCATTACTTTCCATCGTGTGGTGAATACTATCTATGATAGATATAACACTGTTGGAAATGTTTTTCAGCACTTACACTATCTTGCAAATGGGCTAGGTCTTCATGCATTTTCATTATGTTTTCTTGAGGGATATGATCAATCATTTTTTGAACACTTGGCATAGCACTTGTAGGTAAGGTAGGCATGGAAAAAGAGGTATCAAAGGTATGGTCTATACCTAGTGTACTAGTGCCAACACTAGAGGTAAGAGAGCTAGATAACCCAAGATCTACAACAAGTGTTTTATTGTGGGATGCCATGAATCTAGCAATTCATCTCACCATTATATTAGTAATAGAACATCAAGTAGTATAGCTCATGCAAGGGATAAACTAGAGAAAGTGCAATGAACACAATATCCTATGCTTGCAATTACACTTGAAATAAAAGAAATTGGAATAACAAAAATTCTATAAACTGAAATAGAAAACTGGAGACAAACAATAGAATCACAAAAAAGAAATTTCAAATCTTGATAACTGGAAAGTCAAAGTCAGTAGGGACTAAGATGCCACTAAGGGAATCTTGGTCCTACTAGTGAGATTTTGAGGTTCCAAAAAGTGGAATAGAAATAAAACAATAGAGATAGGATTTTGAGTCAAAACCCATAAGAGGGACTAAGACGTCAGGAAGGCCATTTTAGTTCTAGTAGAGACTTTTTTCAGAAAAAAAAGTAGATTCTGGTTTGTTTACAATGTCCACAAGTTGCCTATTCAAGGACTTGATGTTTAGAAATAGGAAAATGTGCAAATGAATGCAAGAAAATGTAACTAATGACAAGAAATTGGATGCAATATTGAATGAAATTTTTTCAATTTTGAATGTAATAACCATGTTCCTAAATGCAATTAAGATGAGTAACAATGCACTTTTCAATTTTTCAATGAAATAAGATAATGCAATAAAGCAAAAATGCAACCTATATGCACTTTCACTAATGGAAATGTGATAAACCCTAGATGCACTTTCACTAAATGAGAAACCCTAGATGGAATTTCACTAATGTAAGATTCAATGCAAGAAGGAACACATCCTATATCTAGGACTTTAATGAGCTCCAAATCAGAAAATGAATGCTCAAAAAGGTCGAGTTCACCAAAATGAACCATAAATGAAAATAGGGGTAGTAGAACTGCCCCTATTGTTCCTTAGGTCATTCAATAATTCCCTAGGAATCCAAATTGGATTGACTATCAACCCAAAGGGCGAGTCAATTCTCAACAAACAAGACCTAGGAGGGGTTTTTTTAAACTTAGAGGGGTTCACCACCAAGCAAAATCTTGGAAAAGACAACTTAACATTCAACTCACAAAGCCTAGTAATGCAAGGTAAATGAAGGATGGAAATGATGAAATTATGCAATAGGAAGTTAGGATATGTGTACCTAGGAAGTTTGGAAATGTAACAAGGATTTTGGAAATGCAAAGAAGCTGTCAAAATGTGTTATGGAGGACTAAGATTCCCTTACTGTCTTATTAGTCCCGCTACTATTTTTTGGGGCAGCTGCAAAATATTTAGATGTCAAAGCAGGATCCAAAATAATCTCTACAAAATACCTCCAGGAGGACTAAGACGTTCTCGATGTCTTATTAGTATTGATCTGAATTTCTACAATTTGGAATGTGATCTTGAGGCTTGATATCTACACTTCCTTCTTCTTTGATCTCAGGTTCTGAAACTTCCATATCTAGCATGTAGGTGAGTTTCCATGAGGATGAAAACTTTGTAATGCAACTTTGAAAGTTTGCAACTTTGCACTCCAAATGATCTTCAAGTCTTCAACCTAAATTTTCAATCACAAGCATGCAAGAGAGGAAAAACTTGTTGATTGTTAGTAAATGGGGGTTTTCCTTGGTCAAACCCCTTGTTGGTAATTAAACTTTGAAATGAAATGAAATGGAGGGAAATGATGAATAAACAAAAAACTATGTTGCAACTCACCAAACCCTTGTTGTGAAATATGCAAACTTGTGTGAGATGGCTAGCTTGAATGTAAATCTTGAATCAAGGGAATGCTTGATAGATCTTGACTTGAATTGTTGGCTTGAATCAAAACCCTACCTCATAAATGTTAGCTCTAAAACAAACATGATGCAAGAATATCCTTGATATGATGCTTGAATCTTGATGATGGTTCCAAATGCTTGATGAATTGCTCTTGAATTCTCTTGTGAACTAAATTATGCTATTAAGAATTCTCTCACAAAAGTATTGGATTGAAATGAATGAATAAACCCTATATTTATACTTATCCATGCTTAATATCCAAAAATTACACCACACCAAGCCAAAATATGAACTCATTAAATAAAGGAGGCTAAATCCTGCCAGAATTTGAAATTAAATCTCAAAAATACCTTAAGGGGGACTAAGATGCCCTAGGTGGTGATTTAGTCCCGAGGCATGGAACTCAAGGCACAAAATCTAAAAAGGGGCCCATCTAAGGTGCACTTGAAATCAGGGTCCCAAGACCTTTGGGGAACAAAGATGCCCTAGGTGTCTTATCAGTCCCAATCCAAAAATTAGGGACACATAGCTAGAATCATTAAATTATCATTTATCCATTGATGCTTGTTGGGATTAGCCATAAAAATATGTCATTCATTTGGCTTGTGGATGAAAAATAGGACCAATAAATTTATAAATAAGGATAAATAAAGCAAGGCGGGCCCAACACATGTGTGAAAATGGAAGGGTTACATTTTTATACACTACAATCATCAAGACACAAACTATCATCTTGTGAGGTAATAATATACATAAAATATTACAATATGTATCCATAGATTGAACATGGGATGGATCAAAAATTTATCATCACTATATACATTAGGCACAAAAATCTATGTACATACAACTATCATGACATATAAGGGTCATGCTGGATTCTAAAGAATACTAATTTGATGCGTAGATGAATTGCATGATTTAACTTGGTATAGTGTATTATCATCATCATCACAAGGCACAAGATTCTAAAGAGGAATATCAATAAATGAGATAAGCATCTATTAATAGGTGAGGATAAGAACTAGCTAATTTGATGAATAATGTGATCCATGGTAGAAAAAAATTCATATTTATATAATACAAAATCAGTAGTATATTAAGAACCTCACATGGAGAATTAAAAGTGGAAATGAGGCATACTTTTGGTTTGATTCATGGAATGGTTACAGTATGTTAGCATTATTTCCTGGTATGGAGGAGGAAATCCAGATTACTAGTGAAACATAAGGGGACAAAGTTTGAGATTTTTGCAAGAAGGTAAATTAATTATGTTCAAGACTATCAACACAGACCAAAGACCTTCCAGAACCATCCAAATTCACCGTGCACTGAATTTTTCTATCTTCCCTCTTCTAGATTGTTCATGATGAGTACTATTTCAACTACCTGTGATAATTGCTTGAGCTAATACAAGTCTACAATTTGGATTGAATTTATTGCAAGTTCTTCTATAAATGAAGTGCCTGAGCTTGAATTCATCAAGACTCGGATTTGATAGAGTTTCTTTGCAAATCTATCGCAGATGTATCTATAATTGTATTGGTTTTTATACCAATAAAAATATGTGTTCTCTATGAATTATCTTTCAATTTGGTACCAGAGCCTAAAGACCCTGGAGGGAAGTGATAAAATCCTGGATGTGCTCATTCTATGTCTAAGTTGCCTTCTATGAGCTGCATAGGCTGTGAGATGGAAATCAACATTTGTAGCATCATGCTTTGTTGATAACTTGAGGATATTGAAGTAGTCATTGTAGTAGGCTCGAGAAGAGACTGCAACCATTAAAGGGTTCGCTGCCAGTGAGAAGAAGAAATGCCATCAACCATATTGAAGTAGAGTTTACAATGATAAGAGTTGAGATCACCACTGATAAAGGAAGCTATTGAAGCTCGTTTGAAGAAATTACCATGTCTGAGTGTGAGGAAGCCATTATGCAAAGAGATCATAATCATATAAGAAAAAGTTGTTGTGGATCACTGTAGATCTACTATCAAAAATATGAAGTTGCTGATTAAAAGAGAAAGTTGGCAGTCGACAAAAAGGAGATCGTTACATTGAAGATAGCTGAAGCTGGAGTCATAATTGTTGAATCAAGCCACCGAGGGCAGTTGTTTGAGCGCTAGCTTATAAGATAGTTTTGCTGTAAGATGTATAATGTCATTTGTGCATAAGTAAGGAGCCACTTAGCATTTATATTTATTCTCTCCTTTAAATTCATGTGAGATCTAGGTGCTCTACTATTGCATCAACAAAGAAGGATTCCTTTTTGGTGCATATGCATACTTTCAAGTTGCATTCCTTTTGTGAATGTAAAGACTCAAGCAGAAACATATTTCACGTGTAAGTGCTTGTTGAAGAGCAGAGAGACTGGGGGAGTGTTGATCTAATTGCACAAGGCAAGGGATGTTTTTCATAGAAGGAGCTATTGAAGAAAGGTCGCTACTTTACAAAAAGTGATTGCTATTATAATCGCTAGCCAAGAAGCTGATAAGAAGGAAATGATCAATGAGTTTAAGACTGCCAAGTTGTTGCTTTTTTTGAAGTCAAAGGAGCTTAAGGAAATTGTTATGTGTTTGTTGGTGCCACCACTAAAGAAAATAGTAGCCACCATAGTTCTTTGAAGGTTCGTAGAAGAGGCATTTGAAGTTGTAGAAGCAAGTTGGTGGAAGTATTGAATGAAAAAAAAAATCATGTAAAAAAGTTATAGGCTTTAAAAAGGTTGAGTAGCAACGATCTATCCAGTAGAGATTGTCAAATGTCAAAAAGCATCTAGAAGTTATATTATAGTTTTGAAGGAAATTTGGTCACTTGAAAGTTTGTTAACATAGTTGTAGCTAGTATCACCATAAGATCACTATTTTCTAAGGTATTTAGACCAATCATGTTTTTAAATCATACAATATTAACAAAAGGCTGTAGCTATTAAGAAAATAAAATCTTAGTTTTGAGAAATGGATTGATAGAATTGCAAATTTGATTGTTACTTTTTCATAAAAACCTTTATGTGTAAAGAGAGTGAATAGTGATCTAATGATCATAAGTGAAAGGCACAAAAGTAAAGTTGTAATTTAAAAAGTCTTGATGAAATCAAGGAAGATCATCAAGAGGTGATGTATTGTTTGAAGATTTAGTTTTCATTTCGAAAGATGTTTTGAATAAGGAGAAACCGAGGAAGAGTGGAGACACACGTAGCTGCTAAACAAAGGAGAAATTGTTGTAGCAGAATAAATAAAAACAAAAAAAGTATATCTATGTTTCAAGTGATCTAAACATTAGATGGAGGTCAAGGTGCACGAAGTCACCAAGATAAATTATATGATGGAATTAAATTCTTGTAGTAAAGTGCAGTAGCATGAAGGAGATTACTTTATAAAAATGAAGAAATTGGATTTGAAGATTGCAGATCATAAGATTGATTGGCAAGCAAGTAAGGAAATTACAAAGAAGAATTTTCAAAGACAAAATTTGATCAAGTCTGTGAATGGCCATCATTGTATTAGAGAAAAAGTGATTGTAAATGGGTACCTAACAAGGCTTTAGGCTGGGACCCCTCTTTTCTAGATTATGGGGGGACATTAAGAGTAATTAGCATAATTAATTTATGGGGGGATGTTAGAAGAAGGTAAATTAATTATGTTCAAGACTATCGGCATAGACCAAAGACCTTCCAGAACCGTCCAAATTCACTATGCACCACCTTTTTTCATCTTCCCTCTTCTAGTTTTTTCACAATGAGTACTATTTCACCTACCCATGATAATTGCTTGAGCTAATACCAGTTTACAGTTTGGGTTGAATTTATTGCAAGTTATTCTATAAATGAAGTGCTTGAACCTAAATTCATCAGTAATTAGATTTGATAGAGCTGGTTTGTGGAGCTATCATATATGTATATGTAGTTGTATTGTTTTTGATATTGATACAAATATGTTTTCTCTGTGAATTGTCTTTTAGAGATTATATGATAGTATCATACTCAAATAAGTACCTAGAATTCAAATGGAAGGATTTTGGCATGGTCAATGGACAATGTAGAGAGAAAGGCTAGGCGGTGAGCTATCTATGCATCAAATCCTAATCTCTACCGTCAATGATTTTTTTAATTTCGTGTGCGGTCAAGTTCGGGGAGTACACTCCTAAGATTGGCTACAAAATACTAAATCATGAGATCATTGTGTCCCCATGGCCAATGGATCTTTGTTGGGGTGTTAATGTTTCATTGAAGGCAGGTCCCTTGTACTTGGTCAACATTCAAGGGAAAACTCAAGTGGAAAATCCTGATGCCAAATAAAATAGAAGAAATATTTGAGGTATGGCCCAGATTGAACTTGAGCTTTATATGGGTTGGGCTATGGTGTGAAGTACCAATGATGATCATCTGGCATTTGTGTAAGGAAAGAAACACCAAGGTTTTCAAAGATAAGAAATCATCTCTCAAATAATTATTGTCAAAAATCAAAGTTAGGATCTGTGAACACCAGAATGTGCAAATCAAAATGAAAAACACAAGTTTTTCTCGACATGGGATCAAAAAATATAGTAGGAGTGGTCACACCTTATTCCACCAAGTGGGGATTCGTCAAAAGAAAATGACCATGGGATGGTGAAATGGTCACTCTCACCTAGTGGGAGATTGAAGCTTAATTTCGATGGGGCCTTGAAGGGGAATCTCGGGGCCTTGAGGGCGGGGTATATAATAAGAAATCAAAATGACAAGTTGGTTTCAGAACAAATAATGGGACAAAATTTGCCACTCTATGAGGGACTGCAAAAATAAAAATCTGCACCAAATCAATATAGAAGGCGATTCAACACTTGTGATAAAGGAAATTGGCTCCCGAAGTACCCCTTGTTGAAATGGTCTAATTTCCAACACGTCTCCATAGTCATCTACCACGTATTCAGTCAGTTGAAACTAAACTGAAGTTTCTTTATTTGTTGTCCATTGGTTGAAACTATTTGTTGAGTCCATCTACCATGTTTCCTCTTCTGTTCCCATGTCTCATTATCTCTTCTCCACGTTTCATATCTGTTATTTTTTTGACTCCTATTTTGTTTTTTCTTTCTTTAATAACTGCAGACTCGTATGCTTGAAACCCTGTATAAATAGAGGTACTTGTAACTTGTTTAAAATGTGAATAAAAATTAGTGTGTTTTGTATGTTGTAGCATTCGTTATTTTCTCTCTGCTTACAAATTGGTATCAGAGCAAGATGAGTTGATCTTGAAGAGATCTTTAGCAAAAGATTTGGCTTTTGTAAAAATATTAGTGAGGAGAGTTATTGCTGATTTCTAATTATTGTAGTAGTTAGAAGAAGCTACTAGAAAGTTGAAGGTTGCTACCAGTTTTTCAAAGAAAGCCAAGAAGATATTGCACAGAAGTAATTTCTGCCAATTGGTGATTTAGAACTAGACTAGTTCGTAGACATGGCAACAAAAAACAACATTTCTCAGGGTCGGATTCTTCTATTCACTGGTAAGAATTATGATTTATGGTCTATAAAGATGAAAACATTGTTTTGTTCTCAAGATGTATGCGATTTGGTAGAGAATGGTTTTGTAGAACCACAAGGCCATGTAGTTGTTGGTGTTTTTTCCACATAGGATTTGCAATTCTCTAAGAAGTAGCCAACCTCTATTATAAAGAACTATAAAGGCTAGTGGCCAACTAACGAGATCTAGTCAAAGACTAACACCTCCTACACTTTTGGCTCTGTGAGACCAAGGTGGGTAAACCTTCATGTGTTCATAAGATTGTTCTATGACTGATAAGAACACTTTCTCTTATAGATGCAGTCCCTACACATGCAATCAGACAACAATTACCTTGGTTATGGCAAAACCTAAGAATAATAACAGATATCCCAAAGCAAAGAGACTGAAAATTATCATATGATTTATATCTCAAAAGAGATAGCGTTTGATATTTGTTAAAATGTTCAGATATTGAATCACCATGCTTAGAGCCACAATCCTACACCTGAAAGCATTCTACCGACACTATCCAGTGCCTCATTCATTGGGCGGGAGTGATATAAAACATAATTAAGATATTATGAACTTATCACCATAATGCTTTGCTACTATGAGATCTTTTAGTATATTAAAACAATACTTCTTAGTGAATGCTGAGCATATTACCATAAACATGCAATTTGTTTTCAAGCATTTGATTAACTCATTAAGTTAAAGCAGAAGAACAAGTTACACTTTCAAATACACCATTGAAACTGAATGAACAAACCCTTGATAAATCCATTCATAATCCATGACACATACACAGGAGAGCTAATTGTCTTAATTCTTTTAGATTTCTTTTGATATCAGTAATTACAAAAGTATAGCATACTTATTTCATACTATTCCCAATCTAGAATGATTTCCTAAATAATACCTTCAAAATCTTGCAATAAAACTAATTGTACATACTCAGAACCTTATGGATCCAAAATCTCGACCTCAACAATGAGTCGTGAAATCTCCTTTATAGGACAAGAGAGAAAAAAAACATTAGGCTACATTGTTAATATCAAAATTGAAATTCATTTAGAATGAAATTCGAATTCACATTCCTCATCATTGGATAACAAGGTGCATGATTCGAGGAATCAAAAAATGGTTACACAGTAACCATTCGGAGAAAAACAAAAAAGCGTGTCAGGCATGAGCATGCCCATATCAACAAGATGAAACACCAGAAAAAAAACCGCCCAGCAGACCCAACACCAGCAACCACTAAGTAGACACACGGCCTTGGTACAAGCAATCGCTCTGAGTTCTCGCCTCAGTCAAAAGAGGAACCGCCTTCTTTCCTCTAGCCACATCAGTGCAACATCCAACAACCTGGCACGGTGCCATTGCAGTTATTGGTTCGACTGCAAGAACCTCCTCGTTCATTCCCATGAGCTTAGTCAAAGCCACCAAGTAACACTGGTAATCTGAGTTAGTCTCGGACTCGTTATCATCAGAATCTGATGAAATTAACATAGGGGATGCACAACGCTCTAGCCTTTTCCCAACACTCTTAGTAGTGACCTCAGGTGTTCTGGGAGTGGGTTGCACCTTCTTAATTAGCAACCTCTTGGCTCCTACTCAAGCACTCCTGCATCTTATAGATTTATGCATAGCTTCACAGAAAATAGGAGAATAACCACCACCTGAAAAAAAAATAACTCAAAAAATATAATGATAACACTGGGTCACTTTAGCAAGCATTTATAGAGTGAATTGGTGTGAGGGATATTAATCGCTTGAATGCAAAACAAGCATTTGAGCCATAAGTGGCTGACGTAGCCACCATAATTGCTTCTATTAGGAGGTCATCGTTCGCACGGTAGAGAAAATCAAGAGAAAATCCTCTGAAACGCTCGAGTCATTAATAAAATAAGTTTCAGAGTGTGAAAGCTTGTCACACAAATGATCAGTAATTTCTTTGAAACTGTACCATTGATGCTGAACAGACTTGGCAAGTCGAACGACTCAAATTGAGTCAATCGATCGTTGAAAATCCACCTCAGTGCCTTGAAAAACCATAGCCAATCAAAACCCATGAAAACAAGAGGTTGCAACCAGACAGTGGGTCCCATTTAGCCCTGTTGCTCCAAGAACCAGGCCACGTATCACCCTTTCGCAGACCTCGTGGTACTTTTGAGACATTTGCTATGCTCGTGCGAGGTCTACGAGGGATAATTATTAATAACCCCATAATTAAAACCCTCACTGATGAAAAGACGACCACCTATCATCACTGACACCTCAGGGAAAAAATCTGCCCCTCCATACATGCTAGATGGCGGCATCTCGTAGACCTCGCACCTCTTAGTGACATCAATAGGAAAACCTGCGAGGTTTGCGAGAAACGGTCCAGATCAAAATCCGTGATCAGACAGTTAATCAAACAGCATGCACAGACATTAGAATATTCAGGTGGGACTGGCCAGTACAACCCTTGGCGGTATAAATGCTAAAGCCCCGGTGATAGAAAAAGATTGATAGAAAGGGTGAAAAGGGCTGGTAGGAGCACAGAGGAAAAGGCTCAACGAAACCACTTAAGTGACCGGTTACCTTCGGTAGCAAGTCACCGTTGAAACATAACAAGAGGATTTCAAAATTTGATAATTCACATCACCCTGGGTAACTTTAAACCTGAAAACCCTAGCCTCCTTCCTTCGAAAACCATTTTGAATTTTTGTATTGGGCTCGGTGGATAGAGAATTGTAATTTCTGAGTCATTTCTTGAGTCTGTAAGCTGTAATTTTTGAATTCATGAGTAAATACAATCAGTTTATGCAATTAACATCATGAAGGTGTTTCCACATTCATGAATGTCATCAGATTGTCTCCATATTTGTACACTTGTAGTCATATAAATTCAATAATACAAAGTGTATTTGAGTTTATCATCTCAAATTTTATGAGATTGTTTTGCCTGTTCATTATTATGTTCCAAAGAAATGGCTAAAATGTTTCGAGTAGGTGATTGTGGTTTTAGGTGTGCATATGGGATTTGATAATGAGAATCTAATTGATAATAAGAGAAGGATTGTTGGTGCAAGACACTAACAGTTCATGCAAAGCATTAACAATTCAATCCACTAGATGAAGTCTATTTACTGGGGAATTCATTTATGTCTTTGATTCCATGGCCCAGAACTGCCACTGATCTATTTTTTAGTTTGTGCATCTCAGGAACAAATTTAAATGCAAAATCATTCTAATCTTACTGTTTAGTTGGTTGTGTCCTGCTTTCCAATGGTTGAGAGAGGGTTGAGTTACTGAGAATTTAGCAAAGTTTAAAGTTGTCAATGCTTCCTTTAGTGTTGTTTCATTGGGAATTATCTGCTTTGTAAAACAATGTCAGTGTATGAGTGTTTTAAGTTTCGAGCATTGTTTAGGTTTACCCACCTTGGTCCTGCAGAGCCAGAAGTGTAGGAGATGTCAGTCTTTGACTGAATCTTGTCAGTTGGCCACTATCCTTTGTGGTTTTTTAATATAGAAGCTAGCTACCTCTTAGAGAACTGCGAATCCTATATGAGAAAAAACACCAACAAAATTCCAACACGTCTCCATAGTCATCTCCCACATATTCAGTCTGAACTGAAGTTTCTTTATTTGTTGTCCATCGATTGAAACTATTTGCCGAGTCCATCTACCACGTTTCCTCTTCTGTTCCCACGTCTCATTATCTCTTCTCCATGTTTCATATCTGTTATGTTTTTGACTACTATTTTTTTTTTGCTTTCTTTAATATCGGCAGACTCCTATGCTTGAAACCCTGTATAAATAGAGGTACTTGTAACTTGTCTAAAATGTGAATAAAAATTAGTGTGTTTTGTATGCTGTAGCATTCGTTATTTTCTGTTTTATTTGCTCTCTGCTTACACCCTTGCTTGGAGATCTTTAATGTGGATCGAGAAAATCCATTCCTATCTCCACAAAATAGATAAGTATACTCTGAGACATGTGTACTGGTAGGTGATTTGCATTGTTGACTCTCTTTCTAATAAGGGAATTGAACAAGACACAAAAATTATCGAGTCAAATCAAAGACGGGTGTGGATAGGTCTACACGAACTCACAGAAGGAGGTATGGAAGATGCAGTAAACATTCTCCCATAATCATTTTCGAGATTAAGTAAGATTTCAATCTACCTTTTTCCGATTTCTTGGCGAAAGAATATGGCATGGCAGGTCTCAATACTGAAACGCATGGCATAAATAGTCCGAAAAATCTCAATTCACAGATGAAATCTAGCAATTCCTTCCCTATAAAGCTCAACATATCAATTGGGTCAAGTAAAAATGGACAAAATTGCCATACACGGCTGTAGATGTAAGTGCAAGCAAGAATACGGATCATCCCAATTAAGGCATCTATTCAGGATTAATGGTCCCTTGATGGAGCAAGTTGTAATCGGGCAAGGGCGGTCCAAGGCCAGGCACTTTCACAACTAGGATCTCATCGACTGGTTCCTATCAAATGCGGCTAAAGCCTTCAAAAGGAAAATGATCAGGAAACTAAAGGCGAACATCCTGCTGCGAGCAGATTTGTTTGACGACGCCATCAAAGACATCTTCGATTTCAACAAGTCCCTGAAGAAAGGGTTGTTATTCGATGCGGTGGAATATGGCAGATTGAAGAAGAACAAGAAAATGATCGAAGTCATGGAATTGTTTCGCTCCTGTCTATTATGAAAGGATCTGCAACCCTTCCTAGACCTTGTAATTGCCGACAACGGGGTGGTAACCTTTGTAGAAGTAGATAGGATGTCTGAGCTAGCCATGTGATTGATTAAAAATCTGTCTCCAAATATTGGCTCCCAAAATCTCGATATACAATGAAATGGGAGCTACCCCTATGTAGCATTTTCTATAAAAAAAATTTAAAAAATCATTTGTATATCAAGAATAGACGTGTCATGATATGAAAGGTGTATATGTCAAAATTAGAAATAAGCATATGCAAATCAATTAAGAAGTAAGATATACAAGATACCATGATGATACTCTTACAAGGTACCATGATGATAGACTATTGTAAGTTACAAGTGGGAAGAAAAATCACTTTATATATTTAACTCTAATCAAATTAAACTATCATATGTAAATCAAATTTTTAAAATTTTGAAAATAGTTAAAATTAAATTTACATATTTGATCTAAAATTTATTGTCATTGGAAATTCTTAGAGAGAAATTAGAGAAATTAAGTCATGTGTGAATGAGTTCACCAAAATGCTAAGTAAAATAATACTTCCTAAATTAATATTAAATCTAGATCAATTTAATATAAAGTAATAAGTGTGTGAACTAATATAGATAACAAAGCTATAAATATTCAATATAATAATAGAACATTAAATGTTAATTTAGAAAATGTAAATGCAAAAGATAAGGTGGTTACTTTTAGATATGGAGATCACATAAATCTTTTCTAAGTGTTTGAAATAAAAAATTCTTGAGATTAAGAAATACTACCTTGGACTTAGAATGGTATGTATAATGCATGGAGAAATAAGTTCATTAGTCTAGGCCTATTCCATGAGCACTTTATGCCTTATAACCCATGTAAGTGGCCTAATTGTTTATGCATGCCCACTTCATATCTCCCCAATTTAATTATTATATACTCTAATAATTGTTAACCAATTTATTTATGAGGAATCTTGATAATATTTATGAATCATTTTAGAGTTGATTCATTATAAGACAAATCGTTTGAGACAAACTCCCAATATAACCAACTTGTAATCCTACAAATACCCTAAGATGATTATGTAGCATATGATTCCCTTTTATGTGCTTCAATTAAAGTAATTCAAGAATAACATCAAATAACTATACAATACAATCAGACATAAGATATGAAATGAAAACAATTTGTTGTCTTATCAATCACCAAATCATGTATTTAATTCCTTCTGGATAAAAAAAGAATGGACTTGAGTTCCAAATTTGAAATTGCATATTGAAACTTAAGAGATTATTTTGTGGACACAAGATCAACCATAATATAAAAATAATAAAACCAATATGCATATTCAATGAATATAAATGAGTATATTCACAAATATAATAAATATAATAAAATGTATATATAGATAAATATATCAATAAATGATATACATTAAAATAAATGAATGAGTAATAATATAGAAACTAATCCTATCTTTAGGATAGAATATACCATTTCTCAATAAATCATTCCATTAAACTATTATCTCAAAATAATTAGCATGAGAGAAATTAATTTTAAAAATAAACATTGGTGTACTCATGACAAGTATATTGCTAAGGTCAGGAAGTTTGACAGTTGATTAGAGTTTAATTGAGGATACTTAATCTTATAAATAAATATCTTTTATTTACAAATTTTTCATAAAAAAATTATTCGTAAATTGAAGGCAAAAGAAGAATAAACACTGTATCTTGATTTACCATTCCAACCCATAGTTATTTTAAAAGTTATGCACATTATATCATCAACATGTTTGTCGACGTTAATAGTTAAACCATCTCTCCACAAGAGTGAAATTGGTTGTAAGATTAAAGATACGATAATATTGCAATTTTTTGCAGATCTATAACGAATTAAAACATTGCCGGCCTTCAAATGAATAATTTATGCTTTGAATTAATACAGACGTTTCCAATCAAATGAATAATTTACGCTTTGAGTTAAAAGAGACATTTCCAATCAAATGAATAATTTATGCTTGGAGTATAAAGAGACTATTAAAAGACTAAATCACCCAATATCAGGAACTAATAAAAAATTTAATTTCCATTTTCTTTCACAACCTATAACTCAAATTAGGTGAGCAATTCATGATCCTGTTAATCCCAATTTGCAATTCCCTATATGCCAGTATCGTAGCAGAATTGAAGAATGGCTGAGCTTATGCAATCTTATTCTAGAAAAACTCAATTCATAGGTAATCAAATAGTCTTGATAAAACGAAACGAACAATCCAATAGTAGTACTAATATATATTTCTCCAATAGAAAACACTAACAACATAGATTACAAAAGATGAGAGATTCACTGAGAGGCGATTAGCCCCCAGATCTTTATTTATTCGGAACAATCCACATATAAAAGCATAATACTAGAGTACTTCTCGCCGCGAGCCATAGCTTACAGCCTGCACGTAAGACGCCAGACAAGAAAACACCGTTAATAATCATGCAGTTGCATGGAAAAGATAAAAAGCAAACTCTACAGAAAGTTGTGGTATTATCAATCAAATATTACGTGTTGCAGTTGATATTTTTGCTGATTTGGAAGCCAAGGGCAACATTGCATTTGCCAGGAAGTTTACTAACAGCAGCATCAGTCACTTTGAGGCTACTATTGAGTTGGGATTTGAGACAGGAGCATATCTGTCGCTTGACAGGGGACGTTTTAGCCATTCCAGCGAGCTGCCTTACGCCGCCACAGCACTGGGACGAGGGGTATCCCATTCCATTGGACTGTAAGAATGGCAAGCACGGAACCACACTCTTGATTACCATACTGCAGTCCACTGCGTTTACTGCCCTTGGCATTAATGTTGTCATCATAAACACTGCAAACACAGCCATCACCAAAACCTTCTGCACACCAGCCATTTCCTCTAGACAAATTAAGCAATTTGCCCACAATTATCGCTTTCCAATCTCCTTAGACAGTGATAAGGCAGAGCACGATGAAGTGAAGAGAGGATGAGATGAGTATAAATAGAAAACGATGGGTAGCAGTGACTCGATGTTTTAGGTAACTCTACACAAAGAGCAATTCACGGAACGTACTGTTTTATCTAACTCTATGCTAGAAACAATTCATGGAACGAGAATGTTCTAGCGATGTTTTACTGTATGTTGCTGCGTGTACCTTCTTGGAGCTTCTTGGTCATTATTTGGCCCAACGAACTCTTTTGATTTTCTCTTCGGGCTCTTAAATGAAGTGACGTTGGTTAGCGTGCAGCATTGAATTCATATATATAGAAATAAAATATTAAGAAAATTGGTTAATATGGCACAAAAAATATACAAATAAAATATTTATACATAAAAGAATATTTTAATTCATATAAAGTAATGGATCCCACTAAATATCATCATGTAAGTGTATCCTTCAACATGGATATTTAGTAAATGTATCCTTCAGCATGCATGCTTCTTGAGAATGTGTAAAATAGAGGAAATATATGCAATGAGTAGATTTTGTTACAAAAGTAAGAATGAAGACAACTATAAGCTAAAATTTACTATCACTAATGAACAAAAAAGCAAGGAGGAAGAAAGTTTTTTAAAAATTATGTAGGTTATAAAAAATGGTAACACTCTACCTAGCTCAATAGCAATAGGATGAAAAGGCATAATAGATACTGATATGTCACATGGTAATGATCTATATGGTCTTGCTAATGAGTCTTTATTTAGGAACTTGTAATTTCTTACAACTTTAAAATTAGAGTCCTACCAATAGAACATGCTCCATTTAATTGTTTATCTCCATAAAATGCAATGAATCAAAGGAGATAAAAAATAGTAAATGAAATGTTAATGTAAGCTACACATGCTTCATAATTTATTTGTGCATGCGTCCTTTACATAATTACATGTTTCAAGAGATTTACCATAGATAGATTGTTTCATATAAAGAGATGGGATACCATAAGGTCTAGGATCACCAACATGACAAGACATGAAATCCAATACATGCCCTAGTCATCACCTTCTAAAGTACTATAGTCATGGTGTAATAGATAATCAGATTTTTGGATATTGTTAAGATGTATCTAGATTTGTTTACACTTGTTTACATAAGGTTGAGGATCTATAAGTATGGAACATAGCTTCTCTTTATGTCAAAATTTAAGATATTGATACAAAGTGCTAACTTTCATAGCATTTAATCATTGACACCCAAGAAGGTTATTACCCTTTCATTTTTTTATGAATCACATGAAATAGTAAATCCAATATGTGTTCTAGCCTAAATGGGAATAATGATAGTACCTATGCAAGATATAGGCATATTATGAAACCCTCTTATAGTAAGCTTCAATGGTTGTATCTTTGACATGTCCAATTTTAATTATTTCAAACAGTATTTTGTGCATGTGTTAATACTAAATCCATTGTCAACTAAAGATCATTTAATAAATAATTTGTAACACTTCATCACAACGTGTAAGGTATTTATTCTTTAAGAATATTTTTAGTTGGAATATCATTATATGGCATGATGTACCTTATGGCCAATAGACTCAATCAAATATGGAACTAATTATGGAGTATAATCAAATCCAAACTGGATTTTCTCTATGAATTTTTGCATTATATATCTCTAAAAAGGTGACACACACTAATTCCCATAGAGATTTTTGGCATGAGTTTTTTGTAATTTTTGAATAATATCATACTCCTTTGCTTTAGATGTAACTTGAGGTGGAAGAGGTAAATTGAGTACATTGGATGGTAAAAATAGCATTGATAAATATGTGTCCTTTCCTCTTCTTGATCTTTTCAATGTGTGTGTCCCACTAAATTATAATAATGTGAATTGAAGCTTGCATGAAAATAAGTTGTAAGGAGATGTACATAAGCTATGTTGATAAAATTAGAATTGAAGGATAGATGATGAAGGGACATTTTGAAATCCATTCTATCATGTAAATTAAGGCTAGGAATCTATGTGACGAAACCATGCACAATAGGAAGTGTAGAGAAAATAAGATGAATTGTGTCATTTCAAAACTCCACCACTCAAGTATAATTATAACTTGTTGATCTACAAGATACATCATCTAAATATTCACAATTAGCAAGAAATAATTATTTCACATGTAAGGAAGCATGCATAGATCCATCATGATTATCATTTAAATTACTTCTATAAGTCTTAAGTCTTATAGTGTATTCATGCAATATAGGATAAGATAATTAACTATCAATGAAGGATATGTGAGATGCTAATAAAATATCATTGAACCACCAAGCAAAAGCTTGGAAAAGACAACTTAACATTCAACTCATAAAACCTAGTAATGCAAGCTAAATGAAGGAAGCAAATAATGAAATTATGCAACAAGAAGCTAGGATATGTGTACCTAGGAAGTCTGGAAATGTAACGAGGATTTTGGAAATGGAAAGAAGCTGTCAAAATGTGCTATGGAGGACTAAGATTCCCTTATTGTCTTATTAGTCTTTGTACTATTTTTTGGGGAAAATACAAAATCTTCAGATGTTAGAGAAGGTTCTGAAAGAATCTCCGTAAAATACCTCTAGGAGGACTAAGATGCCCTAGGTGTCTTATTAGTCCCGATCTGAGTTTCTGCTATTTTGGAATGTGTTCTTGAGGCTTGATATCTGCACTTCCTTCTTCTCTGATCTAAGGTTATGAAACTTCTAGATCTGGCCTATAGGTGAGTTTTTGTGAGGATGACAACTTTGTAATGAAATTTTACAAATTTGCAACTTTGGACTCCAAATGATCTTCAAGTCTTCAACCTAAATCTGCAATCACAAGAATGCAAGAGAGGAAAAACTTGTTGATTGTTAGTATATGGGGGTTTACCTTGGTCAAACCCCTTGTTGGTAATTAAAATTTGAAATGAAATGAAATGGAGGGAAATGATGAATGAACAAAACACTATGTTGATATGCAAACTTGTGTGAGATGGATAGCTTGAATGTAGATCTTGAATCAAATGAATGCTTGATAGATCTTGACTTGAATTGTTGCTTGAATCAAAACCCTACATCACAAATCTTAGCTCTAAAACACACATGATGCAAGAATATCCTTGATATGATGCTTGAATTTTGATGATGGCTCCAAATGCTTGATGATTTTCTCTTGAATGCTCTTGTGAACTCAATTATGCTATTAAGAATGCTCTCACAAAAGTCTTGGATTGAAATGAATGAATGAACCTTGTATTTATACTTATCCATGCTTAATATCCTGAAATTACACCACACCAAGCCGACATATGAATTCATTAAGTAAAGGAGGCTAAATCCCACCAAAATTTGAAATTAAATCTTGAAAATACCTTAAGGGGGACTAAGATGCCCTAGGTAGCATCTTAGTCCCGAGGCATGAAACTCGGGGCACATACTCCAAAACGGGACCCATCTAAGGTGCACTTGAAATCAGGGTCTCAAAACCTTTGGGGGACAAAGACGCCCTAGGTGTCTTATTAGTCCTTGTCCAAAAATGAGGGAAACACAACCAAAATCATTAAATTATCTTTTATCCATTGATGTTTGTCGAGATTAGCCATAAAAATATGTCATTCATTAGGCTTTTGGATGAAAAATAGGACCAATTAGGATATGAATAGGAATAAATAAATCAAGGCATGCCCAAAAATTGTGAATTTGCAAGGGTATGCATTTTCCTACACTACATTTAGCCCCCACTTTAGTGAGAGGATGAAATTTCTTCAAACTCACATTAAAGTAGCCAAACATGTAATCAAGAGGGGTTCAAATGTATGAATGTTAGTAAGATAGGATGACAATAACCAAGAGGGTGGCCAAGCCCCTAGGATCAAGATCCTATGATGAACCAACATAGGCACAAAGCAACACACATGCAGATGATATATGAAGCCAAAACAAGATCGCAAACATACACCATCAAAGATAGAAAAAGGGAAAAAAGAAAAATGCAATGGATCAAGCTTTGACTGGCCATCCAACGTGTTGTGGACCGGGTCTAGGTTGTTTGTCCAAAAAGGTTTACAAGTGGAACACATTGTCCACTATGCAAACAAAACACATGCTCACAAGGGCTAGTGAAGCTAGCTTTTCACCAGGTGAGTCCCAAGAGGTCCATATCAACATCATACCCCCATGACTATGATAAGGACAAAAAAAAAAATGCACGCTCACAAGGGCTAGTGAAGCTAGTAGCTCACTAGGTGAGCCCCAAGAAACCATATCAAAGCCATACCTCCATGACTTTAATAAGGTACAAAGAGAAAAATGCATGAAACTAGAGAGAGAGATCTATGTTCAAAGGGATTTTTCTTAGTTCGTGTGAGATCTTAATCTTAGGGGAAATTGTTCCTAATGTATCCAATTGATGACCAATCAAAGAACAAGAGAGGACCAATCAAAGTATAAGAGATTCTCAACTTAGGGAATGCAGTGTGTCGCATCACCACTAAGAGGAATGTAATATGCTAAGATAGATCAAGCTCTTGAAGGACATTACTTCCAATGTCACCCCAAAGAGAAAAACACATCACATGAAGTAAGAAAATCACATCAAAGAACATGAAATAAATGCCAAAATAATTCCAATGTATGACCCCACTTTAAAGAAATTGCTAACACCATGCTATGAGCAATTACTTTAAAGTAGGAAAACATGAAAAAGGGAAAAGAGAAAAGAGGGTTGCCCCCCCAAAAACACATAAAGGATCTATGGATTTGGGGTTAGTATATGTCTTTGTTGTAATGATATTAAAGAGCTTAGAACTGTCAGCATTCCCCAAATACACATAGAACTAGAAGAATGACACAAAAAGGTTGAAAATAAATAAAATCCTTTTGGGTCAACATGGGGGTAACTGCACAAAGATGGTTCCCAAAAAGGGGACTTAAGTGGACACCATTTTTCTGAAATAAGGAAATACTGACCTTGGACGTGAAATTGAGGATATTTACACTCAAAATTTTGAGATGGAACAAAAACAAGGATCGAATTGCTCCGAATCTACTTTCTAAACAATTAATTAGTTTTTAAAATGGTTGAGATTAAGGGGTTCAAATGAGGGATGTACACAAATTGGTGTTGTTTTTGTCAGAAAAACATAACATGGCAACTCTTGTATGACCCTAGCATGGTGTACTTTTTTTTAGTATTTTTAAAATTGCTACGGTCATAAGTTACCTAACAGTATTTAGTTGATGCGTGATTTTTCTGATAATTTTTTAATGAATATTTGATTTTTTACTAATTTTCGAAGTGGACACTTTCTGAAAAACAAAATTTTGGTCATGCTACCCCTACAAATTTTGGAAAATAATTGATTTTTTAAAAAATAAAATAAAATTGTAGAATGGAGTCTAGTTTCTAAAAATTGAATTTATTTGAAATTTTGATGAGCAGTTAATTTATAACTGAACATTGCTTTTTGCCAAAAAAAAGAGACATACAAATAAAATAAATTATGGATGAAAGGCTTAACATTGTTAGAAAGTGAAAAAAATTACATCGTTGGATAGCTAAGAGAGAAAGTAACATTACCCAGCTGTTCGATTTGTTTGATATTGAACCATGTGCAATCCTGATGGTGAGCACAAACTCAATTATGTGAAATATTGTAGAATTTGAAAAAACACATCTCTGGTCGTTGGGAATTCCCTCCAAGCCTTTGGGTTGGTATTCCAAGGAAAATACCAATCCTAAGGCTTGGGGATTCCCAAACCAAGATATAATGCGAGCACGTTATAACACGCTCACGTTACATCTCAGTTTTGAGACGGTTTTTTTCTTTTGTAGGAAACATGTCAATCAAGACATAACACGAGTGCGTTATAATGCTCTCAGGTATGTGCAAGATCATGATGGGCCAAAAAGTGGCGATATCTAAGTGATATGATAGCCCATGTGATTGACGATTTTTTTCTTACCCAAAATTGATGAAACGAAAAGGGTTTATAAAGGAGATTCTTAGCTTTCCACCAATATAAATTATGCTTTACTTTGAATTTAATAAATAAGTATTATTCATTTTCTATTTGAATTACGACTAAATTCCTAATTGATAGGTTGATTGAGCAACATCTATAGCTTTCAAACGGTATCACATTTTTTGAATCCAAAACATGCATCACATTCTATGCTTCGCATACTATAGGATTTTAAAAAAAAAATCATTTCATGAAGTTTTGACCAAGTTAAGGTGGTTAGACATATGAGTTTTTATATTTTTTAAAATTTGTAATAAAAAATTCATAATTAATTATATACTTGGAAAAAAATTACAAAAAAATATGCATCACATCGGGACATGAGTCCCCTACTTATATCTAAAATTTTATAAAAAAATACTATCATTTTATTGTTGTTTGGTTGGTCAGACAGACACCTACTTCTTATTTTTTCCTTGAAATTTAAGTACTACTGCATTGAAATTTCAAATTTTCACCAAATAATTTTTTATATATTTTTAAATAAACCTAGTAGTTTAGAAAATACATTCAACTTTCTACAAATTTTGTTCTTACATATTTTTGAATTAATATAGATAACTTATTCATTTTTTTACGTCAAGTTGCCTAACTTTGATTTTCTGAATTTTATTGCCACTTAAGGGCCTGTTTTTTCCATGATGATCCTGCACATACCTGCTCACATTATGTCTTCCTTTAAGTTTCCAAAAGGTCATCCAACAGTTCATGTTGTACCGATGAAGTTCATGCTTGTTCATCTCATCGACAAGACTCACTTTGATCGCAATCCTCAGCCACACATTAACCATCGAAAGAGGATCTTAAAGCTAGACCGGAGTCATGTTTCCCATCGATAAAGAACCATCAACTAGACTCACGCTGGTCACACCCAATCGGTCGGACTTCAACCATCGAATGAAGATCTCAAAGCTAGGCCAAAGACATACATCCCACCGATGAAGAACCATCGGCAAGACTCATTTCGATTATCACCCATTGATCAGACTACTACTATCGATTTGATCTTTCCAGGTCTTACTGACGACCAAAGTTATCCCAACGGAGTACCATTGACAAGACTCTCATCGATCATCACTTGTCAGTCAGACTCCTACCTTCATTGAGAGATAGAGTACTTACGCCAACCGTTCAGGTCAAATCGATGGATCCCGTTGGCAAGACTGACCATTAGTCACACTGACATGATCATTTCGAACCTTCAAGACCAAGTTGTTTGTCGGCAAGACAGTCCAAATGTCTCACCAATTTTTCTCCTTCAGGAGTTTCATGTCAGTAAGTTTGATGCACATTTTCCAATAATGTATGCTTGAATTTCATGTGTGTATCCATGTATGTATTCTTGTATGTATGTATGTATGTATGCATGTATGTATCAATGCATGTATATTGTATATATGCCTACATGTATGTAAGATAGTATCTACACATGTATGTATGTATTCTTGTATGGATGTAGGATTGTATGTACATATGTAATGCTTGTATGTGTGTAAGTATGTAGGTATTTACGTATGTCTTTAGAGGGAGGGAGAATTTTAAGAGAGAGAGAGAGAGTCTAGATAGAGGGAGATGGGGTGGAAGTGAGAGTTTAAGAGAGAGGTAGTGGGAGAGAAGGGGTTGGAGTGAGAGGGACTTAGCTAGGTAGGGTGGGAGGGATAGAGGGAGGGAAAGAGAGAGAGGTGGGGATGGGAGAGAGATAATTGAGAGAGAGGGAGAGAGAGAGAGACATAGAGAAAGAGAGAGTTATGGAGGTAGGTTGCCAAAGGGAGAGACTTGAGACTGTGAGGGTGGGTTAGAGGGAGAGACTTGAGAGATAGGTAGTGAGAGGGATAGGGTGTGGGATGGAGTGACCTGATATAGGTAGAGAAAGAGGGGGGTAGAGTGAGAGGGACTTATATAGGTAGGGTGGGAGGGATAGATAGAGAGAGGGGGGAGAGAGAGAGAGTGGGTGGGAGGGGAGACATGAGAGAGAGGGAGAGAGAGGGAGAGAGAGGGAGTGGGAGAGAGTGGGAGGGATATAGACAGAGATGGATGGAGGGAGCGAGAGAGGGTGGTAGGGATTGATTGAGTGATAGGTATGTAGAAAGAGGGAGAGGGTAGGAGAGAGAGAGGGAGGGAGAGGTGAGATGTATAGATAGAGAGAAAGTGATAGGGGTTGAGGGTATAGGGTTGAGGGATTATGGTGGAGGACCTATAGGTTTGATGGTTTCTAGGGTATTAGGGTTTAAGGGTTGAGGGTTGAGGGATTAGGGTCGATGGTAGAGGGTAGAGAGTATTGGGTTGAGGGTATAGGGTAGAAGGTTTAAAGGTCTAGGGTTGAAGGGTTTAGGGTTAAGGGCTTAGGGTTGAGGGTAGAGGGTTTAGGGTATAGGTTTGAGGGTATATGGTTGAAGGATTAGGTTGAGGGTCCAATGTAAAGGGTAAAGGGTATAGGGGCTGAGGATTTAGGGTTTAAGGATTCAGGATTGAGGGATTAAGGGTTGTTGGTTGAGAATTGAGGGTTGAGGGTTTAATGTAGAGGGTAGAGGGTAGAGGGCAGAGGGTAGAGGGTTTAAGGGTTGAGGGTTGAGAGTTGAGGGTTGAGGGTTGAGGGTTTAAGGTTGAGGGTAGAGGATTGAAGATATAGGGTATAGGGTCGAGGGATTAGGGTTGAGGGTCCAATGTATAGGGTAGAGGTTATAGGGGTTGAGGGATTAGGGTTTAAGGGTTGAGGGTTGAGGGTAGAGGGTTGATGGTTTAAGGGTTGAGGGATTAAGGGTTGAGGGTTTAGGGATTAGGGTAGAGAATTTTCTTGGATTTAAGGGTGTAAGGGTTGTAGGATTAGGGTTGAGGGATTATAGTTTAGGGTAGAGGGTATTGGGTTGAGGGTTGAGGTTAGAGGGTAGAGGGTAGAGGGTTTAGGGTTGAGTGTTTAAGGGTTTAGGGTTGATGGATTAGGGTAGAGAGGGAGGGAGGGATGGATAGAGAGAAGGAGAGAAGAGGAGGGAGGGACATAGATATATGAGGGTTGAGGATCCAATGTATAGGGTAGAGGGTTGAGAATATAGGGTATAGGGTTGACAACCTGTAGGGTTGAGGGATTAGGGTATTGGGTTGAGGGTATAAGGTTGAGGGATTAGTGTTGAGGATATGTATAGTTCAAGGATTGGGGTTAAGAGTCCAATGTATAGGGTAGAGGGTATTGGGGTTGAGGGTTAAGGATTGAGGGATCAAGGGTTAAGGGTTGAGAATCGAGGGTTGGGTGTTTAATGTATAGGGTAGAGGGTAGAGGGTAGAGGGCTTAAGGGTTGAGGGTTGGGGGTTTAAGTTTGAGGGTGGATGATTATTGGGTTGAGGGTATAAGGTTGAGGGATTAGGGTTGAGGATATGTATAGTTCAAGGATTGGGGTTAAGAGTCCAATGTATAGGGTAGAGGGTATTGGGGTTGGGGGGATTAGGGTTGAGGGTCCAATGTATATGGTAAATGGTATAGGGGTTGAAGGATTAGGGTAGAGAGTTTACTAAGTGGGTTTAAGGGTTGAAGGATTAAGGTTGAGGGTAGAGGGTAGATGATTGAGGGTAGAGGGTGGAGGGTTTAAGGGTTTAGGGTTTAAGGGTTGAGGGTTGAGGGTTTAGGGTTTAGGGTTTAGGGTTGAGTGTTTAAGGGTTTATAGGGCATATGGTAGAGTGTTGAGGGTTTAAGAGTTGAGGATTAAGGGTTGAGGGTAGAGGATTGAGGGTATAAGGTTGGGGGATTAGGGTTGAGGGTCCAATGTATAGGGTAGAGGGTATAGGGGTTGAGGGATTAAGGGTCAAGAGGGTTGAGGGATTAGGGTAGAGAGTTTACTAAGTGGGTGTAAGGGTTGGGGTATTAGGGTTGAGGGTAGAGGGTAGATGATTGAGGGTAGAGGGTTTAAGGTTTGAGGGTTTAGGGTTGAGTGTTTAATGGTTTATAGGGTAGAGGGTAGATGGTTTAAGGGTTGAGGGTAGAGGATTGAGGGTATAGAGTTAGGGGATTAGGGTTGAGGGTCCAATGTATAGGGTAGAGGGTCTAGGGGTTGAGGGAATAGGGTTTAAGGGTTGAGGGATTAAGGGTCAAGAGGGTTGAGGGATTAGGGTAGAGAGTTTACTAAGTTGGTTTAAGGGTTGGGGGATTAGGGTTGAGGGTTGAGGGTTGAGGGTAGAGGGTTTAAGGGTATATGGTTTAAGGGTTTAGGGTGTAGGGTTGAGTGTTTAAGGGTTTATAGGGTAGAGGGTAGAGGGTAGAGGGTAGAGGGTTTGAGGGTTGAGGGTAGAGGATTGATAGGGTTGGAGGAATAGGGTTTAAGGGTTGAGGGACTAAGAGGGTAGAGGGGTTGAGGGATTAGGGTTTAAGGGTTGAGGGTTTAGGGTTGAGGGATTAAGAGGGTATAGGGGTTGAGGAATTAGGGTTTAAGGGTTGAGGCTTGAGGGTTGAGGGATTAAGAGGGTATAGGGGTTGAGGGATTAGGGCTTAAGGGTTGAGGGTTGAGGGTTGAGGGTTGAGGGTTGAGGTACTAAGATGGTATAGGCGTTGAGGGATTAGGTTTGAGGGTTGAGGGTTGAGGGATTAAGAGGGTATAGGGGTTGAGGGATTAGGGTTGATGGTAGAGGGTAGAGGGTAAAGGATTGAGGGTAGAGGGTAGAGGGTTTAAGGGTTTAAGGGTTGAGGGTTTAGGGTTTAGGGTTGAGTGTTTAAGGGTTTATAGGGTAGAGGGTAGAGGGTAGAGGGTTTGAGGGTTGAGGTTTTAAGGTTGAGGGTAGAGGATTGACAATATAAGGTTAGGGGATTAGGGTTGAGGGTCCAATGTATAGGGTGGAGGGTATAGGGGTTGAGGGATTAATAGGGTATAGGCGTTGAGGGATTAGGGTTTAAGTATTGAGGGTTGAGGGTTGAGGGATTAAGAGGGTATAGGGGTTGAGGGACTAGGGTTTAAGGGTTGAGGGTTGAGGGATTAAGAGGGTACAGGGGTTGAGGGATTAGGATTTAAGGGGTGAGGGTTGAGGGTTGAGGGATTAAGAGGGTATAGGGGTTGAGGGATTAGGGTAGAGGGTAGAGGTTTTAAGGGTTGACGGTTTAAGGGTTGAGGGTTTAAGGGTTGAGGGTTTAGGGTTGAGTGTTTAAGGATTTATAGGGTAAAGGGTAGAGGGTTGAGGGTTTGAGGGTTTGAGGGTTGAGGGTTTAAGGTTGAGGGAAGAGGATTGAGGGTATAGGGTTAGGGGATTAGGGTTGAGGGTCCAATGCATAGGGTAGAGGGTATAGGGGTTGGGGGAATAGGGTTTAAGGGTTGAGGGATTAAGAGGGTATAGGGGTTGAGGGATTAGGGTTTAAGGGTTGAGGGTTGGGGATTGAGGTATTAAGAGGGTATAGGGGTTGAGGGATTAGGGTATAAGGGTTGAGGTTGAGGGTTCAAGGTTCGAGGGTTCAGGGATTAAGAGGGTATAGGGGTTGAGGGATTAGGGTTTAAGGGTTGAGTATTGAGGGTTGAGGGATCAAGAGATTATCACGGGTTGAAGATTAAGGTTTAAGGTTGAGGGTTGAGGGATTAAAGGGTATGGAGTTGAGGATTAGTGTTTAAGGGTTGAGGGTTGAGGGTGGAGGTTTAAGGTTAAGGGTGGAGAGTATTGAGGGTCTAGGATTAGGGGATTAGGGTTAAGGGTCGAATGTATAGGGTGAGAGGGTATAGGGGTTGAGGAATAGGGTTTAAGGGTTGAGGGATTAAGAGGGTATAGGGGTTGAGGGATTAGGGTTTAGGGTTGAGGGTTGAGGTATGAAGAGGGTATAGGGGTTGAGGGATTAGGGTTTAAGGGTTGAGGGTTGAGGGTTGAGGGATTAAGAGAGTATAGGGGTTGATGGATTGTGGTTTAAGGGTTGAGGGTTGAGGGATTAAAAGGGTATAGGTGTTGAGGGATTAGGGTTTAAGGGTTGAGGGTTGAGGGTTGAGGGATTAAGAGGGTATAGGGATTGAAGGATTAGGGTTTAAGGGTTGAGGGTTGAGGGTTGAGGGTTGAGGAATTAAGAGGGTATAGGGGTTGAGGGATTAAGGTTTAAGAGTTTATGGTTGAGGGATTTAAAGGGTATAGAGGTTGAGGGATTAGGGTTTTAAGGGTTGAGGGTTGAGGTTGAAGGATTAAGAGGGTATAGGGGTTGAGGGATTAGGGTTTAAGGTTTGAGGGTTGAGGGTTGAGGTATTAAGAGGGTATAGGGGTTGAGGGATTAGGGTTTAAGGGTTGAGGGTTGAGGGTTGAGGGTTTAGGGTTTAGGGTTGAGTGTATAAGGGTTGATAAGGTAGAGGGTAGAGGGTTTAAGGGTTGAGAGTCTCCCTCCTACCCCCTCTCTCTCAAGTCTCTCTCTCTCTCTCACTCTTATCTCTCTCCCCTCTATCCTTAACCCTTAACCCTTTAAACCCCTAACCGTTAAACCCTTAACTCTTAACCCTCTACCCTCTATCTCTCTCCCAATACCTCTCTCTCTCTCTCAAATATCTCCCTCCTACCCCCTCTCCCTCTCTTAGGTCTCTCTCTCATTGCTCAATCACTCCCACTCTCTCTTTCTCTCACTCTCCCTCTCCCTCCCTCTCTCCATCTCTCTCGCTATTTCTCCCCCTCTCTCACTCTTTGCCACTCTCCCTCTCCCTCCCACTCTCCCACTCTCCCTCTCTCTCACTCTCTCCCCCTCTATCTTTCTCCCCCTCTCCCCCTCTCTCCCTCCCTCTCTATCTCCATCTCTCCCACTCTCTCTCTCAACCCTACACCCTCTACCCTTAACCCTAAAACCCTTAAACCCTCAACCCCCCTCCCTCTCTACTATATATCTCTCCCCTCCCTCCCTCTACCTCTCTCTCTCTCTCTCACACACACACACACACACACAGACACTCACCTATATATCCTCTACTATAAGGGTATAGGGGAGAGATATAGAATTAGGGTAGAGGGTATAGACAAAGAGAGAGAAAATAAATCTATTAAAAAAACCATCTTTCACATAACGCGATCATATTTTGAAAAAGTAGAGATATGGCCATTTTAGCAAGAAATAACACGAGCGGGTTTTGTCTTGCACTAAAAACGGTAAAAAAACTCAATGTACATGTCATCTCAAGGCCCACATTTTGCATATTCTCCTAGTTATATGCATGCGGCGACAAAAAGACGCTTCGTGATGATGTTGTGAAGTGTGCATGCATGTTTTTCACATTCCACCACCTTTTTAATGATCTTTCTACCACCTTTGCATGAAATAGAAGATTTTTCACATTGAAAGGAATATAATATCAATTCAAGTGCGAATTCCATTCAAAAGTGATATACAATTGAAGTTTAGAGGGGAACAAACTTTTGAAAAAGTCAAATTGTTGAGGATTTCGAAGAAAGAAAAATCAAAGGCTACATAATTGGGTTGAAATCGTCTATTTGAAGATCTGGATTTTTAGGTATGTGAAGTGTTTACACATTTTCTTTCGTTCTATTATGGCTTGCTTTCATTTTTTTTATTTTGCATATTCCATGTTGATCATTGTTTGTTTGTCAGTATAACCTTAGGTTGTCAATGCACATTTTAAATTACACAATTATATACACTTGCCAATTACATTTTTAAACCTGATGTAGAGAATCTACCAGGATCCACAAATCATCAAGGGTACTTCTGACCCTAACTTAAATTGGAGAATATCAACCAACAAACTCAATCATCTTTTCATCAAAATCCTTCAATTTCACTTGATTTCATATTTCCACAAAATATTAGAACTTGGCTCCAACTCTTTGTCAGACTCAAAAATAGATTAACCATCATAAAATTGATTGTAACATAGCATAAACCTGATTAGAAACTCAGAACCATTCAATTCCTTCATGATTCACTAATTCGCTCTTCAATGCAACTTACATGGAAAAATAACAACAAATCATGGATTCTTGCTACCAACCTTTATCCAAACATCCAAGACACTTTAATCAACATGTTATTGATTGAAATAAACCAAATACATATTCACAAACCACTTATCCATCAGGATCTTTAATTCTTGCAGTCATAACATCATTTTGCACAAGGGTTCAACTTTCCTCAAAACAACAAATTCCACAAGTTAACCTTTTTAAAATCTATCAAGCATTGAGACATATTTTACATCTTTTAAATAGTTTCCAAACATAAACAATCAACCTTTTCACTATTTCATCAAATTCACTCATAGCAAACTATCCACCATATTCCAAGAAGGTCACCAAACCCTTAAATTAGGTGATCCATCTTTAGTAATTTTGTATCTTTAAAACCTAAAGGCACAATCTAAATCCCATTTTGACATACATTCACATACCTTAATGTTAGTTAAACTTGTTTTGAAACAAACATCAAAAAATTTGACTAAACGCTGGAATAAGCCTCAAAATAGGCCAAATTTACAAATGAGGTATCCTAAAATCACCACCAAAACACCTAATAACACCAAACAGTCTTTGGCTAGGTTAGAAAACACTAGATTCAACCAATTTTAGGAATGGAAAGGCTCAAATGAATGTTGTTCAACAAAACCCTTACTTTATGCTCCCAAACAATCTTTCCAAATGAGGGTTTATTAGAAAAGCATACTCCAAACCTTCACATGCTCTGCCACTGCTTGGAACATGTTTAGAAATTTTTACCCATGCTTTAGGAACAAAATTACAGTCTCATTGAATGCTCTTTCCTCAATCACCAACTTGTAACCATCCATTTTCATTAGAAAACTTATGTATTTCTTGAGAGGATGGCAACCAAATGATGGATTCTTGTTTTCCCTTGCACAAAAAAATATGCACACACCTTACATAGCCTAAAACTAACCTACTCCACCAAACTACAGAGCCTAGATCATGGAGTAGTCATAATGAACCTTCTTAGACTCTCAAACCCCCTAGTGCACCAGAACCACATCTCTTTGAGGCAAATTTTTTTTTAACAATTTACTTACCTTGTGTATTTATGCAATCAAGGGAGGTCATATAACACAACTCAACACAAAATCAACCAACAACAACAATTCACAATTAACAATTCATAAAATTCTTCACTTTCACCAATTCAATAGTCATCCTTGTAGCATAGCTAACTCACTCAACCAAGTATATCTTTACAGAAGGTATTATCAAACCAAGACCTAACCCTTCTCAAATTCCTAGTAGGGCACAAAATAACATATCAACAATCCACAATAGGCTTCTTTGTTACAACTTCATCAAAACTGGATTTCTACACCAACTAGGCCTCAAATTAGTCCTCTTTTACAAAGGACCTTATCTTAAATACTTTTCCAAAACACAAAAATCAATTGGGAAGTATTCTATATGCTATCGAACCAAGGATTCCACCATTTTTTTTCAAAAAATCACTCACTAAAGTGTCAAATCATAAAACCCTCCTTTTTACCCAAGAAACTAGGGGTTTATTGAAAAACACTCATCCAACCCTCGCACAATCTTATGAATACTTCAAAAATGTCTAAAATGTCCTGAAAAAACTCAATTCAACAAGAAACCATGCTTCCCCAACACAAAACACACTTTAGCATATCAAAACCTTTCAAAATCTCATGGAAAACTCAAAATTTCTCTCTAGGGCTTCATGCCCAACACCCTTTTAGACCTCCCCTACACACAAAAAACTTTCCCTCACCTATTTATTGATGATGAAGACCCATTCCACCAATTACAATAATCATAGTTAGTGGAATGGGCCAATTTACATAATTGAGACCTTCAAAACCCTTTAACCAGGGCACACAGACCTGCAACAAGAGATTCAATCCAAACTACCACTAGAATTGGAGTTACACTCTCAAATCAAATGAAAAAATTTGTTAACACATGCTCCAAAGTGATTAAATAATATTTATATTCAAAACCTCTCTGTATGGTCCGTACCAAGGCTGCAAAAGACAAAGAAATACAAAAAATCTGAAAAAATAGTGATTTTTCAATTCAATCTTCCTTCATATCTTCAAAATCAATCTTTGCATTGATGTTCTCCAAAATATGTATGCTTTTTCCCACAAAACTAATTTTCCTAATGCCTTCAACTAACATTTAAAATGGTATGACCGTTTTCCTTCCTCAAAATCTTCGTTTTACAACTTTACAATTTTTCCCTTTTGCACAATTGGCAACTTACCAATGTTTTTTGCAATTTTGAAATCTAAACCTTATAAACACCTAGGAAACATAAAAAATGACCCATTACAATGGAAAATGGTCTTACTGACCTTATTTAATGCAAAAAATCTAAAATCCTAAAGCCTAGACAACAACTTCTTGAATTGACAAATTTCATTCAATGGTGCTCCCGCACCATGCATGCTTCCACAATTTGTATACACATATATATGACATAAGTTTTTGTATGCAGTTATTGTAGATGAAGACAGTGAAGAGGGAATATACTATTACTTGTGTCATTGTGTTGAGGAAAAAAATAAATTGGAGGCCCTATTTATAGATGGAGAAAACATCAAATACCCTACAGGCTCAGTTGTGGTTACTGGAACGTGGCTTAGAAGGTACCCACATAAGATTGTTAAACATTGGTTGTTTCAGGACTTTGACATGCATTGTAAGATTCTTCATTACTCAAACCTTGTCATGGAATCCAATGTTTGTATGACCAAATATGGGGGTAGACCTTTGAACAAGACCTTGTGGAAGTTTCATGATTCTAGCCATGAGGCAATACTTGACACAATAAAGAGTAGAGCAGACTTGGATGGTTTGTTGGATTAATTTGTAAGTATATGCACATTGGTTCTTATTAATTTTATACTTGCATGCACATTAATTTGTTTGATTCCAATGCTATCATCTTCTTTTACTTTTCCTATTTGTAAGTAACCTGCTAAACATTGATTGGTGCCCTTGCAAAAAATGCAAATTTATGAGCCATCCAAGAGAATCTCAGCCAAAAAAGCAATGCAAAATCTTTTTTTTGATGATCTTGACAAATTTCAATTATGATTTTAAGCTATTACAAAAGTGTGTGTGAATCTTGGTGATGGAATTTCAAGTTATTCATTTGAAGTTAACCTTATCATGAGCACCTATAATGTAGACATTATAAGAGCATCTTGAATTTCAAGATATTCTATTCATGAGAGGTGTTGTGTACAATAGGTATCTCAGAACTCCCAGTGAAGATGTATGACCAAGAGTGACTAAGTTGAGAGACTAACATGCCTATCTATAAGTGCCTTCCATCAATTTTTATTTCATTTCCATTTTGGATGCTCTTTATTTTTCTTCTTTTACTTTGCATATCTGTAAGTAAACTACTAAAAATTGATTGGTCTCTCCTTGCAGAAAATGTTGATTTATGAGCCATTGAAGAGAATCATATCCAAAAAAGAAATGCAACATCCTTATTTTGATGATCTTGAGAAATCTCAATTATGATTTGAAGCCATTATAAAAGAGTGTTTGAAGCTTTGTGAGGGAATCTCAAGTTACTCATTTGAAGTTAACCTCATAATGAGCACCTATGATGTAGACATTATAAGAGAATCTAAAATGTATGAGTGACATTGTAAAAGATCTGTGAGAATAGACTACTGAAGGAATTTTAATGAGATTTATTGAAATAATGAAATGTGGTGCAGGGGCACGAAGGATATTGAGCAAATTTGGTTCATGGAAGTCTTAAGTTTGTTTTGTTTTTTGAGTTTTGTCAGTTGAATAAGGTAATATTAGACAAATTTGTAATGTAATAAGTCATGTTAGTTGGTTTTGGGGTCATTTTGGAGTTACAGTTGCATATTTGTCAAAATGATGTAAAATTACAAAAATTGAAAAGTTGTTAATGTGAAAAAAGTGCAAAAAAATGTAAACTTGAAGTGATTTTGATAGCAATACAGGGAGGAAATCAACTCACTTCCACAATAGAAAAGGATTCCAACCTCCTTCCTTCCCTCAAAACTCAATCTTGGCTTATTTTCAACTTTGCACCTAGTCACTCTTGTAGGTCTGTAGATCTATTTTTCCCACCTTAACTCTCAGATTTCCTTAACAACCTCTGCAACAAACCACCATTTTAGGCACCCATTTAAGCCTTCTTCAACATACATCAAACCCTCATAAGACTCTTTTGGATCAGCTTTCACAATCTAACAAGCAACCCTGCTTTATTCTTCCTATCATATGCAAACCACCAATGGGCAGCATTAACTAGTCCACCAAACCACCAATTCCTCCACTTTTAGGGTGCGATAAGCCCTCTAACATAATAAACCCCAAAACCCTCTTCATTCACAAGTCAAGCAAGGGTTTATTGAAAAACCATACTCCAAACCTTCCCACAACCAACCAAAACTTGAAATTCCTTCAAAAAGGTCTGCACAAGCTTAAAAGTTGAAGAGATATCATTGCCCCCAAAGGTTTCTTCAAACCCTAGCACTAAACCACCATTTTCCACTAAAAAATGTACCATTTGACATCTAGGGCATCACCTAAAAACTCTTTATTCTCCTCCGTTGCACACAAAACTTCTCACACATGTTTTATAACCCTAACTAAGCCTTTCCATCAAGTTACAAAAGCATACAGTGGGTGGAAGGTTTAATATGACATTTTAATGCACTCAAAACCCTTAAAACAGTATACAGACTGACCCTTGGTAATTGGCTTCTAAAATGCACAAAATCACTTAAAATCAAACCAAACCAAAAATAAAATGGAGTTAACTCTATTGCCCACCTAATTCCATTGAAAAGAGAGCACAATCACTCTGAGCTACGTTCAACTAGCTTGATCCCTTAAGGGTCCAAAGTGCAAAAGAGAAGCAATCTTTGATGGGGTATTACTCAAAAACCGAGGTACTTACAAAATCTCCATCTGAACCTATGAGATCATGTTGGGCCCCTCTACAATAACGTTTCTCGATTTTTGTTATCTTGGAGTTGTTTTCCTATGGTGTCCAGTTTTCATTTGATGGAATAAGTGTCAAATGCAAGCAATGCAAAGTTGCAAAGTGGTGCAAATTTCATTCTACAGCTCGTTTGACAAAACAAGTTGTTCAAATGAATCTAAATAGGTATTCTTACTCTAGGCATGGTCCTCTTTTGCACGCAAACATGCAGAATCGCTCTGAGCTATGTTTAATCAGATCGATCCCTTAACGGTCCAAAGTGCAAAATGGCTGCAAACTTTAACATGTTGTTACTTAGATACCGTGAAGCTTAGAAAATTATCATCTAATCCTATGGGATAGTATTGGGCCCCTCTACAATAACCTCTCTCGGTTTTTTCTATTTTGGAGGCATTTTCCTGTGGTGGCTAATTTTCACTTGGGAAAAAAGTTTCCAAATGCAGGTAGTTGAAAGTTGCAAAGTGGTGCAACTTTCGTTCTACAGTTCATGTGACCAAATGGACTGTTCCAACATGTCTGAATAGGTTTTTTTTCACTAGGCATTGTCCTCTTTCGCACCCAAACATGCGGAATTGCTCTAAGCTACATTCAACTGGATCAATCCCTTAACGGTCCAAAGTGCAAAATGGCTGCAAACTTTAGCATGTTGTTACTTAGATATCATGACACTTAAAAACTTCTTGTCTAATCCTACGGGATCATGTTGGGCCCCTCTACATTAAAATATCTTAGTTTTTGCTATCTCAGAGGCATTTTCTCGTGGTGGCGAATTTTCACTTGGGGAAAAAGTTGTCAAGTGCAAGTAATGGAAAGTTGTAAAATGATCCAATTTTTGTTCTACAACTCGTGTGACTGAATGGACTATTAGAATGCATCCAAATACCTGTATGTTTACGCTAGGAATGGTCCTCTTTCATACCTAAACACGTAGAATCGCTCCGAACTACGTTCAACCGGATCGATCCCTTAAGGGTCCAAAGTGCAAAATGGCTGCAAACTTCAACATGTTGTTTTCGGATACCATGATGCCTAAAAACTTCTCATCTAATCCTATTGGATCACATGGGGCCCCTTTACAATAACCTCTCTTGATTTTTTTTTTTATATCTAAGAGTTGTTTTCCTATGGTGTCCAGTTTTCACTTGATGGAAAATGTGTCAAATGCAAGCAATGTAAAGTTGCAAAGTAGTGCAAATTTCATTTTGCAATTCGTGTGACCAAAAAAATTACTCCAATGCATATCCATAGGCGCGTTTATGATAGGAACGGTCCTCTTTCGTACCCAAACACACATAATTGCTCTGAGCTACGTTCAACCGGCTTGATCCCTTATGATGGCATGGAAAACAATCGAAAAGAGAAACATACACACGACTATTGAGAAGTCTGAGTTTTCCACAAAAAATATGTATGAGCATTGTAAATTCAAAGAGAGTGGTTGTTGAAGAGTTTGAAGGAGAATATCAATCAAATATCTTTGTTTCTTTGTTAATTATTGTGAATTTTTTTCATTTTCAGCCTATGTACGGGTGCAAACAATAGGAGTTTTCTCTAATATGATCTGAATCTCTTGTAGAATGATTTTAGCTTTGATTAGAATCCATTCTTGTGGAATTCTATTAAGTTCCAAGCAACTTAGAAGTAGATTTCTGAAATGGGTCTGAACTTGCTCATACAAGGGTTTGAGTGTACAATATGTTGAAATAGGCCATTCCACCTATTGTTCGGGCCATTTCTTGGTGGAATGGGCCTGATGTAAGTAGGATAGGGAGTATGAATAAAAAAATATCATTGGTAAAGGAATTGGAAGAGATTATTAACATTGCCCCTATTGAAAATTCAGAATTTAGGCCTTAAAAGCAAGGCTAGAAGAGGTGAAAAGAATAAATTGCTTGAGAATAAGTTAGAATAGGTTGGAAATAGAGTGATGTTGTGGATTTTGATGTGTTCAAAAGTTCTTCAAGCATAGGGGAGGTCAAAATTATGTTATGGCATGATGCCCTAGTTGGGAAAAGAGGGGTTTTCAATGAAAAAGAGAGCTTTGGGGGAGTAAAAGTGGGTAAAGTCAGGGGGTAGCGTAATTTCTTGGTAAATTAAGTTTGTATAGGCAGAATGAAGAGTGTTGGAAGAGGTTTTGAGGTTGTATGAGGTTCAGGTTTGGGTTCAGGGGTTCAGTTCACCGATTTGGACAAAACATTTTGCAAGCGGGTTTGGTTCGTTTTGGGTTCGTTAGTACAAAAAACATGTAAAAATTATATATATATATATGCAACCTAGAAGCATGAATTAGGATTAGAATATCACATAACATCATATAAACAATAAAACCACTATAAATTTGAATGTCATTTAAAACATGCATGATAAATATTCATCGTTGAAACTTGAATTGTGGTAGCTTGATAAACACAATCTATTGATGCCAAGGTTCAATTTGTATGTTTTTGAAAAAAGAAGCCAACTGATTAGAGTTATTAGCATTCTTCAGAAATCATAAGAATTTTTTTAGTACACTAGCCATTTTGATGTCTTCTTGCAGTCTCAAACATTATTTTGTATCATTGTTACATTGGTCTTTAGAGTGGTAGTTTAATATAGCTCCACAATACAAAATTTAGTTTACCTATGTAGTGTAACAATGACATAGGAAGATTTTTCTTTGAAAGAACCAAAGGGTGATTGCACAATTGAAGTGTATAAACACATATCTTTTTGTAATATCAAGGATACATTTTGAAATAGTTTTACGAATCATTTCATGCAATACCAATTAAAAACGTGTTTTTTACTTTTACATAAAGTTGTTTAGCATCAATCAGTTAATATTCAAGACAAACCATGAAGGGCAACAATGATCAATACAATGGCTAACCAATTAATAAGTATACATGTGAATAAGTCAAGCATGTACATGGGGCAGGTGCATGAAGATGGGTAGCCAATTTGTGGCCAATTTACTTTTTCATCTCGAAATAAAGTAAATGCAAGCGCGTTATAGTAAAATGCGCTCACGTTATGGTTTGGTAATGACCGAGCTTAGGATTGGTCATTGCCAAGCCATAACATGAATGCATTATAATGTGCTTGCTTTATAACACACTCACGTTATGGTTTAAATTTCAAAAAACGTGCGCATTTTGAGTTCAAAAAACGTGCGCATTTTGAGTTCAAAAAATGTGCATTTTTTGAAATCAAAAAAATATTTCCAAAACACGAGTGTGTTATAACGTTGCATTTTGATCTACATTGAAATTTTTTTCTTCTCTTTTTCTTTTCTTTTTTTTCTTGTTATCTTTTAGGGAAACTATATACATGAAATAAACATTTAAGTATAAGTTGAAATTTACATATGGACATTTACTTTCTTATAATTTAAGTTATATTTCATGTATATAGGTAGGATGTTTGAGAGTGGTTTCAGATCTCTAGGAGCTATAATGAAAATTCTAGTTTTTGGAAGATCTTAAAAATTTCAAACTTATTCAAATTTTAGTAATCAACATGTCAAATTTTAGTAATTAGGAGGTCAAATTTTATTAGTTAGCAAGTTGTATCATCTTTCTCTCTCACTCTCTCCTTCTATCTACTCTCTATCTCTCCACTCCCTCTCTCTCTCCCTTCCTTCCTCTCTCCCCTCTCTCTCTTACACCCCTTTATCTCCTCCGTACATCTACCTCCCTCCCTCCCCTCTCTACTCTATATATCTTCTCTCTCTCTACTTATCTTTATCTCCTCTCTCTCTCTTTACCTACCTCTCCCTCCATCACTTTGTATCTCACCTATGTCTCCCTCCCTACCTCTTTCCCTCTCTACTCTCTATATATCCTCTCCCTCCCTTTACCTATATCTCTCTCTCACTCTCTATCCCTCTCTATCCCTCTCTTCCTCCTCTTCCTCCTCTTTCTCTCTAACTCTCTCCTCTCTATCTCATAATTCTCTCTCCCTCCCTCTCACTCTCTCCTCTCTATCTCACCACTCTCTCTCTATCTCTCTCTCTCTCTCACACAAACCTCTATCTCTCTCCCTCCTTCCCTCTCTACTTCTCTCTATCTCTCCTCTCCCTCCCTCTCTCGAACTCACCCTCCCTCCCATTATTTTTGTCTCTCCTCCCAATCTCTCTCACTATTGTCCCTCCCTCCCTCCCTCCCCCCTCTTTCTCTCTCAATTGATCCTTTTCTCTATCTCATCATTCTCTCTCTCACCCACACACATACCTCTATCTACCTCCCTACCTCTCCCTCCCTCCCTCCCTCACTCCCCTCTCTATTCTTTTTTTCTCTCCTCTCTCTTTCCCTCTCTATACCTACCTCTCCATCCATCACTCTCTCTCCATCCCTCTCTATCTCACCTATGTCTCCTTCCCTACCTCTTTCCCTCTCTACTCTATAGCTCTCCTCTCCCTTCCTCTAGCTACACTTCTCTGTATCTCCATCCCTCTCTTTCTCTCTCACTCTTTGCTTCTCTCTATCTCACCACTATCTCTATCCCCACCTCTCACTCCCTCCTCTGTAAATCACCATTCTCTCTCCCACTTTCCCTCCTTCCCTCTCACTCCCTCCTCTATAAATCACCATTCTCTCTCTATCCCACTTTCCCTCCTTCCCTTCCTCTATCTCACCTATCCCTTTCTACCTCTCCCTCACTCCAACCTCCCTCTCTCTCTTTATCTCTCTTTCTCATTCTCTCCTTACCTCTCAACTCTCTATCTCACCACTCTCTCTCCATCTCACTCTCCCTATGTCCCTCTCTCCTTCCCTCTCTACCTACCACTCTCTCTACCTCTCTCTCCCTCCCCCCACTTTCTCTCTTACTCTCTCCCCCTTCCTTCTCTATCTCTCCCTCCCCCTTCCCTCTCTATCTCTTTCTCTCTCTCCCCCTTCCTCTCTCCCCTCATTTTCTCTCCTCTCACTCTATCTCCCTCTCTCACACACTCACCTCTATCTCCTCCTTTCATCTCCCTCCATCCTTCCTCTCTACTTTTCTCTATCTATCATCTCTCTCTACGTCTCATTCCCTCTCTTTACCCACCTCTCCATGCATCACTCTATATCTCAACTATGTATCCTTCCTACCTATTTCCCTCTCAAATCTCCATATCTCCTCTCCCTCTCACTACCTCTCTCTCTCTACCCCCTCTCTCTCTCGTACACACACACATACACACTCACCTATATCTCATCCATCCCTGTCCATCCCTCCCCTCTCTAATTCTCTCTATCTCTTCTCTGTCTACATCTCCTTCCCTCTCTACCTATATTTATCTCCCCTCCCCCTCTATTTACCTACCTTTTCCTTTATCACTTTGTATCTCACCTATGTTTCCCTACCTACCTAGGGTTGAGGGTTTAATATATAGGGTAGAGGGTAGATGGTTTAAGGTTTGAGGGTTGAGGTTTTAAGGTTGAGGGTAGAGGGTATAGGGTTTAATATATAGGGTAGAGGGTAGATGGTTTAAGGTTTGAGGGTTGAGGTTTTAAGGTTGAGGGTAGAGGGTATAGGGTTGAGGGTTGAGGGTCCAATGTATAGGGTAGAGGGTATAGGGGCTGAGCGATTAGGGTTTAAGGGTTGAGGGTTTAGGGATTAGGGTAGAGATTTTAATTGAGTTGAAGGGTTGAGGGTATAGGGTTGAGGGTATAGGGTTGAGGGTAGAGGGTTTAAGGGTTTAGGGTTGAGTGTTTAAGGGTTTAAATGTTGAGGGTATAGGATTAAGGGATTAGGGAAGAGAGGGAGGGAGGGAGGGATATATGGAGGGAGAAGTGAGATAGAGAGAAGTAGAGAAGAGGATGGATGGATATAGATAGATGAAGGTTGAAGATCCAATGTATAAGGTAGATGGTTAAGGGTAGAGGGCAGAGAGATAGAGGGAATAAGTGAGAGAGAGAGAGAGAGAGTCTTGAGAGAGGGAGAGGGGGTAGGATGGATATACTTGAGAGAGATAGAGGGAGGGGAGTTAAGGGTAGAGGGTAGATGGTTTAATGGTTTAGGGTTTCAGGGTTAAGGGTTTACGATTTATGGTTAAGGGTAGAGGGGAGAGAGATAGAGGGAGTGACTGAGAGCGAGAGACCTAAGAGAGGGAGAGGAGGTAGGAGGGAGAGGGTTGAGAGAGAGGGAGAGAGTGGGAGAGAGATAGAGGGAGGGAGGGTTAAGGGTAGAGGGTAGAGAGTTTAAGGGTTAAGGGTTTAGGGTTAAGGGTATAGGGTTAAGGGTTTAAGAGTTTAGGGTTTAAGAGCTAAGGGTATAGGGTAGAGGGTTTAGAGTAGAGGGGAGAGAGATAGAGGGAGTGAGTGAGTGATTGAGTGAGATACTTGAGAGAGGGAGAGGAGGTAGGAGGGAGAGACTTGAGAGAGATAGAGAGGGAGTATAGGAGAGATAGAGGGAGGTAGGATTAAGGGTAGAGGGTAGAGGGTTTAAGGGTTTATGGTTTAAAGGTTAAGGGTTTAGGGTTTAGGCTTAAGGGTAGAGGGGAGATAGAGAGAGTGATTGAGAGAGGGAGACCTAAGAGAGGGGGAAGGGGTAGGATGGAGAGGTCTGAGAGAGAGAGATAGAGGAGGAGGCCATGGCATAGGGCAGAGGCTCCATGTCATGGCCTAATGGTTAAAGGTCTTTGGCCCATGGGCTAATAGGCAGAGGTTGGCCGCCATGGCATAGAGAGAGATGATGAGGAGAGAGAGAGACCTGAGAGGAGTGGGGCAAGGATGGAGAGACCTTGACAGAGAGAGAGGAGGAGGAGAGAGATGAGGAGGAGGGTCAAGGTCAGATGGTAGAGGGCCCATGGTCTAGTGCCTATGGCCAAGGGCTAATGGCCTAGGTCAAGGCAGAGGAGAGAGACATAGAGGACCAAGGAGGAGAGGGTAGAGGAGATACTTGAGAGAGAGAGAGAGAGGGAGTGGGAGAGAGATAGAGAATATAGGGTAGAGGGTTAAGCATTGAGGGTAGAGGGGAGAGAGAGAGAGACTTGAGAGAGGGAGAGGGGGTAGGAGAGAGATAATTGAGAGAGAGAGATAAAGAGAGAGATAGAGAGAGAGATAGAGAGAGAGATGGAGGGAGTGGGAGAGAGGTAGAGGGTAGAGGGTTTAAGGGTTTAGGGTTTAGGGTTTATGGTTAAGGGTAGAGGGGAGAGATAGAAGGAGTGAGTGAGAGAGAGGGAGGGATTGAGAGAGATAGAGGGTGGAGAGTTAAGGGTAGAGGGTAGAGGGTAGGGGGTTAAGGGTAGAGGGGAGATAGATAGAAGGAGTGAGTGAGTGAGAGAGAGACTTGAGAGAGGGAGAGGGGGTAGGAGGGGGAGACTTCAGAGAGAGAGGGAGGGAGGGATTTGGAGATAGATAGAGGGTAGAGGGTAGAGGTTTTAAGGGTTTATGTTTTAAGGGTTAAGGATTTAGGGTGAAGGGTAGAGGGTTGATAGATAGAGTGAGTGAGTGAGAGATAGATACCTAAGAGAGGGAGAGGGGGTAGGAGGGAGATACTTGAGAGAGAGAGGTAGAGGGAGAGGGAGAGAGATAGAGAGTAGAGGGGTAAGGGTAGAGGGTAGAGTGTTTAAGGGTTTAGGGTTTAAGGGTTAAGGGTTTAGGGAGAGATATATGGAGTGAGAGAGAGAGAGAGGGAGGTAATGGGAGAGAGATAGAGGGTAGAGGGTTAAGGGTTAAGGGTAGAGGGGAGAGATATAAAAGGAGTGAGTGAGTGGGAGAGAGACATGAGAGAGGGAGAGGGGGTAGGAGGGAGAGACTTGAGAGAGAGATAGGGAGAGAGTGAGTTGGAGAAAAATAGAGGGTAGAGGGTTAAGGGTAGATGGTAGAGGGTTTAAGGGTGTAGGTTTAAGGGATAAGGTTATATGGTTTAGGGTTAAGGGGAGAGGGGAGAGAGATAGAGGGAGTGAGTGATTGAGAGAGGCCTGAGAGGGTGATGGGATAGGAGGGAGAGTCTTGAGAGAGAGGAGGGGTATGAGGGAGAGTATTTATATCTCCCCTCCTCTCTCTCAAGTTTATCCCTCCTACCCCCTCTCCCTCTCTCAAGTCTCTCTCTCTCAGTCACTCCTATCTCTCTCACCTCTACCATTAACCCTTAACCCTTAAACCCTCTACCCTCTACCCTCTATCTCTCTCCCACTCCCTCTCTCTCTCTCAAATATCTCCCTCCTACCCCCTCTCCCTCTCTTAGGTATCTCTCTCTCAGTCATTCCCTCTATCTCTCTCTCCTCTACCCTTAACCCTAAACCCTAAACCCTTAACCCTTAAACGCTAAACCCTTAAACCATCTACCCTCTACCATTAACCCTCCCTCCCTCTATCTCTCTCTCACTCCCTCCCTCTCTCTCTCTCTCAAGTATCTCCACCCTACTACCTCTCCCTCTCTTAGGTATCTCTCTCTCACTCAGTCACTCCCTCTATCTCTCTCCCCTCTACCCTTAACCCTTAATGCTCTACCCTTAACCCTTAAACCCTCTACCCTCTACCCTCTATCTCTCTCCTTTTCCCTCCCTCTCTCTCTCTCTTCAAGTCTCTCCCTCGTACCCCCTCTCTCTCTCTCTCTTAAGTCTCTCTCTCACTCCTTCTATCTCTCTCCCCTCTACCCTAGCTTGCCAATTCGGTGAAATTGGAAATGTAGTGGCCTGTTTGAAAAAATGGGTCCAAGAAATGGGGTCTCCCAATGATGTAAATCACTAGGAGACCTCATTTCTCGGACCCATTTTTTCAAACAAGCCAAGTTAGATTGCCAATTTCACTGAATTGGAAAGCTAGTGGGTCATCTACCCTCTAATCTTAATCCTCTACCATATATCTCTCTCCCACTCACTCCCTTCCTCTCTCTCTATCTCTCTCTCTCAAGTATCTACCTCCCAATCCCTCTCCCTCTCTCAGGTCTCTGTCTCATTCACTCCCTCTATCTCTCTCCCCTCTACCCTTAATCCTAAACCCTTAACCCTTAAACCCTAAACCCTTAAACCCTCTACTCTTAACCTTCTACCCTCTATTTCTATCAAGTATCTCCCTCCTAGCCCCTCTCCCTCTCTCAAGTCTCTCTCGCACTCACTCACTCCTATCTCTCTCCCCTCTCCCCTTAACCATCTACCATCTACCCTTGACCCTTAAACTATCTACCTTCTAACATCTACCCTCTATCTCTCTCCCACTCCCTCCCTCTCTCTCTTTCTCTCAAGTCTCTCCCTCCTACCCCCTCTCCCTCTCTCAAGTCTCTCTCCCCTCTACCCTTAACCCTTAAACCCTTGAACCCTCTACCCTAGCTTTCCGATTCAGTGAAATTGGGAATGTAGTGGCCTGTTTGCAAAAATGGGTCCAAGAAATGGGGTCTCTCGATGATTTACATCATTGGGAGACCCCATTTCTTGGACCCATTTTTTCAAATAGGCAAGTTAGGTTGCTAATTTCACTGAATTGCCAAGCTAGTGAAACCACTGGCTTGCCAATTCAGTGAAATTGACAATGTAGTGGTCTGTTTGAAGAAAATGGTTCCAATAAATGGGGTCTTTCACTCATGTAAATCACTGGGAGACCCCATTTCTTGGACCCATTTTTTCAAATAGGGCAAGTTAGGTTGCCAATTTCACCAAATTGGCAAGCTAGTGGGCCCACTGGCTTGCCCACTAGCATGCCAATTCAGTGAAATTAGAAATGTAGTGGCCTGTTTGAAAAAATGGGTCCAAGAAATGGGGTCTCCTGATGATGTAAATCACTGAGAGACCCCATTTCTTTGACCCATTTTTCAAATGGGCAACTTAGGTTGCCAATTTCACCAAATTGTCAAGCTAGTGGGCCCATTAGCTTACCAATTCAGTGAAATTGGTAATGTAGTGGTCTGTTTTGAAAAAAAATGGGTCCAAGAAAAGAGGTCTCTCGGTGATGTAAATCACCAAGAGACCCCATTTATTGGACCAATTTTTTCAAACAGGGCAAGTTAGGTTGCCAATTTCACCAAATTGACAAGCTAGTGGGCCCACTAGCTTGCCAATTCAGTGAAATTGGCAATGTAGTGGCTTGGAAATTTGATGAAATTGGCAACCTAACTTGCCTGTTTGAAAAAATGGGTACAAGAAATGGGGTCTCTCGATGATGTAAGCTTGCTAATTTGCTAATTTACATCATCAGGAGACCCCATTTCTTGGTCCAATAAATGGGGTCTCCAAGTGATTTGCAAAATGGGCACCATAATTACCGCCTAAAAATTTAATTTTAATAAACATACTCTAAACCCCTGGTCAAAACCTTATTTTTAGGTTGCAACTCGCCAAAGCGAAGAAGTGAAAGGTCAAAACCAGCGAAATTTATTTTCAGGCTATAGCTCGCTAAATCGGAGAAGTGAAAGGTCAAAACCAATGAGGAAGAGTTTGGAGGAGCCCAAACTAATAGCGGTGGGGAAAGCAACAAAATTTGCAGGTAAAGGATTTGATCAACTGCATTTTCTTGAAATATTTTAAAGCCTTTTCAAAAAATCTGTTTTGTGCATATCCTGCAATCATTGTATTCCATGAGATGACATCTATTTTAGGCATTCTATCAAACACTTCATGTGCCTTGTGTATGCTTTCACATTTTGCATACATGTCCACCAGAGCACTTCCTACTACAATATCAGGAAAATATCCCCCTTCCATTATGCTTTGATGCATATCCATACCGTGTTCCAAAGTTCCCATTTTGGCACAAGCGGGGAGGATGCTGACAAAGGTTGTAGAGTCTAGTTTGACACCTACCATTTGCATTTCCTTGAATTTTTTTAAAACCTTTTCAATAAATACATTGCATGCATAACCTGCAGCCATTGCATTCCATGAGACAACAATTCTTTCAAAGTTGTCCTTGTTTAAAATGATGGAAATGGTTCACATCTATCAGAACAATTTCTCTTGCAACAATCTTGGAAATGAATTTAGATGCAGTGTGGCAATCAAAACATACTTGAAGGTTCTTAACAACTCTAATAGTTCTACCAGGGATCATATTTAACAAACCAAATGCAATTGCTAACTTTTCACTATGGTGGCAGATAAATGATTCTATATACCTTGCTACCTTCATTTGCCAAGCTAGTTCCTCCTACTTTGCATAGCTCTACCATGTTTGTGGATGTGATCTATCTCCTACACAAAAAACATGTACTAGTTTACGGCCTTCAATCCAACTAATCCAGGTATCTTTTTAATTCCTGTATCTCTCATGAATCTCTTTACTATTTGAACCTCGTACATATGTTTTAGAGAAGAACATAAGTTGAAGCATTTGTAGCTGAGCTCAACCAACATTCCACATCATTGAGATGAATGGAACCCACCTAAAGTATTTCGTAGAAAACTTGATCTAGATTCAATTAGACATATAATATGCTTAGAGCAATTTAACTTCATAGAATATGGGCTTATTCTTGTAGCTGGTGAAAGGCTTCAAGGAATAGAGAATGCATTCCTTGTTAACTATATGTCTATTTAGTACTAAAAATGATTTGACAATGATTTGGCAGTGGTTTGGTTAAAGCAATATTGAGTGTCCTTCTTCTCATTGATTCCCAGAGGTTTATTTCAGATCTAATTTCACTCTCCTTGTTCATTTTTTAGGCATCTCCTCATTTTTCATTTCTTGATAGAGAGCTTCTGAAAGATGTCCAAGATGTTCTTCAATCTCAACAATCAATGTAGAGATAAAATGGAAGCATTGCTCTTGCAAATATGGTGCTAAATCTTTTATCCTTGAATGAGATTTATGTGCATGAAGAAAACTTAGGAGGTCTTCGAGAACATTTTTAGACCCCTCATCTATGGTATCTTTTATTTGACTAACCTCAGTTCCGAAATAAGCGTTAAGACAATCGAACCAGTCTTCATCATTTTTCATCATAAATCTAAAGCTCAACCCAGGTAAATTGACACTTTTTACGTCCCCTCTGTTGACAAGCCAACCCTCACTAGTAGTTAATTTGTGCAAATTGGTTTCAACATATTTGTAACTTTCCAAAGATGTAACTCTGGCTTCAAGGCATTTACCAACCTTAACTCTCTCATGCAGATCTACAAATCCATCAGCTATTATTTTTTTCATCCTACTAACTGTGAACCCCAATCCTTTACACCTGCATAAACACAACAAACAAACACATAATTAGATCAATATGCAAGTTAAGACAAGGATTCCCCATGAAATCCATTTGCAATGCTTGAATAGGAAAGAAAATGAAGAAATGAACAAAAATAATGAAATCCTAATTAAGCATGCAAACTCTTGATCCCATGGGGGAGTTGGTGCCAAATTTGTGTGTATGAAATGGACCTTTCCCAACTCCTTTGTGTGATTGTTGATGATTTTATGAGTGATCCACTTTGATGAAGATTCAATCAAGCTCCATGATGAAAAACCTACATATCCTAGCTAAGAACTTGATGAAATGAATAATGTTTGAGGATGAAATTGAGTATAATAAATTTACTCAAATTGTGGATGCTCTTGTGAGGAGAGAAGCCTCTTATTTATAGATTTCCAAAATGGAAGAGACAATGGAAATGAACAATGTGGGATCATTCAACATCCAATGGCCAAATGCCACTTGTCAAGATGTGAATGGTTGAAGGTTGAGCACATTTTGATCAATGTGCATGATAAATGCCATGAGATTCAAATTTGAAATTTGAATCTCACATGTTGGAGGGAGAAGGAAATAGAGTTAATGTCACTTGGCTCTAGGCTAAGGACATGTAAGAGGCATTAAATGCCTTGTTGGAAGGACTAAGCCCATTTAAATTTGAATTCAAATTTGAGAGAATATTCCTCTTTTATGCCATGTGAGGGAAAATAGATGAATTAATAAATCAATTAAATTGATTTATTGTTGCAACTTGCAAAATCTAGAGGATTTTAGTGATTGAGATTAAATTAATCAAGGTTTGATCAATTTAATGAGGGATTAGATGATTCGACAATTTTGACTTAAATTGATGAATTGATTTAAATCATAATTGAGAGGAAATGATTAATTAAATAAATGATTTTGATTTATTTAACTAAATGGAAAAATGTTAGAGTAAATCAAATAAGGTTTAATTTATTTAATTTAATAAGAGGACCTTAGAGACTTTAATCAAATAAAATGATTTATTTAATTAAATAGAAACATAAGGCTAATTAAATTAAATTGATTAATTTAATCAATGGAGGAGAAAGACTTAATCAAATAAACAATGATTTATTAAATTAAGAGACAAAATATGATGAAAAGTTGAGAGTATGATTCTGGAGGAAATGCTATTAGTAATCAGGATCAAGTGTGCCAAAATGAATTTGTACATTTTCCATGTCTACATTTTGCCCCTCTTTGAAGCAATATACTTGTTGCATTGATTCAAAGAATAAACTGTTGTGATTAAAGTTCAAAATTTCTCGATTTTTAAGATGCCCCACTGCTGCCCTAGCAGAAGGATATTGCTTGTATAATGCCCCCTCAAGAGATTGAGCAGAAATGTTTGACTTTCCAATCGAGATCACGATAAAATCCTAGAGGAGTGGTTCTATTGATCAGAGGACAAAAGATAATTCTTTGATGTAGACAATTTTGATGATGTGTATACAGTCGTCGGCCATGGGTAGCCTTGTGTATATTTTGAGATAGATCATACCTAATTTAGATAGAAATGTTAGTAAAGATAGAAGAATAAGAAGAATAAGATGGATGGAAGGAGGATCTGACAAGCCTACATTATGAATGATGATGATGATGATGATTTTCTTACCAGGAGTTGGGATTTTATAAGGGCCAATTATTTTATGTTTGATAACACACATAGGTATGATGCATCAAGGTATAAAGGACCAGGATGGCGTTGTACCTAGTGTGATAGAATTTGACTCATCAATCAGATAGGAGTATTCTTGTTCACACTTAGCATGCATACTTCATTTAGGATGTAGTTCAAGCATTCTAAACATCTCGGGCCAAAACATAGGAAGGCAAGCTTTCCCATGTGGTCAATAAGATATCTAAAACATCCTCTCCACAAAGCAAAAAAAGTACATATGACTAAGTTATTTTACAAGTGTATCCCACAAGCATAGTAGATAAAAGAGATAATGATCATTGCCCCATTCCTTTCTCTCTAAACTTGTTTTGTTTAGGCATCATCGAGAGGTCCTTGGAATGAGCGCAAAATAAGATAAGTCAAAAAGACCAAGATAAAGTAAACAAACAAGATGATATTCTTCGTACTGCTAGCCAAGGCTAAACTACTGCGAGGTAAATTATGCTTATGTCCACCATGGGAAGGATTCATCCTAGGACATGTTGTGAACAGGGTTTTGATGGGACTGATTAGGTGATAAGCTACTGATACTCTGAGTTAATTAACTTGCTTGCTTACTGGTTTAGACTTTTGAGACTTTGACGATTAGGGTGTTCATTTTTGAACCTACTAGACTTGCTTATGATTGCTTCACCAAAGGATGAAGGCGATGGTTGATTTATTAGGAGTGAGACAAACACGGATGAAAGGAAGATGAGATGGATGCACCATTTTAGATTTTTTCAAATGTTTTGAGGCTGTTTTTGGTATTTTGTGTCTTGGGGGCCAATCAAGGATTAGCCTTGCCTATGTTCAAGCTCAGAGACAAAATAGTTCAATTGATGACAGACTTGACTCAATGATATAGATGGGAAAAAAGATTGCCATTTTATTGCGATGGACGCCTAAAGGACTGACCTAGGGTGTGAAATAGATGGGAAAATGGATTTCCATTGTGATGGATGCCTAAAGACTGACCTAAATGTAAAATAGATGGGAAAACGAATTTCCAAATGGGATGGACACCTAAGGGCTGACCTAAAATGTGAAATAGATCGGCAAACGGACTGCCATTGTGACAGATGCCTAAACGTCTAACCTAAATGTAAACTAGATGGGCAAACGGATTGCCAAATGCAACAGACGCCTAAGGGCTAACCTAAAATGTCTCAGGGGATGATCAAAGATCAACCTTGCCTACGTTCAAGCTTAGAGATGACGTAGTTCAACAAGGTGAAAGATTGACAAGACTCAATGATGAATTTTTGAAGATTTTCTGAGATTTTTGACATGTTTTAGGATTTTTTGAATGTTTTGAATTTTCACATGATTTTGATGATTTGGACATGGATACGTGATGATATCAGTGCTTTTTTTTGGGATTTTTTTGAAAACAAAGCTTGTATTTGATTGATCAAATTGATGGATTGATAGTTTGACTAAGTGTGTTAAGTCAAACAAAAGTGATAATGAACTTGTAAATTCCAGGAAGTTGTGTTTTCCTAGAGTAAACTTGTACATGAGGGGGTAGTTTGACTAAGCGTGTTAAGTCAAACAAGTGATAATACACTTGTAAAATCTAGGAAGTTGTGTTATCCTAAAGTAAACTCGTACAAAAGAGGGTCGTTTGACTAAGTGTGTTAAGTCAAACAAGTGATAATGCACTTGTAAACTCTAGGAAGTTGTGTTATCCTAGAGTAAAATTGTACACAAGAGGGTGGTTTGAAAAAGTGTGTCAAGTCAAACAAGGTGATAATTGATTGAATTTGATTGATCAAGATTGATGAAGCTTGGTTTGGAACAAAATTGTTTTGATGATTTGATGTGACGCTAACGTGCAAGTTAGATGTAACTAATATTGATTGTTCAGATTGATGTTCAATGAAAGATAAAGCTTGATAAAGCGCATCGTCTTGTCAAAATATGCCATGGGATAGTGATTTGGATTTTTGTCTCACAAATGCTTTAACCAATTTGATTTCATGTTTTCTAATGTTTGGATCACCACATAAGTTTAGAGGACATAGATCAAGCTTTATTCCCAAAGCAAGATGTAAATATCTGCCCCTAGTGTCTAGCAATGCATGGAAGGCCACAGGTGGATTCTTGGATAGGTGTATGGATAGATATGGTAAGAATGCAAAGGATGCCAGGGATTATCTTGTGACAAGATAAGGTGTTCGAACAGAGGAATGCTCATTCGGATAATGCTTCGAGTCTCAGATAACGTTTGGATTGGATAAGATCAATGAAAATGACCCATGTCAAGATGTTTACCACAAGCAAGTATAAAGTGTGCACCAAATTTTCATCAAGATTAAGATACCTTGGAGTATGGATGCAGATGGATAAAAATGAATTGGATAAATAGTTCATGGATGAATGGATGATATGGCTTGAATGATGGCTTTATTATGGATGTGATAAGATGCTTTCACCCGAAATGGCGCATGTAGATTCTTGATTCTACACATGATACCTATTTTCCAGGTTTTCATCATGGTACCTATCCAAAGTGCCACCGTAGTGGTTTTCACTAGAGGACAATTTTTTTCTTTATCTTTTTCAATCCTTTTTCTGATTTTTTTTGGATTTTTATATTTTTATATTTTTTTGATTTTCTGAGAGATTTTAAGCTGATGCTAAATGACTTGGTGGTGCTGATGTTGATGCTTCTGTCATAAAATTCCATTGTTATCCTACTTGAAGAAGTTTCTTTTCCAAGATACGTGCACTTGGAAGCAAATTTTGAGATTCTTGATCTGCTTTGCTGATACTGGAGTTAACTCTGTCTTTGTGCGCACATCACGATAAAGTGCCTTTTAAATCCTTATGATGAAGGGTCGTTGCCAACACATGGTCAATGAAAGAATTGGATGTCATGCATGGAGGTGTGGATGGAGTGTGTTTAAGAATAAAATATGGATTGGTTGATAGTTTGAAACCTTTGACTCTCCAAACTTGGGAAGATGAGAAATAATGGGTGGATATGGAAGTGTGTGTGGAATTAGGACCAATTGTTTGATACACTTTGTATGTCACTTAAGAAGCAAGATTTCTCCTTTGTGGACATCTTTGATGGATACTTTTCCCTTTTTAATTTTTCCCCATAGTTTATTTGACTAATGGAGTATGATAGGGATAATCTTTCATTGTATTTTTTGGTATCCACTTGTATTTGATTTTTGTCCTTCGTGCTTCTTAGCTTCTTTTTCCTTGATTATATTCTTCATGCTTTGATTCAAATATCCATTATTTTGATGTTGGTCCCAATTTGTGGATGGGGTGATGGGTGGATGAAGATTCATGACGGGGCTGGTTGTAGTATTGGCATTAGTTTCATCATAAGGATTATTCATGCCCCCTATGTTGATGCTTGCTTGAGACGAAGTTGCCCCCAGTTTTAAATAACCAAGACCTTGATCCTTAGGATTTCCAATAATCTGCACTAGTTCTAGGATACCTTGTTTATCTAGGCCTAGTCCTCTGCCTTGATAATTCATCTTTTCAAACATTTTATTTGCAAAAGGATATGATTTTCATTGGAAACAAGGTGTTGCTCCTTCTCTTCTCTATGGTGGATCTTCAAAGGTGATATCTCTTTTATTGCTAAGATAATTTTCCCTTACAAAGGTGAGTGATCCAAGTTTATAAGTGATAGGAGCCTCCATATGTAGGATGAATGCCTGATTGATATCTTTAGCTTGTGAGATATCAGATTTTAATTCTTCTTTAAGAGGTGTTGATGATTCATTGTCCTCATAAAACTCTTCCTCATGATTTATTTCACAAGATGTTTCTGATTCGCTACTTCTGTAGGAGCCCTCTTCATGACCTATTTCTGATATGTCTCTGGATTTCTTTGTATCTTTATCATGTGTACAAATGTTAAGAGTAGGAGACTCTTGTTCCTTTGGAATGATATCAAGAATATGAGACTCTTGTTTTGAATAAAGATCATCTACGTGTCCATCCAAAGAAATCATCTCATGGGTAGATGGAGGAGTATGTGCTATATGGATGTGATCATCTCGTATAGATAGGAGAGTGTCCATTATATCATTGTAGTAGCTTGGACATACAAATTCTTGATCTCGAATGATTTCAAAATTGCTTTCGACATGCTTTGGATCAAGTTCTTGACATGGGTCAATTTCAAACAATGGATTGCTTTCTTGGATATCTTTATTAGGCATAGGAAGTTTCTCAAATTTCACAAGGTCAAAGGATGTCCATATGTTTTGGAAAGGATGATTGCTAGACCTTGGTGAAAGATATTGATCATCATTTGGAATAAATTCTTGAGATATGTCCTCTAACTCATTAGGTGATGTATAGACATTTTCAACATGATCATTGGTCAAAGGATCTTGATCATCATTTTCATCGATTGTGGTGGGAATATGTTGCAAGCTTTTCTGAGTGAGTAATTCCTGCATTTTCTGTTGAGCCAACAATGCTTGTTGTTGGTCATGTTTTTGTTGTTCCAACAAAGCTTGTTGTTGGTCTTGCTTCTCCTATGCCAACAAAGCTTATTGTTGGTCTAGCTATTGTTGTGCCAACAAATATTTTTTTTGGGCTCGTTGTTGTGCTACTTGTTGATACACTTGTTGATGGATTGCTTGCAATAGTGCCCGGTATTGTGCTTGCGCCTATCGAGCTTGGTGTTGGGCTTGAGCTTGAGCCTGTGCTTGTTGGGCTACTTGAGCCACTTGTGCAGCTTGTTGGGCTTGGAGTGCTTTTTGGTGGGCAGCTTGCAACATGACGAAGAATGAATTTGTCATGTTGTGTTTTGGCGGTGGTGGCGGCAGTGGATTGGGAATGGTGTTGACCGTTATGATGAGTGGAACGGTCACATTGATTGGCAGGGTTTGAGTGGTGAATGGTGTGATTGGGATGCTTGGTCCTTGAGACACTTGAGGGATGGTGGTTGTGTTGACCATTGGGGTTGCTTGGATGGTTGCCATCTGTTGTTGCGATATCAATGGGAAAATGGGATGATTTGATATGATGCTTTGATTTATGAAGGGGGTGTTGCTCAGAAGGCTCATGCCTTGATTGTTTGGTTGATAGATTTGTAAGTTTTGACTTTGATTTAAATCTACCAAAGGGAAAGGTTTTCCAAAATTTTGATTTGGCATGCTCACATTTGTCATACCATTGATGTTTGGAGGAGATAATGATCCCATGTATGGATTGCATAAATGTGAGTTTCAATAATCAATTGGAATTGTAAGGCTTGGATAGTTTGGTTGACTTGGATTACTCATGATGTATGAATCAAGTTTGTATTCCATGTTCCTCTTGTGTTTTGACCTTGTTAACCTCTGAGGGTTTTAGGACCAATGATGAGATGAAGGATGAAAGGGTGAGTGATATGGGTGTTTTTAACTTTTAGGAACTTTGGATCAATGCTAGACTTTAGGACTTGTTTTCTATTTTGATTTTGATTTGCGGATAGTTTGACTTAGTGTGTTAAGTCAAACAAGGTGATGATGCACTTGTAAACCCTAGGAATTTGTTTTATCCTAGAGTAAACTCGTAAATAAGAGGATAATTTGGCTAGGTGTGTTAAGCCAAACAAGGTGATTTTTGATGATGAACTTATAAACCCTAGGAAGTGTTATCATAGGGGTAAATTCGCTCAAGAGGATTGATAATTTGACTAAGTGCGTTAAGTCAAACAAGATGATGCTGATTTTTCCTAAAAGTCTAGCATAAGTGATGTTTTCAAAGTTCCCAAAAGTTGTTGGTGAAATGGGATTTGATTGATGTTTGAGGGATGGGTGAGAGTGATGACGTGATCCTAGATAAACCTAAGAGGCTATATTGACTAGACCAAGAATATGAAGAAAATGCTTTTCGCTAAGAGTGGTTCAAACCAAAAGACAAATGTTTGCATGAAAACCAAATGACTCAAAAGAGACCAAGCACATGTGTGGTTCAATTGTCTTTTATCTTGCTTAGGTTTGGTTCTTTTTACCACAAACACTTTCTTGATTATGTTTTTCAAACTAAATGTCCAATGTCCTAATTTTCTTTCATCCCACAAAGTGCATTATGTGGAAATTAAGGAAATCAAGGCAAAGGTTTCCTAGTGTTGACTTTGGGAGAAACAAATGATTATTAAACCAAGGCACTTAGAAACCTCTAAGGATATAATCCCTAGGGCAAGCAAGAGTACTTAGATCTGTCAAAGGATATTGGTTTCCTCCAAAGGGTTTGAAATTTTGAAGCTCTTGTGAATGTTTGTTTTCAAATGTTTTGAGACCCAAACAAAGTGTTTTTATTTCAATGACATGCACAATCCTAGGATGAAGAGACAATATTTATTGGGATCCCACTTGGATAAATCCAGCTGCGCATATTTAATGTGGATGATTAGATGCTTGACCACACAGGCTCCCCTTACAGTGCACTTACTTCTCGGTTCAATCAAGCATCAATACCCATAAATTTCCCATGGCATAATTTTCATCTCTACAATAGAACTGCATGCATAATGTGGGGCGGCTTCAAAGGACATGACCTTTTGCAGCAACAAATAGATAGGATTTGGCCTTTTCTAAACAAGAGTTTTAATTCGGGCATTCCATTCATGGGGGACTATCCATGCGGTGAGAGACCATTTTTTCCTTTCTCATCAGAATAATCCTCATGATTCTTGAACTTTCCTCAAGAATCCACACTTATATACCGGTTGGAAGTCACTTGGCTTTAGCGTGTTCCTAGTTGGGCCATTCCCTTGGGTGAGTACTTTTTCCCACAAGGTAGACCCTCTAAGATAATCAATAGCAAGCTAGCATATCTCGTAGTTTAATCAACCTTCATTGAAAAACAAAGGGAGAACACTCGCAATATACCATGCTCACACTCGCATGCTTGGTTCAATTTTAATTCCAAAAATAAAATGTGGAGGAAATTATTTTATTCAACTTAAGATCACCAAAAGAACTTTTGATTCTCAAGATTGCCATGAGGCACGAGAGAATCGCATACACCATTTTGATAATATTAACTTGAATAAAAAATTACAAAACACAATAACATTTGTTTATTTTAAACTCTCAAAGAAATAAATGAATTCATTTTAAAGCACTAAATCAAATGTGAAGTTGCCTTGTTCAATCATTAACCTTTAAACAAAATCTAGTAAATTTTCCTAAGGTTCTTTTTAATCCTTTTGTCTTGTTCTTTTTAGAGCCCAAATTGAAATCTATTGAATCCTAAAAGCTTTAAAGAGATAAAATCCTTAAACTTGGAATTATAATTACTTCCAAGAGTGTCTAAAGACACTTATACAATAGAAAAATGATGTCATGAGAAGCTTTTCTTTTGTTTCCTCCTCCCCTTTTTGATTTCACAACCTGCAAAAATACTCAAAATATTAGATGAAATTAAGAAACAAGAAGCTACAAGGGTTACATGAATCATTAAGCATAAAAATCCTAAAATTTAGACCAAGTTATAGTGTTTTTTGACTTTAGATGCAAAATTTATAATTTTAACTCTAATAAAACTAATAAAAACTTCCACCATTGGATAGATTATGAAATTCTACCCCATTTCAAAAAACAAAGCATCAAAAACGACCTTTGTATGACCAAGATATCATCATTTTAAAAACTGACTGTAAAAGCACTAAAACAAAAGTCTATGCGCTAAAACAAAGCGCCTAATTGCTAAAACAGAGCAAAGATGCACTAAAAGAAGGCTTGTATGTGCTAAAACAGGTGCCAAATGTGCTAAACAGCCCACATATGTGCTAAAACAGTTTGCAGATGCACTAAAAGATACTACAGATGCGCTATACTAAGGATTAACGCCCAGAATTGTAAAAAAATAGCGGAATTTTAAAAAACGTGTTAGATTTGCAATTTCTTGCCCTCCTTCTAGCACCAGAATGTGAACCCCAATCCTTTATACTTGCATAAACACAAAAAACAAACACATAATTCGATCAATATGAAATTTAAGATAAGGATTCCCCATGAAATCCATTTGCTATGCTTGAATAGGAAAGAAAATGAAGAAGTGAACAAAGATAATAATGAAATCCTAATTAAGCATGCAAACTCTTGATCCCATGGGGGAGTTGGTGCCAAATTTGTGTGTAGGAAATGACCCTTTCCCAACTCCTTTGTGTGATTGTTGATGATTTGATGAGTGATCCACTTTGATGAAGATTAAATCAAGCTCCATGATGAAAAACTTGCATATCCTAGCTAAGAACTTGATGAAATGAATAATGTTTGAGGATGAAATTGAGTATAATAAATTTACTCAAATTGTGGATGCTCTTGTGAGGAGAGAAGCCTTTTATTTATAGATTTCCAAAATGGAAGAGAGAGTGAAAATGAGCAATGTGGGATCATTCAACATCCAATGGCCAAATGCCACTTGTTAAGATGTGAATGGTTGAAGGTTGAGCACATTTTGATCAATGTGCATGATAAATGCCATGAGATTCAAATTTGAAATTTGAATCTCACATGTTGGAGGGAGAAGGAAATCGAGTTAATGTCACTTGGCTCAAGGCTAAGGACATGTAAGAGGCATTAAATGCCTTGTTGGAAGGACTAAGCCCATTTGAATTTGAATTCAAATTTGAGAGAATATTCCTCTTTTATGCCATGTGAGGGAAAATAGATGAATTAATAAATCAATTAAATTGATCTATTGGTGCAACTTACAAAATCTAGAGGATTTTGGTGATTGAGATTAAATTAATCAAGGTTTGATCAATTTAATGAGGGATTAGATGATTTGACAATTTTGACTTAAATTGATGAATTGATTTAAATCAGAAGCGAGAGGAAATGATTAATTAAATAAATGATTTTGATTTATTTAACTAAATGGGAAAATGTTAGATTAAAGCAAATAAGGTTTAATTTATTTAATTTAATAAGAGGACCTTAGAGACTTTAATCAAATAAAATGATTTATTTAATTAAATAGAAACATAAGGTTAATTAAATTAAATTGATTAATTTAATCAATGGAGGAGAAAGACTTAATCAAATAAACAATGATTTATTAAATTAAGAGACAAAATATGATGAAAAGTTGAAAGTATGATTCTAGAGGAAATATTGTTAGTAATCAGGATCAAGTGTACCAAAATGAATTTGTACATTTTCCATGTCTACACTAACAAATAGGCTTTTAAAAAGTTCATCCCACAGACTCTTTGAGTGCTTCAAAACAATCTCACACACACATTGCCAAGGAAACTCAACATTTGAACCAAAAACCGTTTTTAGCCACTCCAAGCTCCCTTCAAATGCATCCAGAATGTCCAATGTTTCTCTAATCAATGTCTCATTCTCTACAAGTTCCTTGCCACTTTTTACAAGATCAAGCAAATACTTTCCCCCAAGCCTATTTGTAGAGAGAATATCATCTGCACATGTCTTAAGCCACACTAAGAAGACTTTGATACAAATTTTCTCAACAAAATCATCATGGTAGCTTGTAGCTTTTCTCCATGAGATTTCCACAACTGCACCTCATTGTCTGGGTTTGGAATCCCACCAAACAACTGTGATCTAGGTGGCACTGCCAACACAGTCTTATAAAAAAGATACAAATCATTTAGAACCTCCAAGAAGTGTTCCCTAGTCTGACATAGCATTACCTATATGACTCTTACCACATTAAAAAAAATGGAACTGATTGCCCCCACCTTATTGGTCTATCAGTTGAACATGTCTTCTGGTTCCAACGATGCATCTATGATTCTGTTTTTTCATCGGTGTGAGGATTTTGAATGAAAAAAATAGTTTTGTATTAAGTTTACACGTTTCCCTTGCATTTTATGAATTTTGTTTGGCTGGAACAGACCATACAACTTTAGATTTTTTTTGAAGTATGGCATGGCATGGTAGGGAATTGAGTCTACTTTCAAATGCTTCAAAATTGATTGAAAACCATTAAGTTAGGCATGAGCTATCTCTATTTTATTGAAACTGCTTTGTTTTGGTGCAAGTTGGTGGTTTGAGAGTATAAAAATGAGCTTTTAGTGCATTCCACCTATTGTAGCCATTTTAACTCGGTGGAATGACCCCATTTGATGTATTATAGGTTTTTAAATTCTATGGAGGTCTGAGGGAGTTTGTATGTGGGTTTTGGGTGTTTCCCTAGGTTGAATTTGAGTGATTTTCCTTATGAAAGTGAGTAACTAAAGGGTCTCTCATGAGTTTTGTGGAGGGAATAACCTATGCAATGAACTTTTAAGCTTGTACAAACATAATTAAGAGTTTTCGAATAGGTGGCAAGGTTTGGGGAGGCCTGGAGGTATTATTTTCAATAAACCTCCTTTTGAGGACCTAAAATCAAGGGTTTCATAGTTTGCTATGTTAGAAGAGTCATCTCTAGAAAATAATTATGGATTTAGTGGTTTGAGGGCATGGGAAATGCTGCCCAAAATTTTCAATTTTTTGTGATAAGTCTAAAGATGAGTGGCTTTGTAATTTAGGCCTAATTAGCCTAATTAGGACAACATAGGAGTGGGAGTTTCAAGAGTTTGGTGCAAAGGACTTGTGTCTAATCTTGAGATATGTTGTGTAACTTCCAAGAGAGTGTCTGAATCAATTTTTTTTTGTAGTCATTTGGTAGGTTTGGGAGTTATGGCCTAAAAACATGATTTACATGGCTACTAGAGTTGAGGGTGTGCACAAGGGAAAGGAGGCCTGAGTTAGTTTCAGACTAAGTTGTGAGTGAGTTGGATTGGACAAATGTTCCAACTTAATCTTGTTAGATGCCTCTCAAAGGAATGTTGACAATTTGAGTTGTTTTGAGTTCCCTATGTCTGCATCACCTAGTTCCCTTGATGCAATGATAAAAGTCAAGAGTAACACTATCGACAACAGTTTGAAATGTCAAATCAATAGTTCAAGTCACCCTAACATGTCCATCAGAAAAAATCTTCTTGATGATCTCCTTCGGCTAGACATCTACCATCAGAACAAGCTAGAAATCTCACTTCAATAGTTTTGGTCACACTGACGGTTCTTATTGGCAAGACATTCACAGGTCACACCGACATCGACTAGACTTCTGTTGTCGGAATGAGTTTGGAATCTCACTCTGATAGTTCAAGTCATACCAATGACTTCTGTCGGCAAGACAAGTCATAGGTCACACTGATCTGATCCCTTCAAGAATTTAGAACACAACTTCTTATCGACAAGACATTCCAAGGGTCTCACTGATTCTACTCTTTTAGGAGTTCCATGTCAGTAAGTTTGAGGCACTTTTTCCAATTAAATAATTTTAGAGGTTTTGAACAAGACATTCATGTGGTAGCCTCAATCAAATTCCCTACAAATATCTACACATAGGCCATATCTCTCACTACTTGCACAAATTCTTTGACTCAACCTCCTCAAAGCATCTCTAAGGATTTGGAATTGATAGTTTGTATCCTTGCAATGCCATGAATAAAAAATTCTCCAAGGAAGCAAGGGCCCTCTATACATGTGACCATTATGTTGATGAAATTGTGTTCCTTGTATTTTATCTAGTGAAAGCTCTCAATTTTTGGTGAGTTTTTCTTTTATAGTATCTATTCTCATATTTAGAGGTTACAGATCAAGAGGATGAGTTTAGTGTGGTGAATAATCACTGCCCTAGTCTGAAAATAGGGTTTTATGAGTAAAGATGGAGGTTAGAGTCTAGGACTTATAAAATACCTTTAGAAGTGGACTTTTCATGGAATAATAAGCTTGTGCAGACCAAATAAAGAGTGATCCAAGTATTGGTTGTGAGATTTTGGGTTTGGAGATAAAAGAAACTAAAGACCCCTGTGGTAGCCAAGGCCTAAAGAGGCATAATTCTAACGGAGACAATAAATTTTGAATCATTTGGTTCAAAGGAACTATACCCCACTTTGACATATGTTTTATCTAAGCCAAAAAGGTATCTAAAGGTGTGGTTAGTTTTGTGTAAATGTGTTTATCTTGGGAGAAAAGTTCTAATAGACTGTTTTGCAGACCTACTATGATTGAGGATTTTTTTGCATAGATCAAGATTAGATTAGCATACATATACATGCAATAGAAATAAAACCCACAATGAAAATAGAATGCATAGGAAAATAAAGTAAAGAAAAAATAGGGGAGATATCACCCAATCCTTCCTCCTCCATAGCTGACTTCCATTGCACCTTCTAGCTTGTTGTGATGATGAGTGTGCCCTCAGATTGTGATGAGAAAACTCTACTATATAGCCTAGCCGTAAGCAAATTTTTGAAAGATTTACTATAAACTATGCAATAGAAATTAAATTCTAAATGCAAGTAATTAAATGACACAATATGAAAGAAACTAAAACTCAAGAAATGCAAGAGTAATTTGCAATAGTTAAAGAGATTCAAGAAATCAAGAGGTGTCGAAATGAGAACAAAATTGACATTTTATAGAAAATGAAATTTTGGATGGGTGGATGAGATGAGAGATTGAGAAATGCCCTAGAATCAATGGTCAAGATTCAAAATAACAACTCTCAATTAGGGTTAGGGTAAAATTCCCAAATGAGTGCACAAGATTTAATTTAAGAAATTAAATCAAGGATGGGGAATAAATGTGACAGTGAGATGAAAATTAGTAAAAATCAAGAAGATAATGTTTGAACAAGAAGATGAGATTTAGAAAATCAGTAATTTTAGCAAATACTTGATTTGTAGAAGAATATTACCATTTTGAAATAAAATTAATTCAAAATATGGATTTAGTGAGATAGTAAATAATTGATTTTAAGATTATTTACTAAAAGAAGTGACAGTTAACCATCTGAGGCTATTTTAAATAAATTATTTTATTTAAAATGAGGGAAATTTCAAAATAAGGCAATTAAATAATTAAAGATAATTATTTAATTTAGAGAAGGTGATTGATTAATTAAATTAATTAATAAATCTATTTAATTAAAAGAGGATTTGGGAATTAGTGACATATTAAATAGATAAATAAAAATATATTTATTTAATAATCAAGAGGACATAAATGATAAAGATTAATTAAATAAATTGAGAACTTTATTTAATTATGAGAAGACTTTAGATAATTAGTCACACATTGAATAAATAAATAAGATCTATTTATTTAATAATCATGGAGAATAAAAAGATATGAATTAATTAAATAATTATGAATTATTTAATTAATAGTCTAAAGTGAGTTAGAAACATAATTAAAATGTCATAATTATGCTAGGATGAAAAGTTGTAAAATAGTGCTTGCAGGCCTAGGCCATTTTTATGTGTCTACACCTACAAGCTTTGCATTCAGTTTATGAAGGAATTATGACCAAATGAGGAAACCAATGTTCTTGTAGTTGGTGATAAGTTGAATTATGTTGAGTCAACCCTAATGGAGAGGTCCCAGGTTTAGAGTTGGTGGCTTGTGCCTTTTATTCTAAAGTTTGTATTTGTAAAAGCTATTATAGCTCATTAAGGACAGTTTGGTGATGAGATGGTCTTGTGCTCATATTTGAAGGAACCTAGTCTATTTTAGTCAATCATTTTCATGTTGTTAAAGGTGGTTTGAAGGCTTGACAAAATATTGGAACTCCGATTGTTGGTGGATGTTTGATGGCTTAAGGAATTTTTTGTTTTGAGGAATGAATGATGAGTGAAAGATGAGAAAACAAACAAGGATGGTTTGTTGAAGATTGATTTTGGTCAAACTGAGATTTTAGAAGGTATTTCTTTATTTCTTTACTTGCAACAAAATAATCCTAAGCCTATATTCATATGTAACCTATAGGTAGCAAGAAAACACATCCACACAACCACCATAGGTTTAACTGGCATCTTAATGATATAGTTTAGAGTGTCCTCAAGATAGCCAGCACGGGCAAGAAGGTCAACCATGCACACATAATGATCAACTATAGGTGTAATGCAATACTTCTTACTCATGTGATTGAAGTATGTACAACCCTCATCCACTAAACCTCCATGGATGCATATACAAATAATACAAACAAAGCTTACAATTTTAGGATATGTGTCAGAGTGCTTCACTAATTCAAATATTTTGAGAGCATCCTTGCAAAGTCCATTTTGTGCATATCCTGCAATTATTGAATTCCATTAGATGACATATCTTTGAGGCATTCCATCAAAGAGTTCACATTCCTTGTGTACATTTCCACATTTTTCATACATGTCTAATAGAGCATTTCCAACCATAATATCTGACAAAAATCTTGCATCCATTATGCTCTGATGGATGTTCATATCCTACTCCAAAGCTCCCATTTTGGCACAGGCAGGGAGGATGCTGACATAGGTTGTGGAATTTGGCTTCACACTTGCTAATTGCGTTTGCTTGAAAGTTTCTAAAGCCTTTTCAGCAAACCCATTTTGTGCATATCCCACAATCATTGTATTCCATGAGATGGTATCTCTTTCAAACATTCTGTCAAAAATTTCACATGCCTTGTCTATGCTTCCACATTTTGTGTACATGTCTACTAAGGCAGTTGCAACTACAACATATGACATAATTCCTCTATTATTTATTCTTTGATGGGTGTTCATACCTTGTTCCAAAGCCCCCATTTCGGCATAGGCAGGAAAGATGCTGGCAAAGGTTGTGGAATTTGGCTTTATACCCACCAATTTTATTTTTTCTTGAAAGTTTCTAAATAATTTTCAACAAATCCATTTTGTGCATATCCAACAATAATTGCAATCCAAGAGATGGCATCTCTTTTAGGCATTATGTCAAAAACTTCACGTGCTTTCTCTATGCTTCCACATTTTGCATATAGGTCAACCAAAGAATTTCCAACTATAAAATTAGATGAAAATCCCCCTTCTATTATGCTTTGGTGGATGTCCATACCCTGTTCCAAAGCTTCCATTTTGGAACAGGCAAAGAGGATGCTGGCAAAGGTTACAGAGTCTGGCTTTAAACCTGCAAATTGCATTTTCTTGAAAGTTTCTAAAGCATTTTCAACAGATCTAATTTGTGTATATCCTACAATTATTGCATTCCATGAGATGACATCTCTTTGAGGCATTCCATCAAAGAGTTCACATGCCTTGTGTACATTTCCACATTTTTCATAGATATCTAATAGATCATTTCCAACCATAATATCTGACAAAAATCCCCCCTCCATTATGCTCTGATGGATGTCCATACCCTAGTCCAAAGCTCCCATTTTGGCACAGGTAGGGAGGCTGCTAGCATGAGTTGTGGAATTTGGCTTCACACCTGCTAATTGCATTTGCTTGAAATTTTCTAAAGCCTTTTCAACAAATCCATTTTGTGCATATCCCACAATCATTGTATTGCATGAGATGGCATCTCTTTCAGGAATTCTATCAAACAGTTCACATGCCTTGTCTATGCTTCCACATTTTGCATACATGTCTACTAGGGGAGTTGCAACTACAACATCTAATAAAATTCCTTTATTATTTATGCTTTGATGGATGTTTATACCTTGTTCCAAAGCCCCCATTTTTGCAGAGGCATGAAATATGCTAGCAAAGGTTGTGGAATTTGGCTTTATACCTGCCAATTGCATTTTCACATGAAAATTTCTAAAGAGTTTTCAACAAAAGAGAAAGGCAAATAATAAGACAGTTCAAATACTAGCCAACTCCTCAAAGTAATGTTCACTTTCTATCTTCTTGGTACTTTCTGCATCTATCAGCTCAGAGATTTGGATTACCATCCTACACTACTATCAAATTATTAAGGGAGACCACATGGTACATGTATGAGAGTAACAAGTACAAAAGAACCAAAAAGAAGAGAAACCAAGAGTCAGAGCATCACATATCACATTATAGTCTGCCTTATCTCAACTACTATTACTACCAAGGACAACACTGTGAAAAACCATGTGACCAACAGGTTGAGCCACATGTCGATATCCTATAGCTGGGTATGTCAATTTATAATGAATAAGGAGGCATTTTTTTCTATTTGTGGATGGCTTGCATTAGGGACAAGTAGGTACAAACTGGTGTAACACCACTTTGTTTGGCACAGGGATGAACTGATAGGGTGTCCACACTTCTTCCAAGCATATTGTTTCTCTGACACAAATTCTCCTTATATGCACCTACAAATGTGCAAATATATTTCAACAAGTAATTATAGGAGAAACATATAAGAAACTTTCAAATATATGCACCTATAGATGTGCAAATATATGACTTCAACAAGTAAATATATATAAATGAGTTCAAAACATAGAAGAAACATAGATCTTAAGAGTTCTCTCTCAAATTTTGAAAAGGTTCTAGAGGTTCACCCTGAGAAATGTGAGAGCTTAAAAGTTGTAGGTTATATATATGCTTAGCAAGGGCAGGAAAAGAAGACTTTGGAAATTTTAAGAAAGGCAACTCAAATAGATCCACGTGATGCCCATGCATTTATCAAGATGGGTGAGATTAATATCTCTTAAGACAACAAAGTCTCTTTTAAAGAAGAGAAGAGAAGAAGTACCCATTGAATTGTTAAACAACATTGGGGTTCTTCATTTTGAGTGTGATGAACTAGATTTGGCTCAAGTTTCCCAATTATGTGGATGCATATCTATGTCTTGCAGCCATGGCTCATTGTTGGAATGAGATCCAACTAAGCCTAGAATTGATTGGGGATGCACTTAAGGTGGATAAAAACTCATCAAATTCTTTATGTATGATTGGCTTGACATGGAACTGAAAACAAATGACTGGCTTAAAGTAAAAGAAATAATTAAAGTTGCACAAAGTGAATTAGATGCAAAGAATTTTTATGTTGACATTTCACTTAGAAATTGGAATTATTTTGCAGCTTTTCGAAATGAGAGGAGGGATTCAAAGAATGAGGTAAAACATCTTTAGAAGGCTAGAGAACTGTATTGTAAAGATTTGGCACAAAGACCAAGAAATTTTATGCTACAAATGGGGAAACCATTGTGCTAGTTGAAAGGAGTCAATTTGATATTGCAAAGGAAATTTTTACACAAGTACAAGAAGTTGCTACAGGAAACATGTTTGTTCAGATTGATATGAGTTATATCCTTTCTACTCTATTGACATTCATGCTAGTTGACAATCTATGCATTTTATTTGCATTAGGATTTTGATGACATATATACCTGTTTCTAAATAAGAAATTAATGACTTATCAACTTTCGTTGATAAGTCATTGACTTCTTATTATATTCTTTGTATATAAGTCATTGATGACCTGATTGCATATAAGGTATACATGTTTCAAGTATCAAGCTATAAATATGCAGTATTACAAGGATATTCTTGACACTTTTGTCAGTATAATGGGTCCATTACAGTTTCCACCTTGATAATTCACGAGGAGAGTATTGAAAATACATTTAACACTTGTACTAGATGTTGGAACTTGGATAGTGAAACTTCAATGTTTATGCTACTATATGAAGATAGTAAATCTCAAGCTTAACACTTGGGTCACTTGAATCTTGTTGAAATCTTGATTCAATTTATTTGATATCATTTACATTCAAGTTGTTTGGAATAGTTAGTACTTGGCATCTTCACTGTGATTTTTTGGAAATTGCTTTGGTTTCCTCACACTCCATACATCTTGATAGTGATCTTGTTCATATTGTGTTGATTCTTTGGATACATCCATACTTCACAAGTGGTGTGCATTGTTTCATTTGGTAGTTTTTTTAACTCTGATTTCACATTACGATTTGCTCCGTGGTTTTTGAGTTGACTCAGAGAGAAGGAACAGTTCTCTTCAGTGATTTACTCCTATCCATAGAGTCAGGGGGAGCTTTTCATGCTTATTTTTACCTCTGTTGGCAGTGTTGGCATTATGGTTTTCTGTGGTGTATCTATGATGCATGAAAATACACTGTATTTTTATGCACCATACTTTCATTTTTGCAACATTTCTGATTGTCTCTCCTTTGGCATTGTTGTCAAAAGGGGGAGAAAATGTGCAGTAGTTTGACAGTGAGCAGTGATAGTGAGTTTGATCAGTGAGAAGTGATAGTGAATCTGATCCAGTTGGTGACAATGAGTGAATGTTTTTTATCTATTGTGTTTTTCTTTAGTGCACAATTTTGGTACAGATTCTTGAGGAGTTTTTGATTACAGATTGAATAATTTTTTTGGCATTACAATGGTTTATTTTGAGCAGTGGTATTGTTAATTTCTTGTTTGGTCTTGAAGATTCACATTTTGATCTAACAATCTTTGTGACTTTTGACAGGGTAGATTATGTGCTCATCACAGTGACATTTCCAGTCTAGGTATATTGTTTTTAGTTGATATTTGGCTTTGATGTTTTATCTTATTGGGGTTTGACATCAATGCCAAAGGGGGAGTTTCTTGTCCCCTTAGGCGTGTTGGCATTAATGTCAAAGGCAATAATATAGTAAGGTGATCTTGTTGCATTACTCTCCTTGGCATTGTATGGGGTATATCAATCAGAGTTCCTAATTCAGATTACGTAAGGTGACAAATGTGTGTGATTAAATGCACATTGTATTACTTTTCCTATTAATGTGATTACATTACACTACATGACAAGTTCTTGAGGAATTTTTTGCATATTAATCAAGTCTTTTTATATTGCTGATATTGGCATTTTGTTTTATAACAGTTTATTTTTGCTTGAAGGTGATTTGTAGATCTAATGTTGTTTTGTGTCCACACGCAAGCAGATTGGTGTTTCTACGATGATAATCATTTTATTCAGTTGGTTTCAGTGCCTATTCAGGTGATGTATAGGTGATGTACATGTATTCAGTTGGGAGTGCATATGCAAGTATCAGTTGGTTTAAGGTATATGATGCTTATTCAGTGCTCATCATATTTACAATGTGCTCTAAACCTCATCATGTGATCATATTTATATTACCCTTCATGATGAGTATTGTTATGAAAAAGCAACAAGGCATTGCATTGTTAAGGCTTTGAACAATATTTGTTAAAAGGTTATCAAATTGTAACTATTACTTATTAAGGAACAATTAGAGATGGAAGTTATGTTTTAGTTTGAAAATGCAAAACACTATATGTACTTCCTTGAACTCATTCTTCATTGCATTGAGTAGAAATGGAATATTATTCTCAGATTGTACAAGGAATTTTATTGATTCATATTCTATATATGAGAGTTGTATTTATAGCACACTCAGTTCTTTGTAAAGTTGATCAGTTTTAGAATTATCTCATAGTGTTGTATATACAAGCATATATATGCATCATTATGTTGTACTTGAACTTTTGCCTCTAAATCTTAAGTGATGTGAGATCAGAGGATGTTATAGAGAGAAACATAGATGATAATATATGTATGAAATTCAAATGGTGTTTGTGAACAGTGAAGTATAGCTAATGAGGCATTGAAAAATCTATTAGTGAGATAGTAATCCCCCTGAGGCATTGTAAACAACAATTTTTATCAGATTAAGCTAGTGAAGCATTTTGAGTGTTTTTTATTCCCCAAGAGGGTTTTCCACTCAAGACAATTCTCTATGTCATTTTTATGTGATTCCTTGTTTTACATTGTCTATTAATTTCAGCTATGCTTCATCTTGTTTAAACATGCAAATCAGAAAAAATGTTTTTTAAATTTATGTGAATTTGTATGAACACTAAAGTTTATATGCATAAATTTGTGAGAATTAAGTTAGATTTGATTTATAATTTGAATAATTGATTCACTCAAATAAATAACTAAACCATGTGACTAAATAAATGACTACTGTGACTAAAATAAATGAATACAATGACCAAATATATGACTACGATGACTAAATATATGACTACCATGACTATGACTAAATATATGACTAAAGTAGTGACTAAATTAATGACTAAATTAATGACTAAATATATGACTAAACAAATCACTATCATGACTAAATAAATGACTAAATCAGTGACCAAATCAATGAATAAATAAATGACTAAAATATTTTAGTCATAAATTTGATTGTGTTATAAATGACTACAAATAAACCACTAAAATAGTCACATGACTAAAATTAATAACTAGATAAATGACTAAATTAATGACTAAATAAATGACTAAATAAATGACTAAATCAATGACTAAAATTGTTTAGTCTTAAATTTAGTGGTGTTATGAATGACTACAAATAAACCACTAATAGTCATGTGACCAAAGTTAGTCATTTATATGCAATTTTTAGTAGTTTATTTAGTCATATATTGCTATTCGTGTACTAGTCAAATCACCGGGAGACCCCATTTCTTGGACCCATTTTTTCAAACAAGGCAAGTTAGGTTGCCAATTTCACCCTCTCTCAACTCTCTCTCTCTCTTTCCCCCCTAAACCCTAATCCCTATACCCTATAAACTTAGCCTTAAACCTTCAACCCAATACCCTCAACCCTATACCTCATATCCTAAACCCTAATCCCTATACCCTATAAAATTAACCTTATACCTTCAACCCTATACCTTAAACCATAAACCCTACACCATCAATCCTCATCCTTATACACTATACCCTAAACATTATCCTTGAACCCTTAACCCTATAATTAGACACTAAATCCTATATTAAACCTTGTACCCTAAACCTTGAACTATAAAACCTCAACCCTAAACCCAATACCCTCAACCCTATACCTAATATCCTAAACCCTAATCCCTATACCCTATACACTTAACCCTACACCCCTAACCTTGAACACTATACCTCAAACCGACACCTTCAACCCTCATCCCTATACCATATACTCTCAACCTTATAACCTAAGCCTTGAACATCATCCCCCAACCCTATACTTAAACCCTAAGCCCTGCATTCAACTTTGTACACTAAACCCTAAACCCTAAACCCTAAACCTCAATCCTAAACCCAATACCCTCAACCCTATACCCATTATTATAAACCCTAATCCCTATACCCTATACACTTAGCCCTATACCCTCGACCATTAACACTATACCTCAACCCTATACCTCAACCCTATACCTTAAACCCTAAACCCTACACCCTCAACCCTCATCTCTATACCCTACACCGTCAACCTTATACCCTAAACCATAAACATTATCCCTCAACCCTATACTTAAATGGAAAACCCTACACTCTCAAGCCTTAACCCTATACCTTATACCCTTAAACCTACACCCTATACACTTAACCTCATACCATCAACCCTGAACATTATACCTCAACCCTCAACCCTCAAAATTTTACATAAATCCTAAAACCTAAACCATCAACCCTAAACCTAATATCCTCAACCCAATACCCTCAACTATATACCCAATATCCTAAACCATAATCCATATACCCTATACACTTAACCTTATACCCTCAACCCTAAACACTATCCCTAAACCCTCAACCCTAAACCTTAAACCATAAACCCTAAACCCTCATCCCACATCCCTATAACCTATACCCTCAACTTTATACCTAATATCCTAAACCCTAAACCCTATTCCCTATACACTTAACCCTATAACCTCAACCCTGTACCTTAAAGACTAAACCTTACACCCTCAACCCTCATCGGGGGAGAGAGAAAGAGGGGGAGGGAGGGATTGGGGAGAGAGAGAGAGGTTGGGAGGGAAGGAGAAGTAGAGAGACATGAAAGATAAAGAGTAGATAAGTAAGGATAGATGGAGGGAGAGAGAGGTAGGTGAGAGAGAGGTGAGATAAAAAGCAATAAAGAGAGTGTGGTCGGGAGTGATAGAGGGATATGCAGGTAGAGAGGGATAGGTGAGATAGAGAGAAGTAGAGATAGATAGAGATAGAGGGAAGGAGGGAGGGTGGGCGAGAGAGGGGAGGAAGGGAGAGGTAAATAGGGATATGTGAGATAAAGATAAGTAGAGAGAGAATGGTGACATGTAGAGAAGGAGAGAGTTATAGAGAGGGAAAGAGAGAATGGTGAGATAGAGAGGAGAGAGTGAGAGAGAAAGAGGGTGAGGGAGGAGTGAGAGAGAGAGATAGAGGGAGGGAGAGGAGTGATACATAGTAGATAGGGGAAAATGTAGGGAGAGAGACATCTAGTGAGAGAGAGAGAGAGAGGGCTAGGGGAGATAAATATAATTAGAGAAAGAAGGAGAGGTACAAATAAGTAGAGAGAGAAGCGAGATAGAGAGGTGTAGAGAGAGTGGTAGGGAGTGATGGATGGAGAGGTAGGTAGAGAGGTATTAGGGAGATAGAGAGTAGACAAGGAAGGAGATGGAGAGGTATGGAGGGGTAGAGAGGGAGGTGAGATAGATAGCAATAGAGAGAGTGTGGTAGGGAGTGATGGAGGGACATGCAGGTAGAGAGGGATATGTGAGATAGAGAGTAGAGAGAGATAGATATAGAGGGAATGAGGGAGTGTGGGTGATAGATGGGAGGAAGGGAGAGGTAAATAGGGATAGGTGAGATAAAGATATGTAGAGAGATAATGGTGACATATAGAGAAGTAGAGAGTTACAAAAAGGGCAAGAGAGAATGGTGAGATAAAGAGGAGAGAGTGGGAGAGAAAGAGGGTGAGGGAGGAGTGAGAGAGTGAGAGAGAGAGAGGTAGAGGGA